>CP049710.1:4390208-4415209 GCA_004148225.2 Heterodera glycines | reverse complement strand
TTGTCTATAATCCTGCAAAATTTTAATAAATTTGCTTCAAAAATCTAATTTTATAGAATATTTGGCAATAACTTTTTTTGTTTAAAATCTCTCGAAATTTTATAAACAATAGTGAACGCTTGAACTGGGCTGGCGCCAAATTGAATTGGCTGCGCCCAGACACAGGCGCTGCCGGGAAAATGGGAAAAATTTGGAAATTACGCGAAATTTGTTTCGTTATTTTCTTTCTTACAATTATGAAAGGAGTTGACTAGGACCACTCCACCGCCCAAAATTGCAACAAAAAACCTGTATGATTTCGTCCAACACATGCACCGCCTCGGAGTAGGGCTTTTCAAGGATGTTTGCGCCTCGCTCACGCGCACTTACAGTGATCTATGAAACGGAAATTTATGAAAAAGTGAGCCAGGATTAAATTCGGGATTTAACCCAATTTGTGAATTTGGACCAATTTTGGACACACGCACAATTGGCCAGGGGCGGGACGCGTTTGCGCGTCACTTTTTCGCGGTCCGCGTCTTAAAAAGTCCGCCACCATTTTTGTGTGTCCAATATCTAATGGTAAATCGAATTACCAAAATCATTCCCCCGCCCCCCGAGTGGTAGGTAACCCATAGCATCCCACGCCACCCCTAATCAAAAGCATCATGATAAGCCATCTGCCAAATATCTTGGTCCGTTGCCCCACTAACTAGATCAATCTTACCAATTAAAATTTGGTCAACATTTTGGACCGTTTTTTTTTCTCTCTCTCTCTGATCACTCTTCCCTCTCCTCTCTTGTCAGTATAATTCTGTAACCAAAAACGTATAGTAACACACAATTTCAGATTTAGACAAATTTCAGCATTTTCAACTAATTAGGACTTTCTATGCGCAACTTTCAGTACATTTTTCCTTCCATGATCAGTGCAATTTTTTTTCCCTTTTCTCTTTTCTCCTGATCAATATTTTGTTATGTTTCCTCAATTTATATGACCATTACGCCCGAATCAAAATTTTTTGATGATAATTCAATTTTAATGCCATTTCGAGTAAAGTCTTTCAAAACAATGGCACTTTGATTGATCGGATCCTCCAAAAAAAATTCCAAATTTTAACACATTTTTGGCTGATTTTATTCAGATTAATGACATTTAAGCCAACACTTTTTCTTCTTCAAATTGTTGCCATTTTTGTTCAATCATTAAATTCAAATTTTGATCACATATATTCAATTGTAACATTTATGTCTATCTTTCTCAATTAAGTCCAAATCAGTAACAATTTAAGACAATGCCTAACTCAAGTGTAACACATTTTTCCTCTAAAATTATTCAGATCAATGACATTTTAATCAAATCTTATCCAGAGAGAGCAAATTTTAATCATGCTTTAGCACATTTTTCCGCAGTACAATTCAAAACAATGTCATTTTGATTCGTTTTTCCAAAACAAACAAAATTTTGAGCTAATAAAGTCAAATTGACACATTTTCGTCCAAAAAAAAGTACATTCAAATTTTTGGCATTCTGTTCAAACATATTTATTTCAATTTTTGTTATCATAAATTTGTTTGTACACAGGTTGTCTAATTTCTTACCAAAATTGAACCGGAATAATGTATGACAATGCCTAATTTGATTTTATCACACTTTTCTACAATATAGTCATACAATTGCATTTTGATTCGTATTATCCAAAACACAAAATTTTGAGCAAATAAATTCAAATTAATGCATTTTCAACCAAAAATATTCAAATTATTGGCATTCTGTCCGATCATTTTGTATTCAAATTTAACGCATTTTCAGCGAAATCTTTTAAAATATTATTCAAATGAATGCCATTCTGATCATCTAACACAATTCACTAACATTATTCATCACATAAATCGTGTAACAAATTTCCAGTCCATGTTCTTTTCTCTCTCTCTCAAATTACTGGCATTCTGTTCAATATTCAAACTCTAATTCTGATCATACAGTTCAATTATAACATTTTCGCCAATCTCTCAAACAAAACTGTACAGAAATAATTTGTGACATGCCTAAATTGATTCTAGCACATTTTTCTGCAATACAATTCAAACAATGTTATTTTGATTCGTCTTTTCCAAAACAACGAAATTTTGAGTTCCTAAATTCAAACTGACACATTCTCGTTCAAAATACTCAAATTTCTGGCATTCTGTTCGAATATATTTAATTTAAATTTTGTTCACATAAATTCGATTCTTTTCTCTAAAGTTATTAAATCAATGGAACTTTTGATTAATATATATTTTTTTTTCTCTCTCTTCTTTTTTTCCAAAAACAGAACAAATTTTGACACATGGTAAATATAAATAATTATGACAATGCTTAATTTGATTCCAATACGTTTTATTTTCTAAAATTATTGTATTAAATCAATTATTGTCAATCCTAACGCAATTCGACCATTTTTATCAAATTTTATTCAAATCAATGACACCTTTGATTAATCTTACCAAAACTAAATAAATTTCGGAAACATTAATTCAAATTTAAAATATTTTTGACAAATTCAAATTCATGGCATTCTGTTTGATCATATTAAATTCCAATTTGGTTACATAAATTGATTGTACGGATTCGTATCAAATTTTGTTTGAACTAAGTTCAATTGTTGTACACTTTTGCCATAATTAATACGCTTCTCTGAATTGATCAAATCCAAATCATAAACACATTGCAAACCTTAACTCAGTTCAAACACAGTCAGTTTATATTATTCAAATCAATGACATTCTGATCACCTAACCCAAATCACAAACGTTCTTGATCACGCAAATTAGAATTTATATCATATTCTGCTAACTGTTACTCAAATCAATGGCCTTCACATTTAAATCTGTAACTTTTTCTTTCGATCACTCATAATAATTAATTAATTGCTTCTGGTCACTACACATCTCCGAATCAGCCAAAATTGTTTTTAATTAATAAAATTCAAAATTACATATTTTGCATTTTTAACGATCACAAAAATTCCAAATATGAGTCAAATTTTCTGATCAATCTCAGTCAACTGCTCTTCTGATCCGTCGTATTCACTGAAAACCGTCTAACTAAACAAATTTATTTAAATACAAAAATTTTAAACCACGTTCAATTTTTTTTTACTTTCTTTCTTCCTCTCTCTCCTTCTTCCCTTTCTACATTGGTCTGCGATGGCTCAGCCCCATTATAAGATTTGAATCACATTCAGGCCGACCGGTTGCACTTCGAACTCGTGTCCGCGCTGCTCCCATCCAACTTCTTGCCCTCGCTCCTCCACTGCCCTTCACCCGCCTCCCACTTTCATCAGTGACTCCCCCCAGCCAATCACATCCCACTCCTCCAATCTTGAAGGTGTGGCGGAGAATAACAAAAAAACACACACATTTATTTAACACATTCACAAATTTCACAGCATTTCATTTTTAATCACATTTACGCACATTTCAACACCTAACACATTTTGCGCATTGAACCATTTACTCCCCAGCCCAGGTCCTAACCCCAATTAAGTCCAGCAATCCAAGTAAAATCCTGGTTACCAAGTTCAGTATCCAGTGATTTAAGACAATTAAATATTTGTGTCTTTTCCGTTTTATTATTCACGTCTCATTTAATACATTTTGTTCATTGAACCAATTATCATCTGGCCCAGATTTACCTCCAATTAAATACAGCAAAGCAAGTTAAGTCCTGGTTATTGTGCGATATCCAGTGATTATATACAATTAACTTTTATTTTATTTCTTTCCCTCTACGGTGCGCAAGTCCAGTTCCCTCTCCGATACTTTCCATTTCCCCTATCATGGCAAATCCTTTAGAGAATTCACCTTACGAAGATATTGTTGCGATTGACCGTTGCCTCTTCTCAGGTAGAAATCCCTCCGTCCAAGCAAAAGTTAGTGACCTCGAAAATGTATTGAGTGAAGTTTCTGGCCTTGAAGATGCCTCAAACAGCAACCTTCGCTACCTCAATCGTAGGCTCAATGCAACAAATGAGGCAATCTTTAAACTTTCTGAGGAACTTAATACTGGGTTGGTAACCATGGCAACCCGAATTGATGTCCTCACTCCACCCTTCATTTAATACTCTTACATTCTCTGACCAAATCCAACAACCAATCACCGCTACACCATCTCAAATCAAAGAACAGCTCGTGTGCTCTGGCTCTGCTGATAAGCAACCAAATCTCACGGATGCTTTAAAGTCCGACCCAAAGCCTGTTCCATCCTCTCCTCCAACTGTCACAAATTGGGAGTCACACCCGAGCAGCTCAAGCTTTTCAATAGCTCCATTTTTGACTCGCCTTAATTTTATCATTTGTATTTTTACTCTCTCTCTAAGCGCTACTTGGTCCCTTCCCATTTGCCTACCGTGTCACAAATTAAAAACACTCCCTCTAACAGTCCTTTAAACAACCTACACGCATTTTCCGACCCAACATCTTTAATCAAAAATCCATGGCATGTTATGTAGAAAGGTAAAGAATTCCCTAATATCTGGAATAACCTAGTCACATTCGACAACTCCCAACTTCACCAACACTGACTGTACGCGTTAACAGAAATAGAGCCTAAAAAGACCTTATTATTTCATGTTAAGTGTTATGAACACGTTGCCAATGTCCGAAAAAAGCGGAGACAAGGAAGGCGATGATGTGCTGCGTTATGATGCGGATGCGGAAGAGGATGAAAATGATGAGGAACCTGATCAGCAGGAAGATGGACAGCAGGGACAACAGCACGAGGGACAACAACAGGGACAACAGCAGGGACAACAGATGGAAGAAGATGAGGAGTATGAGGATGATGATGAAACGGACGAGGAAGAAACTGAGGAAGGGGAAGATGAGGATGATGATGAAACGGACGAGGAAGAAACTGAGGAAGGGGAAGCAGAAGAAATGGAAGATGATGAAGTTGAGTAAGAGGAAGTGATGGAATATGCTGATGAATTAATTGTTTAAAGCCGGCTTTATTTTTTTTGAAAATATATTTATACATTTTAATTTTTAAATAGATTTTCTAATTTTCGATGCAAAACTCATCCGAATAAATCCATAATAATTAGAAGCAGGATTTTGAGGCATATGCCTTTCTTTTTGCTAGCTTGCTACGGCCTAATATGGACGAAAAACGAGTTTTTAACTAGGTTTAAAGCTTTAGCTAGAACTTTTTGGTGCCTTTTCTTGCGATTTTGGTGCCTTATGCCGGGCACGTAATTTTGGTACTTTTTTTGCCGTTTGTTTAAAATAAATGGAAACTTTTTTAATTGTTTGCAATTTTTCTCATCATATTTCTTATAATTTCTTAAAAACTTTTCCTAGCGGCGCCTATCGGCACAGCGGACTCACAGTTATACCTTGGTTTTTGAAATTTGAAGACCAAAAATTTATTCCCTTTTCTCCGGTTCTGAAATAGTTGAATAACACAGGAGAAGAAAAAAAAGTTAGGCCCGAAGAGCAAAAAAAGGTATCTTTTGGAAAATGTTTTGCTAGAAAAATGTTGATTTTGCTGCCTTTTTCCAATTTTTCGTGCCTTTTTTAACGTTTTGTTCATTTTTTATGCCTTTTTTTCACATTTTTCGTGCCTACATATTTTAGGTGCCTGTTTGAGAAATTTTCGTAACTAAAAGTCCGGTCTCTAATAATAATCGATTTTTAAAATGTAAAGAAATTTTTTTTAATAATGGGCTCATTTTTCATATTTGCTCACTTCTTCTGCTTCTGATGGTGGTGATAAATTTGATTAGTATTTTATTGTTCAATAAAAATATAATTATTTTATATTTTTCAAATTTTTTTTTAAATTTTTCTATTATCCTGATCAGTAGGGCTCGAAATTATATGGACTAAAAAACGTCAATATGGACATAAAATATGGACTAAAAAGGCCCGAAATATGGACTAAAAAGCTCAAAAATGGCCAAATATGGACTAAAAAGGCAAAAATGGGGAATATGGATTTATTCTCGAAAACCCCCAAAATATGGATTTATATGGACTAAAAACCTTCACCAAATCAAAAAATTTTAACGCAGAAATGCTATTTTTGAGCCCCTTTCTTCATAGCATATGCGCAGAAAAAATATGTTAATCCATACAATTTCGAGCCCTACTGATCAGTTTCTGAACGGAAAAATGCATCTGGCGAAGCGTTGGATGATGACATTGTTTCAAACTAAAGAAAAGGTATTGTGCAATGTTTCAAAATTTTTTAAAAATTTTAAATTTTATTGAATTTTAAGTTTGGAAAATAAAATTCATCAGTGCCAAATAAATGAATGAACATTTGCTGTTTTGCGCTGAATCTGTTCGCCTTTTATAGAGTGGCGGCATTGTAGACAAAAGTAATTAGGCAAAATTGTGTCATATTTCCGTTGTTGTACTGCTCCAACTCCTTGCTCTCCCAACTTTCCCCCATTTTGACCAATTTCAATGCAATTTTTTGTGATGGGGTAATAGGGCCAAATTGTTCACATTTTTCACTTTGTGGCCCATTTGGCCGATTTTTTGCCCCCCTCAATTGTCCTCCCCCATTGCTCACCCATTTGGTTTAATTACCCAAGTTTGAGTTTGAGATAAAATTTGGTGGTAATTTTCTGTGCTCCTTTTTGCGGCCCAATCCGACCGTAGTCCCGTCTCGATCGCCCCCGGCCCCTTTGTGCTCTCCCCCCAAATTGTCGAAGTCCTGCACCCAAGTGCAGGCAATTGTCGGACTCCACCGCGCCCACACCCGCACTCAAACCCGGAGTACGACACCTTTTAAAAGTTTTTTAGAAAGCAAAATTGTTCAGTTTGATTGGGAATGAACGTGTTATGGCTGATCAAAATAAATAGTGCAAAAAAGGCATTTATCTGTGTAATTTTTGAATTATCGCGCAAAAAATGGACGCCAATTAAACTACCTATTTGGCGAAATGAATCATTTTGTCTAACAGTTTTCATTGTGGCACCTAAACTGTACAAATGCTTGCTCAAAAAACCTTAATTTGATATTATAGTAAAATTATCTTTTTAATGGCACCACCCATTAAAAAAAATAAAGAGTTTTCTTCCGACAACCGCCGCCTCATTTCTTCTACCGAAATTAGTGAACATGAACAACAGCAACAGCTGGGTTCACTTGTGACAGCACTTGGAAAACGGCGAAGTGTTCGAATGGCCAAGAAAATGAATCGACGGTTTGGGACGAATTTGAAACGGTCATTCAAAATTGGCAATTTTTCATTTCCAATTTCTGAATTTGGACTCCCCGACCGAAAATGAAACTTTTTGATGAGAGAAAAACTCAATTTTTCCAACCAGCTAAAGCAATTTCCCGCATTTCAGCTGGGTTTGCAACGACTTGTGGATGGATATTTTCCCGTTTTTTGGTCGTTCTCAACTCGGCCTTAAACTGGCACTTCTTTCGCCACGTTTCAATGCGTTGGTGGACAAGCATTTTGATGGCAAAAGCGAATTGACACTTTGGAGATCAATCGCAATTTGCAAGGGATATAGAATGCCGAAAATATCTGTACAGAACGACTTTGTCGAATTTCCATTGCCCGACCGTCCGTTGCCCAACAAAATTCGCTTTAGGGATCTGCAGATTAAGTAATTCAAAAATAAAAACACAGTAAAAACGGCTCTTGTGCACTTTAGGCGTCCAAAGTTTCTTTGGTCAGAATTTTTTTTTTTTTTTTGCTTGGTCAACGCCAACATTTTCTTGGTATCAAACGAAAGCTTAAAGGCACGGGAGGAAATTCATAAATAAACAATAAAATACCAAATACTGACATTAATTAAAAAATTACAACGAGTTAAACACGAAATGCATCTTTTTCGAGTATATTCAAGAATTTTTTTTTTTTTTTGATTGCATTTAGCCGAGAATTTAGTTCTACAAAACTTCTATAGACTTTAAGCTTTCGTTTGACACCAAGAAAATATTGGCATTGGCCAATGGCCAAGGAAACTGAACATTGGACGCCGAAAAAGTGCACATAGCCAAAAAACAAAACAAAAACATACCTATATTTTTTTCAGATACATTAACCATTCCGTGATTGCATTTTTTCGCTCCAACCAGCACATTTTGAACAAAGGCATCAATTTGTGTTTAAATTATCTTATTGGCCAGTCAATTTGGGATGTTTTTGTCCGAGAATTTTGGCCCCTTTTTGCGCCAAACATTCGCGGGTTGGGCCTTTTCGGTGGTCCTCATTTGGACAATTTGCTTCGTCTCATTTCACCAACAATACTCACCGATCTTGATCAATTGAATTCAATCCATTCCGATTGTCCATTTTACGCCGATGGGATCGGCTTTGGAAATGCAAATCCGCCAAATGTCGCCGGCCAAGCGCTGTCCAAATGGCTTCACACTCCGACCAAAGATGGACAGTTGAAGCAGTTTCATTGCAATGTTCATTATGCTGTAGCATCGGCAATAGAAAAATGGTTGAACAATTTCAAGGAGGTCAGCAGTCAGCCCAATTCCTTCGACATTAATGCATTCTTCACCGCGAAACCATAGGGAACAGGACAAAATTTCGACGCCAATTTTTGTTTTCTTATAGTTTTCTAACTTTAAATTTTTTTTCAAAAAAATTTTTTTTCTAGAGATTTTATTGAAAAATTTTTTCATCCAATAAGTTATTCATAGAAAAAATTCGAGAAAACGCTAGAAAAAACATTTTTTTTCATGAAATCTCCTTATATATATATGTATTAAAAATAAAAAAACTAATTGTAACAATAAGCACTTTTTTTCTTTAAATTTTTTAAAAAACTTTTTCCAATATTAATTGAGCTATTTAAAAAAATCTTTTTTTTTAATTCGTTGGCAAATTTTTGTCCCGGTGAAATTATGGGGTGCAGCACCACCCCTAAACCATCATCATAAAAATGTTAACTCCATTCGTTTTTTGCTGTGTTTAGGCATTTCTCTGTGCCACCACCACTTGTGCCCGTCACATTTTGTCACTTGTTTTACCCACATCAGCGCAAATTGTGCCATTTGAATTGGTCAATGAAGGAACCCGTGAAAAACTGTCAATGGAGAAAGGAGTGGGGCATTTTTGGAGTGGCCGTCATTGGGTGGTGAAGCGATGCCCAATTGGGGAGACGGTTCAGTGGGAGGACGAAAATTGGAACAATTTGAACAATATCGTCATTACATTGTTCGAAGCAAACAACTGCATGGGGTGAGCATGAAGAGCAACAGAAATCGGTACTTATGTGGTTTAGACTACATAAAAAAATAAAACTTTTAATGCATTAATTATAAACATGCTTCCAGGGGTTTTCGGTGTCGCTAAGCACAAATCTGAACTCAGATTAATAAAATACGAACCCCTAACCCCGAATTCGAACATTTTTCGAATTTTTTTTCAAAAATTTTTTTTCGCCGTTACCTTCAGTGAAATTCCAATGAATATACAGCGATTTGAGAAGGGTGCTGATCATGAATATGGTATGAAATAAACAAATCATTAATATGAAAAAGCAAAATTTAAGAAAATTCATTGGAATTTCGCTGAAGGCGACGGCGAAAAAAAAAATTTTTATCAAAAAAAATTCGAAAAAAATTCGAATTCGGGGTTAGGTGTTCGAAATTTTAATCTGAGTTCAGATTCGTGCTTAGTGACCCCGAAAACCCCTGGAAGCATGTTTATAATTAATGCATTAAAAGTTTTATTTTTTATGTGGTCTAAACCACATAAGTACCCAGAAATCTGTGTACAAATCAAAAGAATTTTAATAATTTTAACAAAAACATGTTGAGCAATGATCGGCCTGGGCCTGGATTTTTTCTGGATCTGGCTCTTTGTCCAGGAAACCCAAGTCCAGGTCCGACATGGAATCAAATGTTGAGCCTTTTTTTGAGGGAAAAAAACCAAATTTTTCTAAAACCAGTTCAAATGCACGGAGTATGAAGCTAAATTCATTGTATTTGCTTTAGCCGGTTGTCTCCACGAAAGGCGCGCCAAAAGAAGGGCCCAGCGGGCAGAAAACAGTGAATGAATTATTTGGAAATGACAAATGATTGATCATCAATTAAGGCATGTAATTATATGGAATAAAATCTCAAAATATGGCCATAAAACATGGACGAAAAAGCGCAATTTGAATTTGGCTAATGAAAAAAAGTCTTTCGAAATTAGTCGGTCACGGGCAACTTGTATTATATTTTTCAGGACTTTTTTCATTTTTCGTGCTTTTTTTTTGCGTTTTTTATGATTTTTTAGACGACTTTTTGGAGATTTTTCGTGATTTAAATTCCCATCCCTAGTCATGAAAAATCAGTCGAAAAATAATCCCCATTCTCCATTTATCCCAGGGCTCGGATCTGTTCTTATTTATAAGAAATGTTCTGATTTGGAGGGTCCAAATCTTATAAAATAAAAATGTTCTTATTTGTAAGAAATGTTCTGATTTTGGGCTATTGTTCTTATTTCATAAAATAATTCATAAATTTAGAATTTATGGCATACATGTTCTTATTTTACCTATAAATTTAAAAAATTTTCCCCGGCGGCGCCTATCGGCACCGCCGGATGCTAAAAACACTTTATTTTCTTTAAAATTAGCTCAAAATCACCAAAATTGGGGCAATTTATAGACAAAATCTGCTAACAAATCGCATTAAAATTACAAAATTTTCCCCGGCGGCGCCTATCGGCGCCACCGGACGCCCCTGTCGAATCCCCAAAATTTTTTAAAAAATGTCGCAAAAAATGGTCGCAATTGTCCCAAAATCGCAAAAATTGACAATTTTTGATGAAAACTGTTAACAAATCAGAATGAAATTATAAAAATGTTTCCGGCGGCGCCTATCGGCACCGCCGGACCCACTCCCCTCCCCCGTTCTCCAAAATTCCTTGGAAAAAATGCGCCGCAAAAAATTTGTTAAAATCTGATTTTTTAGATAAAAATTACACTGAATTTGCTAATTTACTTTCCAAAATCGTAAAATATGATAATTGAAGGCGAAAAATACAAAAGTTGATGCTTATTAATAGGGAACGGATTTCTAAGTTTTTGCTTATTTTTTCTGCGGCTTTAACTCGACGAGAAATGCACGAAAAACACATTTTTTGTTCGAAAATTTTGTGTTTTAACGCACTTATTCGAACTTAGAAATGCTTATTTTGGCGTTTCGTGCTTAAAAATGCTTATTTTAGAGGTTCGCCCTTAAAATAAGTTTTTGTACTTATAAACGTTCTTGATCACGCAAATTAGAATTTATATCATATTCTGCTAACTGTTACTCAAATCAATGGCCTTCACATTTAAATCTGTAACTTTTTCTTTCGATCACTCATAATAATTAATTAATTGCCTGAGAATTGACCACATCTCCGAAAAAAAATACACTCCTAAGAATCGGCCAAAAAAATTTCGGAAAAATACACCCCTGAGAATTGACCAAAAATTCCAAATATGAGTCAAATTTTCTGATCAATCTCAGTCAACTGCTCTTCTGATCCGTCGTATTCACTGAACTAAAAATTTTCAAAAAATACACCCCTAAGAATCGGCCAAAAAAATTTCGGAAAAATACACCCCTGAGAATTGACCTAAAAATTTCAAAAAATACACTCCTAAGAATCGGCCAAAAAAATTTCGGAAAAATACACCCCTGAGAATTGACCTAAAAATTTTCAAAAAATACACTCCTAAGAATCGGCCAAAAAAATTTCGGAAAAATACACCCCTGAGAATCGACCCTTAAATCCTGAAAATTTCTAAATGTACTTCATTTCTAACTGCAATCAGTAAATAAAATTGTTTGACTTAATTTTAACTAATTTACATAGAGAAAACAGCAATTTTAACAAATTTCACCTCTACATTTGGAATTTTTTCATGCTTATTTTCGCACTTATTTCGCGCTTTTTTCGCCCTTATTTAAGCACTTATTTTGGACTTTTTCGCGCTTAAAAATCCGTTCCCTACTTATTAATTGTACAAAGTGTTATACACTGTGTTAATTTAAAATAGGGACACCCTATTTTTTGGGAGTTTGACCACTTCCCATGAACGGATCGAGTTGCAATTTTAACTGTACGTAGCAATTCTGAAAATATTAAGATTCTAACAATAAGAAGACGAAATGACGACGGAAAAAAATTTTACGAATTTTTTCCCGAAAAAGGGGTGTTAATTTAAAATAGGGACACTTGATAAAAACGAACAAAATCTCAACAACTACCAAAAATAAACAGATAAAACAAACTAAATAAGAAAGAATAAATCTTTTTTCACATTTCTGTTTATTTTGCGAACAGAAATATGTCTTTTAGGCAGAGTTATGTTGAATTTTCTAAGTTTTCAGGAGAAATTAAGGGCCAAAAGGCTTAAATCACCTCAAACATGTGACCCACTGAATTAAACTGGAAGCACTTAACACTAAAATAACTTATAGACCTCCCTTAAGCATTTTCTATTCACTTTATGTAAGAAAAAATTCATTAAACACAAAATTTTTGCGGGTGAAAAAATACGAAAATCTGAGTAAATTCGAAAAAAAAATTCTAGGGGGTTGGGAAAAATTTTCCATAGAAGATGAATATGACGAACAGAAAGAGCACAAAATTCTCTACAAAATGGCCTTTGAATGAGGTCTCTACGTCGCGTCTCCGCGAAGGCGCGTCTTGTTAAAAATGGATGTCTCAAAAATGAGGATAGCTTAAAAAATTAGGTTTTCAAGCGTTTCAGGCCACTGGGAGCTCAGGAAAAAATTGACAAAACCCTAAAAATTGGAGCCTTAGTTATAATTCGGGTGTTTACACACAAATAGTTAATTTTAAAAAATTTGTTATTTTTTATCAGATTTTTTTTCTATAACTCAATTACCATTCACCGTAAGAGTAATGGAATTTAATTCCGAGAAGTTCGGTTTTTGATTTATAAATTTATTATTCATTTGATTTTGGGAACCTAATGTAAAAATTTATTAAAAATGCGTGTTAAGTCGGAAAAATTTTGTAAAAAGGGGCTCAGATAGAATGAAATGCTAGTGATCATCACAGAATTCAGAGGACTGTTCACACTTAAGCTTTCATTAATTCATCATTGCCCCGACGGCGGGCAGGACTTGAACCATCACTAAGTATGGACCGAAACAATCGAACACACCACTCTTCCATGAATGCCGTTGTGGGGAGAGAGGATTATCACTACTGCAAAAACTCAAAATGAACTGAGAACTGAATAGTAGTGATATTCCACACTGAATTTGCTTGGATTTAAAAATATTAATGCAATAGACTCAGAGCTTCGTTTTTAGGCATAAAAAGTCGTATACAAAAACCCTCAAATATGCACAGAAATAGGCAATTAGAATTTTTTAATCAAAAAAACTAATTTTGGTTATATATCAATTTTAAATGAAATTATTAAATATTTTAAAGTTTTTCGAACAAGGAAAATTTTAAATCAAATATTTTATTGGGTTTTCGCAGAAATTTTAGACATTTGTCTAGAAACAAAGCCCTATTGGTTAATGATCCGGTCAAGACGGGTTCCAATCATTAGTAACAAACTATGGATTCTGATCACGAACAAAATCACTATGATCAAAGTGTTCAAATCAGTAAAAGATTCTGATCAATGAACAAACCATGTGAAAAACGGGTTAAGATGATTAAAAAACCATCCTTTTTGTTCATTGATCAAACAAAAACCATGGAAGGTTATTTCGATCAGTGATCCTCAATGCTCATTTTCGAGCAATTAACTCAGGATTGAAGAAAACCCAAACCTTTTCGACTTTTTGATCTAAAATTAATTCCCTGGAATATGGCTCGGAAGGATGTTAAAAAATGGTTATCCGACTCAAAAAATATAAATAACTTTATAATTCAGACAAACCTAAAAGGGTATAATTCGTTCGGTAATTCAAAATTTTGATGGCTCCCGGCAATCCATTAGTGGACAATCTGTCAGCAAAATTTGTTTTAAAACGCCGGATTTTATTTAAATGATGTGAAAATGAATTTAAATTGGTAAAAGATTGAATTTCGAATAAATGATTATTTTATTACTTTTAAAAGAATTAAATGATAGTTACTATAGAAGAAATGGTGTAAAATTATCCAAATTTTTTAAAATTATATTCGCAAGCAAATAATCAACAATAAATTATACATTTATGGAAAGATTTAAAAAATGCTACAAAATTTAATATTTACTAATCAATTTATGTTTAAAATAAATTGTTCACATTAATTAATTTGATATTAAATAAAGTATTGGAAAATATTGAGATAAAAACAATTGAAGAAATTTGAAAATTTTTTGAAAAAAAACTAATTTAAAAAAGTTGCGTGCGAGCGGGACTGAACCCGCAAGATAAAGAAAGCATAAGTGTGAGCGCTTATACACTGCGCTATTTGCACGACAACACTGCCGGCCGGGGGCAGTGTCGCAAGAAGCGACGAGATGACCAAAACGGGCGGGAGGTCTGCTCCCGCCAAAGGAGGAAGCCATTCATGGGAAGGTTTTCTAGTGTTCGGAGTGGACGATGGAAAGCCCCGGGAACTGTCACGGGAGGAGGAGGACTATTTCGGAGGGGGTGCGCTCGATCACCCGGTGGCATTTCCCCGCCGGGAGAAGAGAGGGAAAAGAAACAAGTGGTCGAACGGGAGCACTTCCCGTCGCAATTGAGGGACAGAGCGAGAGGCGTCAAGAAAATGATCGGAATTTGCCTTTTCTTCCCAATTTTCTCTATTTTTCACCTCTTTCTTTTTCCTCCCATTTTTCTCAACATTTTGCTATCGTAATTTTATTCAATTTTTGTCGTATTTCAATTTTGCCCCCTTTTCTTCTCTTTTTCACATCTGCGTCTGCTCTCCCCCTTTTGCCCCGCCGCTTTGCCATTTATTTTTGAATTTGCCTTTGTCTTCACTTTGGCCGACACTTCTCCTCTGGCCATCTCCGATTTTTCCCCATTTTTTGTCCCTTTGTTTTTGTCAATTCAAACTTTGGACCATTCACATTTTTCGCATTTTTCCATTCACAATGTTTACGATTTGTGCCAGGGAGCTTCTCTCCCCGGCCTTTGACTCTTCCCTTTTCTTATCGCATATTTGAGAATCATTCGTTTGCTCATTTGTCCAATTTGCATTTATCTGTGCCTAACCCCCGGGGGGAAAAACATTCGCCAATCACTCCCTTTCCCCCCCTTTTTTTCTTTTCATCACTTTTGTTGGCCATCATATCATTCATTCGTTCATTTTTATGTCTCACTCCCCTCCAGGGAGAAAAATTGTTCTTTTTGGCCTTAATCTCTCACCTCACCACTCAATCACGGCATCCACTTTTACTCCTCATTTTGAGGAGTGAATTGGAGCCAAGGGAAGGGAGAAACTCCCTGCCAAATCGGGAAGGAGTTTTTGCCACAGAATGTTTGTAATAATTAAATTTAATTATTATTTTAATTTAATTTGCTAAATAATTAATCATAATTTAGCTTAAACTTAGACAAATTAATGAAATTTAGTATTTAAAGACAGCTCAAAGTATTCTCTACTCTAGAGTAGAGCGGGACCGGGAATTTTGGGCTTAACCGGGACCTTTTCGGGTTGAAAACCCGGGAATTTTTGGCTGGGAAAACCGGGAAAAAACCCGGGACTGGTCCCGGTCAAAACCGGGACCTCGGTACTCAGTTGTCCGTGTTTTGGTCCCGGTCACTCTCTACTCTATCTACTACTTATGTATGTAATTTTTAAAAAATTTGTAAAGATTTACAAAAAGTTGTAACCAAAAAAGTGCGAAAAATTTTGACTCAACATTTTTGGCCATAACTTTCTTGAAATTCAATAAAATTTTTCAAAATTTAGCTGATTAAGAGAGAAATCTTTGGGGTATTTAATTATATAAACAAAATTAAAATTGATTGTTTCAAAAAAAGTAATGAAGGAATTAATAGTGTCATATTTTAATGGTCATCCTGAAAATGTAAGGTCGTTTAAATGCATGAAAATTGTTTAATATCAATTTATTCACACCGAAATTAATATCAAAAGATAGCCCAAAGATCTTTCTATTTTTCAGCTAAATTTTGAAAAATTTTATCGAATTTCAAGAAAGTTATGGCCAAAAATGTTGAGTCAAAATTTTTCGCACTTTTTTGGTTATAACTTTTTGTAAATCTTTACAAATTTTTTAAAAATTACATAAGTAGTAGAGAATACTTTGAGCTGTCTCTAAATACTAAATTTCATTAATTTGTCTAAGTTTAGGCTAAATTATGATTATTAAATTAAAATAATAATTAAATTTAGTTATTACAAACATTCAGACTTTTGTCACTTCGCCCACATTCAGACTTTTGTCACTTCGCCACATTCAGACTTTTGTCACTTCGGCTCACCACGAATAAGGGTATTACCAAATACTGTAAAACAAATAAATAATTTTTTTTTTTTCTCAAAAATTTCTTATTCCTCACCAATTCCCTCTCTTTTCTCACCAGACCCCCATTCTTACCAATGCTTAATTTAGTCCCGCCGGGACCGGGACTGGCAAAACCGGGACCAGGATTTCAATTTTTCCAAAAACCGGGACAGGGACCTGAAAAACCCGGGATTTCCCACCCCGGTCCCGCTCAGCTCTAGTTCAAAGACTTAAAATTTTATGAGTGTAAATAGAATTAGACGGGACTCTTGATATTTCGGGCCCAACTAAGCCGGGTATTCAGGACTAAGCCAAAAAAAAAAAACAAGTACACGTTTAACACCCGCGGAATTCCGATTTCCGTAAAATTTTTGAGGCCTCGGAATGCCAATCCTGGTACCCAGGATTCTAATTCTATGACCAAAGAAATAGAAAGTCACTGCTCAGAATTGTTAAGAGAGCAGATACACATTTTTATAAATTTTATTAACATTAAATCATATAAACTAAAAATTATTTAGATTAGATGGCAAAGTGTCATTTGGCGAAACGTCCGAATTTGGCTTTGTTGGCGAAATGTCATTTTTTGGGTGAGTTGGCGAAACGTCCGAATTTAGCTTAGTTGGCGAGATGTCAGTTGGCGAGATGTCCAGTTGGCGAAACGTCCACACAGCGTTGAAAGAGTCGCCAATAAGCCCAAATTTTACAATTTTCTCCTGCAAACTTATACAGTTTATATTTAGACATGAGAAATTGAAACGTGAAAATATCGGCGCGCTGTCAAAATGTCGTTGCGTCGAAATGTCGCCTAAGCTAAAAAGAGTCAAAAAGTCGCCAAGCTAAAATTAGTGAAAATGTTGAAAACTATATTTTTCAATTTGAACATACTAACAATAAGTTCATTAACAGTTTATCAGAATCGCACAAAGAACACAAAACAATAAAATCGGTAGAGAAAATACATTTATGCATTATGCTATTTCAAGTAATTGACTAATTTGTGATAATTGGATGCTTAAACCAGGGGTGGAGCGCGACCGCGATACGCGATTCGCGACATTTTTTTCCGCGATCCGCGATTCGCGACCGCGGCAATTTGAATCCGCGATGCGCGATCCGCGACTGCGGATTTTAAATCCGCGATGCGCGATCCGCGGGATTTGTGAATCCGCGGCAATTTTATAAGATTTTAAAAAGAAAATTTTTATTGAAGCGATTGTTTAAATATAAATTATTTAAAAGTTTGGCCATTTTTTGGACAAAATTGTTAACAAATCGCATTAAAAATTACAAAAATTTCCCCGGCGGCGCCTATCGGCACCGTCGGACCTCTCCCCCTTCCCCATATTCTCAAAAAATTTTTTTATACCAAAACATTTTTTGAAATCACCTTTTACTTGGTTAGGAATTAAAAAATTTAGTCTAGTAAAAATATTTAGCAAATTTTTATTATATTTTTTGAAAAATTTCCGACTTCCGTTCCGACGTTTTTGGGGTCGGAATTCCGATTTCCGAAAATTCTTGGGGCTTCGGAATGCCATTTTTTTGTTGAAAATCTGCTAACAAATTACACTCAAATTTTCAAAATTTTCCCCGTCGGCGCCTATCGGCACCGCCGGACCACTTTTATTCCAAAAAGTTTTTTGGAAAAAGCGCGCCGAAAAAATGATGTGAAAAGCAAATCTGAATTTCTAATAATATTCGATCATTTAGTCCAAATCCGCGATTCGCGGCATTTTTTTTGCGCGATCTGCGATCCGCGACCGCGGCAAATTGAATCCGCGATCCGCGACCGCGGGATTTTAAATCCGCGATGCGCGATCCGCGACCGCAGCAAATTGAACCCGCGATGCGCGATCCGCGACCGCGGGATTTTTCTGTGCGCGCTCCACCCCTGGCTTAAACTTTCGTTTGAACGCATATTAACTACAGTAGAGCCATAATAATACAAAAACCTTTTAGAAATTTAATTTTTTTCGTAGAAAAATTTCCCCGTTTCCCTCCGGGATTTCCGTTAATAGTTGACATGATTTTAGGTGAACGTTAAAAAGTCGGGAACACCGTTCCCGTTTTCCGTCCTGTTTTCTTATGTATCCGAGTTCCTGGAATTGTTTTTGTTTCAAAACTCTTATTTCTAACCAATTTAAACCCCCTTAAAGCAAATGCGCCTGTTTAAACTTCTGCTGGAATGAATGTCCATCATTTCATTGTTTTTCCCCTGTTTTTCGAGTCCTTAAAATTTTAATCAAATTGCAACAGTAACAAATTTGAGTTATGAATTCATAACGCTGATTTTGACTTCGCATAAATAGATGTATATATATGAAAAACAACTAATTTTTTCAAAAAAATTTCCTTTTTTAGGCTAAATTATAATTTTTTCTAAATGGCACCCGTCAAAAAAAAGAAAAAATTTTCCTCCGCCAATCACCGCCTCATTTCTGCAACTGAACAACAGAAACCGTTGGGCTCATTTGTGACATTTGGAAATCGGCGAAGTCTCCGTGTGGCAATGAAAACGAAGAGCCGACGGTAAGAAATTTTTAAAAATTTACAATTTTTAATACAATTTTTCCATATTTCAGTTGGATTTGCAACGACATTTGGATGGACATTTTGCCGCTTTTTCGTCGTCGTCAACTCGGTCTCAAAATGGCACTTCTTTCGCCACGTTTCACTGCGTTGGTGGACAAACATTTCGATGGCAAAAGCGAACTGACAATCTGGAGACCAATTAGAATTGACAAGAAAGGAACAAAAGCTTCACCCTTTACGAGGAATTTTTTTCCCAAAAAATAACCATTAAAAAAAATTTATTTACATATTTTAGTACATATTTGAGGGGTTTTAGGACATATTTCATACATATTTTAGCATTTTTTATACATATTTTATTTACATATTTGGCGATTTTTCTTACATAAAATTCCCAGCCCTAATAATTATAAATTATTTAAAAATAATTTTAAAAAAGAATTATCGAATTATCGAACTTTACTTAACAAAGATAAATGAAAATGTTTAATTTTTATAAAGGGATTTATTTTCCGAAAAATTACACATCTGAGACTTTCTTCAAATTCTTTGGCCCTTGGAGTTCAAATATTGTCCGATGGAACTCAATTCAACTTGAACACAAACAAAATATGCATCAACAGGTTTTTCGGCTTATTTCAGGGCTAATGGATTGTCTGTTTTTAATACATTTGTTAATTTATTATGCTTAAATCATAATTTCAGTGCTGAAATTCAATAATTAATAAAATTAATTAAAAATGCACCTAAAAAGTTTGCAAATTATTCTTATCTTATTTCCTTTTAAACCTTTGTTTGTTAGCATAAAAGATCATTTTTTATTTAAAAAGTTTAATCAAATTCAAACTTGCTTTTATTTTCAATAAAAACATTAATTTGTCAATTTAATCAATTAATTCATCCCTTTCTGATTCCATTTCAAATCACTGTTAGTTTTATTGAATAATTGTACACAATAATAATGAGAATTTTGTAAATTCTACCATCATTTGCATTTTTTATAAAATTATTTTGCCTTAATTCATTTCTCTAAAAGTCCCTCAAAAAATAATTAAATTCCCATGCAGAAATCAAGATACGTTTCTCGAATCCAGATCCGGATCAATTCAGTTCAGTTGTTTAGAAGAAAATTATGTACATTTATTTTGACAAAAAATGCCCAGAAAACGAAAATTTTTTAATGTATATTTTTTTAATTTAGCAGACTGAACGAGGATAACATTTAGCCTTTCGTAATGATGCAAAAAATTTCAATTTTCATTATTTTTATCCATTAATTACAAAATTATGTAATTGTTGCAAAAGTGCTCATTTTTCTTGCAAAATGCGTAAACAGCGGTTCCATTTCCCCCTTTTTACAACTACACGGATCACGGAAATCACGGGGTTTTTGGGGTGCCGTGATCTCGGATCATGGGTCACGGATTTTTTCAATTTTTCCGTGATTTTGATCCGTGATTGGCATTTTATATAGGGAATTTTTATTGAGACGAAAATAGGAAAGTGGTGTGTGAAAAGAAATTTCATAGACCAATAAATTAACCAATGATTGGACATACATATTTTGGACAAAATCTCTTAACAAATTCACTCAAAATTTCAAAATTTTTCCCGGCGGCGCCTGTCGGCACCACCGGCAGACGGACCCCCATTTTACCGTATTTTTGAAATTTTGACCCCAAAATGGCAAAAAAAATAGCCCATTTTTGGCGCAAAAACGGCTAAAAATCCCTACTTTTTCTTCCGTCGCTTAAATTTAAAATGACAGGCCTAATCAAAATTTTCACAAAATTTTCCCAACCCCCTAATAATTTTTTCTAAAATTTCCCGACTTTCAGTATCTTTTGGGGTGTTCAGATCGCCATGAAGGAGTAATCTGATCATGTTGGTCCAAAAGAATTTTTTGTTCAGCATCAAAAGTTAGCTTACAAATTAGAGGAAATTTTTTTGCTCTACATAAATAGATTTTTGGTTAAATTTAAGAAAAATTTGAAAAATTTTCTTAATAAACTTAGTTAAAAAATAAAAAATTTTCCTTCGAGATTTCTACAAAAAGCTCTAATTTTCCTCAAAAAATTGGCCAAAAATCGTAAATTTAGTCATTTTTTGAAAAAGGTACGCCGCAAAAAAAGCGGCTTATATGTTTTGGTTTCTTTAAAATATTTTTTGGGAATTTTTCCAGCGATTAAATTCCGTTTTTTAAATAAATTTAAATAAAAAAATCATTAGAAAATTTTTTTTTATAATCACGGATCACGGAAATCACGGGGTTTTTGGGGTGCCGTGATCACGGTTCACGGGTCCGGCTCACGGATTTCCGTGATTGGAAATTCAATCACGGCCAGCGCTGACCCACAAAATGTCCAGCCCACGAAATGTCCAAGTCTCGAATTTGAGTTTTTTATTATTCAGATGGGCCTAAGGTTAGGCAAGGGGTAATATAAATGGTATATTCGTATTCAGCGACCCCGAAAACCCTAAAAATCTCCTAAATTAGACTCATTTTGTTTTTATAAATTTTGAAAAATTTTGGACATTTCGTGGGTTTTTACTCTTTTGGACATTTCGTGGCTTGGACACTTTGTGGGGGTGCCACGGCCAGCCCTGCTCTATTCTCAATTAATTAATTTTGAAAAAAATTTTTTGAAACGAAAAATGAAAAAGCGCAAAAATTTTTATGAGAACAAATTAATTAGTTGGAAATTTTAATTAGAGCTGGCCGGGACCGGGAATTTTGACAAAAACCGGGACCGGAACTTACCGGGACCGAGAGAAAAGCCGGGACCGGGACCTGAAAAAACCGGGATTTCCCGCCCCGGTCCCGGTCCCGACCAGCTCTAATTTTAATGATGAAACTTTTTTTTCAAATAACCATTTGTACTGAAACAATTGTCACGACCATCCAAATAAAGAACATTGTGTACCCACAATTCAATGGGATTAAATTGATACCTTTCCTGAGAATTAAAAAGATTCTTAAATTGAAAAACTTTTTAATGATTTTGTGTTTATCGTTTTACCTATTTTAAAAGAAATTTGTTAAATCGAAATAAAAAAAAAATTATTAACTTAATTGAAAATATTCATTATAAAGGTTAGTTTCAACTGTAATAATAAATTATTTAAAAGACATTAAAAAAAGAATTTTAAAGCTTTACTTAACAAAGATAAATTGAAAATGTTTATTTTTGAAAAGGGGAAATTTATTTAGTTTTTTCAAAAAATGAAATGAGAGAATAATTTTTTAACAATTGTCAACAGATGGTCGAGATTACACATCTGAGACTCTCTCCAAATTCGTGCTACTACCGTACCAATTGGCACCATTCCGTTACTGTAATTTGTTAATGGCACTACTGTATTGTTGCAAGAAGATATTGGATGAGTCCACCACTTTTGCTGTTTCTGTTGAGATTAAGCCGGCGCCTAGCTAAAATTTAATTTATTGCATTTTCATTATTTATCATATTGTATTTAAATTAGCGTTGCTCCCCGACTGCGAATGTCGTCTATTGCCACTCCAAATTGGAGGAGAATGATTTCAATAAATGAGTTAGTTTTCTGAGAAATTTTTCTTTCTGAAATTGGGAATTTCCTACCCAGATCCCCGGCTTTTCTCTCCAAGAAGGTCGGAGAGAAGGCATAATTTAAAAATATTATATATATATATTTATTTAATCATATTGTTTATGATTCTGTTTTTCATAATTTTGACATCCAAAACCAAATTCTGAAAATTTATACATTTGTCGTTCAAAAAACGTTTGCAATTGTTTCTCCATTTAAATGTAATGTTGTACTGTTTCAGCTTTATTTTCCATTTATTTTAATGTTCAAACCATGGCTGATGCAAAAATAATAAAAATCTTTTCTACACGATTTTGGCATCATTTGTTTACAGTAATTTTTAATTTGGCTCTTTTTTTATACAAAAATAAAGAGAAAAGGTGCATTAAGATAAGGGCATTTACTGTGGAATTGTTTCGACTTTATTTTCTATTCATTTTCAATGCCCAAATCCTTGCTGAGGCGATTTAATGAAAATGTTGTTTTTTAATGAGATTTGTTGAACCAAAAACAAATTGTAGGACAAAAGAATAAGGTGAATAAAAACATAAGAAAGTATTACAATTAACATATTACAGTAATTTCCCGGTCTGATTTCACACTGACAAAGAAGAAAGAAAATATTGCCAGAATTTGATCAACTCATGCCAGTTTCCACGGTGTTCAAACATCTCTACTTTCACTGCTTTTACGCTACCGTACCAATTGAAATCATATATATATTATACAGTATCCATGCTGATGCATCATTTGCGGCATCGCCACCGCGTTAAAAAAGCATAATTGCCAGAATTTGATCAACTCATGCCAGTTTCCATGGTGTTCAAACATCCCTACTCTCACTGCTTTGCGCTACCGTACCGATTGGAATCATTTCTTTACAGTACCCATGCTGATGCATCATTTGCGGCATCGCCACCGTGTTACAGTTGTTCTGCTTTAGATTTGTTGGATTCAAGCTAACAAATGGTGTGGCGGTTCGCTGAATCCGTTGTTGCAGGTTTTGTTCTTGTTGTGGTTGTACAAATTGAATGTTTTTGCTACTTCCAACGGCATTGGCATTGGCACGCTGTTTCAACCAGCCGGGTGGCACAAAAAAAAATGAGAAATAAACGGCACAACAAAGCGAGTCCAACACAGTGCAGGTAGACCCAAAATTTCCGATGAAGCCCAAGTCGAACTGAAAATGATTTTGGATTTTCCAATTATTAAAAAAGATTTAAATTATATTTTAAATTTTAAAAATGTGCCATACGAGGTCAAAAATGATGTTGACAAGCGCTGGTAAAAAGTCAAGGGTTAGTGCGAAGCATAATGTGACAACGACATAGCAATTTTTCTTAATATTTCAAATTAATTGTAGGTAATTACTAATTAGCATAAAAGAGGGTAATCCGTACAAAAATGATAATTGATCAATTATTAATAAATTATAAAATACCTTTTTGATCATTGCGCAGCTAATTGTATGAAAACTGTACAACAAATAACTGCAACCAAAAATGTTCATGATGCTGATGGTACACTTGAAAACCAATTGAGGAATGTTGTGCCATTTACCCATCAGACAACTCACTGACTGGCAATTGATCTCATTTACTTAAACCGGGACTGTTTCATTTATCGAATAAAATTTTGTATTTCTTCAATTTTTATAGAAATTAATGATTTTTCCAAAAATCTAATGCCAGACAACTTTGATTGGTCACAATTTATTAGGATTTATCCTCTTGTCTAAGAGAAGACAAAATGCCAAATAACAATTTTTTCCATATTTAAAATGAATAAAACAAATAAAAATTTCTAAGGGCAACATACGTAGTGAAATGTTCAACGGCAGTTCGTCCATGTAAAAGCAGCTGCTGGGTGTGAAAGCGGCTAACAGTGTGCCAATGCCGGCCCAGCCGAGCCAACGCTCAACGCGTGCCATTGTGGCCGGCTTTGTGGCCAATTTGATGACGAAACAGCGCTCCAGGGTCAGAAACAGGACGGCCAACGGCGAAATTGCTGTGTACGTGTTATGAAATTGGCCCAACCAAAACAGCACCGAATAATTGTAGATAGGCTGCTTAACAAGTTATTTATATATTATGCCAAGACAAAATAATGCAAGTAAAGTATCGTTTCCTTTACAGTATCGTCGTAGGACTTTGCCGTATAATACGCAATTGGCACATAAGCATTGTAGGGCATTGTGACAATGGCAGCGGCCAAGTGAAAGAACAAAAAGGTGCGCAATGCGTGGGACAGTTCCGGCACGCTCAGAACGGCGGGATGGAAACGGGCGATCAGCAACAGACGCGCGATCAGCAGGGCGGTGATCAGCTTGGAAACGAAGCTGAACTGCTTGAATCCGGCATTGATCAGCCCAGTTCTTATCCAATCAGCAATCATTGCGTCACTGGCTGGCATTTCGCTTTCTTTTTTTTTATTCTGAGTTGTATTTTTTAATTTATAAAATTTTTTTTAACAATTTTGAATTGCCTGCTCTATTTTACTATTTTGCCTATAAA
>CP049710.1:4348150-4383173 GCA_004148225.2 Heterodera glycines | reverse complement strand
CTCGAAGGGGTATCTTGCTGCGGGCCAACGGTGTTCCGGATCCAATCGGGGCGGGCTTGGGCCATTTCTTTGACACACCTCACATTCTTTCACAAAATTTTCGATGTCCTCCGACATTCCTGGCCACCATACATACCTTCTGGCCTTTGACTTTCCCCGTACGATTCCAAAATGAGCCTTGTGAATTTGTTCCAAAATGGCAACTTTTAATTTCTTTGGTACCACCAATTGGCCCTGGGATGTTTTCGAATTATTCCGCCTTCGACATACAATTTATCTCGGTTTTTAAAATATATTTCCAGTTCCTTCTCTATTGGCTCTGCCCAGTTTTCATTTATTTTGGCAATTACTATTGACATAATTTGATCATCTTTTGTTTCTTTTACAAATGTTTGTCTATTCAAACTACTTTCTATTGCCAACACATAAGGGACATCCTCTTTTAATTTGTTTCCACATTTTCCCATGGGATAGGGACTCGTGATAAAGCATCCGCCACTTTATTTGCTTTACCCTCAATGTATATTACTTTCGGCTCAAATTCCTGCAGAGCCATGAGCCACCGGTTTAATTTTGGATTTGTACTGGCTTTTTGGAAGAGGAATGTTAATGGTCGATGATCAGTGAGTACGATTAATTCTGCCCCATACAGAATTGCTCGAAAATTCTGTATCGCATGAACAATTGCCGCTAATTCCCCATGAGTGGGTGGTAATTTGCTCTCTGTTGGAGTGAGTGTACGGGACCAAAAGCTAACAGCATGAGTAGTATATGGTGCCAAAACCGAGCGGGTAGCGGTAGGACCCCTCCAAAATCCTAAGCCTATTGAAGGGGTGTTTTTCCTTTGAAGTTGCCGCCCGCGCAAAATCTCGAGCCTATTGGGGGATTTTTAAGTTGCCGCCCGTGATATTTCCCCAAAATCCCGAGCCATTTAAATGTTTTGAAGTTGCCGCCCGCTCACAATCCCGAATTCCGCCATAAAATAAAGTCGATATTTGTGAGCACAATCCAAACCCTTTGAAGCAGCCGCCTTACAAAATAAAAAATGTTAATTATTTAATTTGCCGCATAATTCAAAATGTTGCGGCTATTCTATCATTAATTCAAATTTGACCAATATTGATCTGCACTTTTGCCCCCTCCCCTCCACCACCCTCTCTCCGTCGGCCGCCCCTCCCTCCCTCCCGCCGCCCATTAGGTCGGCCGCCGCGCAAAGGTCATTAATCATTTAATAATGCAAAATATAAAAAACAATTAAAATTTGAAATAAATAAAAAGAAATTTTCTGAATATTTTGTAAGCTTTAAGAACAATTAAAAATACGCAATTATTATGACAAATTTAAATATTTTAAGTTTATTTTTACGTCTCTCCCCCGTCCCTCCCATCCCTCCCTCCCGCCGTCCGTTCCGTCGCCCCGCGCGAAGGTCATTAATCGTTACATGTTAATGACGCAAAATTGCTCAAAAATTAAAGCCTCCAAGAAAATAATTGCTTTGCAGAAGCAATATTTTGTAGAGCCCATCAAACACATTGTGCTTATAGGAAAGGCCGAATTAAACAATAAGGGCCTTTTTATTATGATTACAACAAATCAGCATGGCGTCTCGCTGATATGGTATGTTTCAGTTAAGGTTTAGCCGATCTACAAATTTCGGCACTGTCTATTTTGTAAAGAAAGTAGCGAATTTTTAATAATGCAATTTACGATAGAATTTAAGTACAAATTTAAGGTCATATAAAATTCTTTTGTTTTGCATTGCGATTTCGTAATTTTTTGTTTTACGATTGCGAAATCTTTTTTTTTGCATGACTCACTTTTTTTTTGCCCCTTTTAAATAAAAGCTGTCAAGAAAAATGATTGATGACTCCCGAAATACGGCTTTAAATGTGCATAAAATTTCGTCAGACAATTTTTTGCCCCGTTTTTGAATAAAACTGTCAATAAAAATGATTGATTGGTTCCTTATTTCGCAATTTTCACCCTTTATTTTGTAATGTGCACGTGACTTTTAGTTTTTGGACCAACTATTTCACAATATGCGCATTATTTGGGTCACCTGTCACAAAAAAAATGATTGACGACTTTCGAAATAAAGAATATCCAGACGATTTTTTTTTGCAGTTTTTGAATAAAATGTGACAGTTGTCTACTAAAATGATTGATGACCCTCTAAATTAAGGTAGACCCAGACAGTCACGTGACTAGACCCCTCCCCTTTCCCCCAATTCGTACACCCGGCCCAAATCGCAAATCATTCAACTAAATAGTTGGATTTCATTAAACTCTCTTTGCGCTCTAATTTATTTTACTCCGCTCTATTTTTTTTCTACATTTTATTTCCAATCTACTATAATTTTTCTGCCGTCTATTTTCTTTAAATCTCTCTGCTCTTTTCTATTACTCTTCTTAAATTTCGCGTTTTGGTTTTTAAAAATGTCTTTTAAACGCGTGAACTCTGTCCAACCCACTGCCGTGCCAATGGCCAAAAAATGGGACTTCCGCTCAATCGGGTAAGTTTAATAAACAATAACATATAAATAGCTAATCCGTTTTAGAAATAATTTCCCGATGGAGCCCTTTAAACTTATTGACCACCAAACTACAAAATGCGAAAAATTTGGTTTCACGAAAAACATAACGGAATTTGTGATCAACCCGGATGTGGAGCGCCCCGATGAAACACTGCGAGAAGCGATCGATATCATGATAAAGAATTCCATATCGAAGACGGAGGAGACAATGGGGCGCAAAGTGAAAATGTTTGGCGTGGCATTGACTGGGGCTGGACTTGGACACCCAATTTGGCTGCCGTACCGACCCTTCCCCCAAAACAACGCGGATGTTGTCATGGAGGAAATCAATAAATTGGGGCAGAGCGGAGGAGAAGAAGGGGAGGAGGACAAAAGAACAATTCTGCTTTCGGAATCAATAAAGATGAAGGTCACCTGTGTAGCGCTGCCAGCTGGAGAGGGACCGCGAAATGTGCATAAATTCGATTTTGGTTTCAAGGAACAGCAGCGAATTAAGTAGGCTTGAGTGATCTTAGATTAAATTAAATGAATAAAAACAAAAAAAAAAAAAAAAAACGAAAAAATTAAGGATAGAGAACAATGACAAATTTTGCTTGTTTTATGCGCTGCTGGCGGCGAAGAATTATCTGATGATGGATCGTTTCGCTTTTCAACGTTTTATAAAGAATATTTCGAGGCAGAGGGAGGCAGCGTTTGAACTTTTGCTAAATTCGGGAGTGCAGAGGAATGAAAGTGGCTATGGACTTGAGCATTTGGTGATGGTTCAGGCTCATTGGGTTAGTTTTGGAGAAATGATGAGAAAAATAAAAGTAATTTTAGGACGATTTGAATCCGGGAAAGTACAGGATTGTGGCATTTGAGAAATCTGCGGATCCGAGGAAATCGATTCGCGTGCTGTGGAAGGGACCGATGGCCCGTGACTAGAAAAATAGCAGATGCATATCAAATGACTACAGAAAATTAAAGCCTCCAAGAAAATAATTGCTTTGCAGAAGCAATATTTTGTAGAGCCCATCAAACACATTGTGCTTATAGGAAAGGCCGAATTAAACAATAAGGGCCTTTTTATTATGATTACAACAAATCAGCATGGCGTCTCGCTGATATGGTATGTTTCAGTTAAGGTTTAGCCGATCTACAAATTTCGGCACTGTCTATTTTGTAAAAGCGAATCAAATTCCTTTGGATTCCAAAGTGGAATTACAGAATTGCGACGGCAGATATGCAGTAAGACCTATCTGCATAACCCACAGAAGCTGCATGAATGTGGGGAGATGTTTTGCCGGCTGTGCAATGTTTGTCATGATGTGGAGAGGGGATGTTACATCAGACCGATCAAGGAGAGAGAGGACAAGGACATTTACAGAATTGTTATTTGGGTACGAAGAGAAAAAATTTTTTAGTTTTCATTTATTATTCAGGATTCGGAGACTTCACAGGACACAATTTACAAGGAGGATCAAATGGAGCATGTCATCAACTACATTTCGGTTCGAGTGACATGTACGGAGTGCTGCGACGACAAGGAGAGGACAAATTGCAACATTTGTGGGGAGGAGAGGGAAAAGGATTGGAGCGAGGCTGAGGGGCATGAACCGACCAAGGACTTTGTGGAGTGGATTTTGACGGCATTTGTGAAATACGACACCTACATTTTTGCTCACAATGCTGGGCGGTTTGACGGTAATTTGATGATTATCCTGATTTTGAAACCCTCCATTTTAGGGCATTATCTGTGTCGGACCGGCAGGACTCCGATACCGCTAATTAATGGGATGAAGATCTATGAGTTAAAGTGAAGAATTCGAAGAAGCATTCTTTATTGATATGGAGGGATTCATGTTTGCTGATGCCCGTCAAACTTGAATCGTTAAAGTCGACGTTCAATTTGCAGTGTGAGGATAAGCCCTTCTTCCCCTACTATTACAACAGAAGGGAGAATTATGGAGTTCGTTTGCCGCATTTACCACCGATGGAGGATTATTCGCCAGGATCAATGAGGAAGGAAAAATTTGAAAAGTTTGAGAAATGGTAAGGTGAAAATGTGAAATATTGATCACCCATAATTTTAGGTATAATGAGAATATGGAAACGTCGTTTTACTTGCCCGAGGAGTTGAAGAATTATTGCAGGAATGATACGGAAATATTGTTGGGTGCGGTCGTTGAGTTCAGGAGGATATTGATAAATGAGATAACGAAAGGATTTGACCCGTTGCCGAGGAGCTGTACGAATGCTGGCATCGCCATGAATATCTTCAAAGCGATGTTTTTGTTGGAGGAACAACTGTCGATTGTGCCGGAACGGGGTATGAGCGGAACGATCGCGCGAGTGTGGTGGCAATAAAATATTTGGAATGGCGGAGCAAAAGGGATTCCGTAGAGATAAGGCATGCGGGCAACGGCGGGGAGATGAAAATGGGGAAGTACAAGCTCGACGGGTTCATTTCACAGATGGACGGGAGAGACAAATGTATCGAAGTGATGGGCTGTTACATCCACGGTTGTTTGAGCTGTTATGACCCGTCGGCGGATTTGGTTGGAGGAAGAACTGCGCAGGAGCTGAACGATGAGACGCAAGAAAGGTTGGCGGAATTGCGGCAAATTCTGGATGTTGAAGAAATTTGGGTGAGTAACAATTTCTTACTTATCCGAATAGACAAAGATAGTAGGGATGTCAAATTGAGAAAGCGCTGAAGGGGGACAAAGAAATGCAGGAATTTTTCGACGACAGGGGAACGAGAAAGGGCCGATCGATCCGAGGATGGCGTATGGGGGAGAGAACAGGGCCTCTGAGATTGTTTGCGCAGTCCGACGAGAAGAAGAAGATCTCGGTGTTTGATATCGTCAGTTTGTATCCGTCGGTGAATTATGGACAGCGTACCCGATTGGAGTCCCGGAGATTGTGGTGCCAAAAGGGATGAGATCAATGTGGAGTGGACAAAGCCTGATGATTTGCAGTACAGAGGGTTGTATAAAGTGAGGGTGATACCGCCGAGGGGGTTGAGAGTTCCTGTCCTGCAGTTGAAGTGTGATGAGAGATTACTATTTCCGCTGTGCTGGAGGTGCGCGTCGATGTTTAAGAAGGAGACTACAAGATGTGGCCACAAATGCCCCCATGATGACGCACAGCGGAGATATGTGGCAACGTATACAAGTTTGGAATTGGTAAAAAACACCCATTAAACGTATTTAAATATTTAGTTTAGGCAAAAGCATTTGAATGTGGTTACAGGGTGGACAGATTTTACCGGGCATGGCATTACGAAGCGGCGGATGATGATTTATTCAAGGATATGTGCGGCTATTCTTGAAGTTGAAGGAGGAGTCAAGCGGATTTGTTACACACGAACATTTTTATAGAAATTCCGGCTGAAACTAAAATCCCTCTTTTGGTCTTAACTTATGATTTTTGGCCCATTATGGATGAATTAAGTATAGAAGGCGTCGCAGAAATACATTCATATTTTCTCAATTCGGGTTTCAAAAAATTACGAATTCTTAGATCTGATAAAATGTTATTTTTCAAATTTTGGGTGTGATGAGAAATTCATTGAGCAAGAATGCGGTGATTGACAGAGAGTCTGCCTTTTACGAGTTGGCGTGTGATCATAAGGTGGAGTTGTGTGACATTGTGGAGTACTCGGGTGACGCGATGCGGGTGATCTACAGGGACAAGGAGGAGTTTGTTACTGAGCACAAGTCAAGCAATATTGTGGTCAGCTTATGGTAAGTTTTTTTGTTGAAAAAAAGCGAGAAAATATAATTTTAACAGGACGACGAGCATGGCGCGGTTGAAATTGCTGGAGTTTATGATGGAGGCGGAAAGGAATGGCGGGGAGATTTTGTACACGGACACGGATAGTATATTCGTGTTTCATGACAGAGGAGTGGAGCCAATAACGACGGGGAAATACCTTGGAGAGATGAGTGAGGAGTATGGAGGTTACGAAATTGAAGAATTTTGTTGTGGTGGGGCGAAGCAGTATGGTTTAAAGATCAGGAGCAAGGAGTTACACACGAACATTTTTATAGAAATTCCGGCTGAAACTAAAATCCCTCTTTTGGTCTTAACTTATGATTTTTGGCCCATTATGGATGAATTAAGTATAGAAGGCGTCGCAGAAATACATTCATATTTTCTCAATTCGGGTTTCAGAAAATTAAGATTTAAAAGAGGCTAAATTACAGACGCATTTCAAATTTTGGGTGTATCCGAATAGAAAGAAGTTGGAAATCAGTACTTTTCACGCCTATAAAATTCGGGCCGAAAAATATTGGTGTTTGTGACTAGAAAAATAGCAGATGCATATCAAATGACTACAGAAAATTAAAGCCTCCAAGAAAATAATTGCTTTGCAGAAGCAATATTTTGTAGAGCCCATCAAACACATTGTGCTTATAGGAAAGGCCGAATTAAACAATAAGGGCCTTTTTATTATGATTACAACAAATCAGCATGGCGTCTCGCTGATATGGTATGTTTCAGTTAAGGTTTAGCCGATCTACAAATTTCGGCACTGTCTATTTTGTAAAAGCGAATCAAATTCCTTTGGATTCCAAAGTGGAATGCGCATTATTATGCATGGTAGTTGTGGATATTTAAGCTTAACATGGTGTCTTGAGTATAAATGCTGTTCGACAGTAACCGTTTCAATTTCTTACTTATCAGAATAGACAATGATAGGTTACACACGAACATTTTTATAGAAATTCCGGCCTGAAACTAAAATCCCTCTTTTGGTCTTAACTTATGATTTTTGGCCCATTATGGATGAATTAAGTATAGAAGGCGTCGCAGAAATATTGGTGTTTGTGACTAGAAAAATAGCAGATGCATATCAAATGACTACAGAAAATTAAAGTGTTGTGTTCCCGACTTATTTCCCAATCAAAAGCAATACTTTAAGTTTGTTAATGAAAGTTTATTTAGCAAAAGTGAGAAAGGTAAGTAAAATGGGAATGAGTCAAAGTGAGTAGAAAAAAAGGGTAATAATGCAAGGAATGAATTCAGTTTAAATATCAAAAGAGAAAGCTTTAATTTTCTCAAATTCTTTGGATGGACAGGAATTAAAGAATTCACTATTTGTTGAAGAGAGAGAAGAAAAGTTGTACAAAATAAATAAGTGAAAATTGATCATTAAATTAAATAAATGATTTTGTCAAAAGGGGATTCAACATCTCTCCCCCCTTCCGGAGTCCAAACCACGATCCGAATTCAACGTCCATAATTTCGGTTTCATTATGATGTGTCCATAAATTCTCGATTGATCTAATGTCAATTCTCTATTCGATCGTCTCTGATTACAAAAAGTCGACCATCAATATGATCAAATCTAAGGTCCCCACCGGGAAAATTCCTGACAACCATTTCTTGACTCCCTCTTGTTATCGAAGTTTCATTTGTCTTTTCGTTTTGGAAAATTAAATAACTATGATCGTTGTAATAAAAACACGCTCGGGGCTTTAATTGTCGAAAATCCTGGTAAAGCTTAACATTAGTTGGTCCGCTCTTTTCTATTGAATTAATTTCTTGGATTGATACACTCCACCCTGAAATCAGATTCCTATTTATCGTACATAATCTCGAGCGATCGAATCCGAACTGTCTTTCATTGACCGAACTCTTTGGCATAGTGAGATACTTGTCGTCAAAAAGTTGTGTATCAGAAAGAATAGTAACCCTTTCTCCACTGAGTTGACCGACTATCGTTAGGAGAACAATTAAATTAAACATTACTGACATGGTGCACTTCTCCCGTCAACTCCTTGTGAAGTTGTTCGACTGATGAACGGATCTCGGCCGACAATGATGATTTGAAGGCCTCCAGCATATGTCCGATCTCAACAGTCACTGGTGCAATGGCCGGGCGCTTTTTGCGTTGCTTGGTCATCCCGTCCTGGTCGAGCTCGGCGACGTTGCTCTGCTGTGGTGGCACATTTTCAAGATTCTCGACCGAAGTGCCGACTTCTCTTTCGGTGGTTGACATGATTTGGGTCGGAAAGGTTCGAGAAGAGGGACAAAGCGACAAAAGAAAATCTTGCAGAAACAAAAATGAATTACAAAAAAATACGAAATTTGGAATGGAAATCAAAAATTTTAGACTTACAAAAGCAAAAAAAAAAAAATGGAAAATTATTTATATAAAAAAACAGTTTTGCCGGAGAATGATGTGGGCTAGGCTCGTCCGGCGACCATTCGACGCGCTTTTATTTGCTCCACATGCGCAGTTCTTTCTCCGCCCCCTTCCATCTCCAAACGCCACATCCTCTCTCCTATTGGCTCAAGCAGTATGGCCGGCGTCCACTTTTTGTCCTGTTGGTCGCGCATCCATACCGAATCTCCTGGCTCATATTTCGGCAACTGCCTTTGCTGATTTTGAGCCCCTTTATCTCTCACAGGGTCGCCCGTAGGAGTGCCTTTGTCTCTTTCCACTTGGGAAATTCTTATTTTATCCAAACTCGTGCGCATTTCTCTTTTCAAAAACATTTGTGCCGGACTATTTCCTTTCAAAATTGGGCATGGTGAGGATCGGTATTCCTGTAAAAGGATGAATTGTGCAATACGGAGATTTCTCCCCTCATCCAACAATTTTTTAATTCCTTCTTTAAAGGTTCGCACGAACCGCTCCGCCTCTCCGTTGCTGGCGGAATGATATGTTGGCGAGGTTAAATGGGTAACCCCTTCCTCACACAAAAAATTTTCGAATTCTACCGAAATAAACTGTGGGCCGTTATCGGTAATTAAGGTTTTTGGGGACCCAAATAAGGCAAAAATGTCCCGGAAAAATGCGATCAAAGTTGCGCTACTGGTTGAATTTGTCTGAAAGACAAATGGATAGCGTGAATACGAGTCAACCATTATTAAAAAATTCGTTCCCCAAACCGGGCCTGCCAAATCGGCATGGAGCCTCTCGAAGGGGTATCTTGCTGCGGGCCAACGGTGTTCCGGATCCAATCGGGGCGGGCTTGGGCCATTTCTTTGACACACCTCACATTCTTTCACAAAATTTTCGATGTCCTCCGACATTCCTGGCCACCATACATACCTTCTGGCCTTTGACTTTCCCCGTACGATTCCAAAATGAGCCTTGTGAATTTGTTCCAAAATGGCAACTTTTAATTTCTTTGGTACCACCAATTGGCCCTGGGGATGTTTTCGAATTATTCCGCCTTCGACATACAATTTATCTCGGTTTTTAAAATATATTTCCAGTTCCTTCTCTATTGGCTCTGCCCAGTTTTCATTTATTTTGGCAATTACTATTGACATAATTTGATCATCTTTTGTTTCTTTTACAAATGTTTGTCTATTCAAACTACTTTCTATTGCCAACACATAAGGGACATCCTCTTTTAATTTGTTTCCACATTTTCCCATGGGATAGGGACTCGTGATAAAGCATCCGCCACTTTATTTGCTTTACCCTCAATGTATATTACTTTCGGCTCAAATTCCTGCAGAGCCATGAGCCACCGGTTTAATTTTGGATTTGTACTGGCTTTTTGGAAGAGGAATGTTAATGGTCGATGATCAGTGAGTACGATTAATTCTGCCCCATACAGAATTGCTCGAAAATTCTGTATCGCATGAACAATTGCCGCTAATTCCCCATGAGTGGGTGGTAATTTGCTCTCTGTTGGAGTGAGTGTACGGGACCAAAAGCTAACAGCATGCATCTCATATGGTGCCAAAACCGAGCGGGTAGCGGTAGGACCCCTCCAAAATCCTAAGCCTATTGAAGGGGTGTTACTCGAGGCAATATTCCTCGCAATAGGGGTCAAGAAACGTGCCACATTACCGAGGAAACCGAATCCCCGTTGATACTTGCTTCCGACAAAATATTGTTTCTGTCCTCTTCCATGTTGGGGGGGGATTTTGAGTTGCCGCCCCGTGATATTTTCCCCCAAAATCCCGAGTCATTTAAATATTTTGAAGTTGCCGGCCGCTCATAATCCCGAGCCATTTAAATTCTTTGAACTTGCCGCCCCAGAGTTTTTTTTACCGCATTATCCCAAACCTATTGGAGGTGCCGCCGCAAATTTAATCCCATAATTAAAAATTTTGATAAATCCAAACCCTTTGAAGCAGCCGCCTTACAAAATAAAAATGTTAACTATTTAATTTGCCGCATAATTCAAAATGTTGCGGCTATTCTATCATTAATTCAAATTTGACCAATATTGATCTGCACTTTTGCCCCCTCCCCTCCACCACCCTCTCTCCGTCGGCCGCCCCTCCCTCCCTCCCGCCGCCCATTAGGTCGGCCGCCGCGCAAAGGTCATTAATCATTTAATAATGCAAAATATAAAAAACAATTAAAATTTGAAATAAATAAAAAGAAATTTTCTGAATATTTTGTAAGCTTTAAGAACAATTAAAAATACGCAATTATTATGACAAATTTAAATATTTTAAGTTTATTTTTACGTCTCTCCCCCGTCCCTCCCATCCCTCCCTCCCGCCGTCCGTTCCGTCGCCCCGCGCGAAGGTCATTAATCGTTACATGTTAATGACGCAAAATTGCTCAATTTTAAATATAATTAAAATCCATTAAAAAAAACAAATAGAAGGAAACTTGTGAAGAATTTGTGATTATTAATCTCCAATAAAATTTTTATGTTTAAAATATATAATGATTAAATATTTTCAAAAACTTTTTTTTTACCACATCTTCCCCCTTTCACTTTCTGCCCCCTCGGCCCCTCTCCCGCGTGAAGGTCATTTGCACTTTTGTGAGTGAAAGTAGCGAATTTTTAATAATGCAATTTACGATAGAATTTAAGTACAAATTTAAGGTCATATAAAATTCTTTTGTTTTGCATTGCGATTTCGTAATTTTTTTGTTTTACGATTGCGAAATCTTTTTTTTTGCATGACTCACTTTTTTTTTGCCCCTTTTAAATAAAAGCTGTCAAGAAAAATGATTGATGACTCCCGAAATACGGCTTTAAATGTGCATAAAATTTCGTCAGACAATTTTTTGCCCCGTTTTTGAATAAAACTGTCAATAAAAATGATTGATTGGTTCCTTATTTCGCAATTTTCACCCTTTATTTTGTAATGTGCACGTGACTTTTAGTTTTTGGACCAACTATTTCACAATATGCGCATTATTTGGGTCACCTGTCACAAAAAAAAATGATTGACGACTTTCGAAATAAAGAATATCCAGACGATTTTTTTTTGCAGTTTTTGAATAAAATGTGACAGTTGTCTACTAAAATGATTGATGACCCTCTAAATTAAGGTAGACCCAGACAGTCACGTGACTAGACCCCTCCCCTTTCCCCCAATTCGTACACCCGGCCCAAATCGCAAATCATTCAACTAAATAGTTGGATTTCATTAAACTCTCTTTGCGCTCTAATTTATTTTACTCCGCTCTATTTTTTTCTACATTTTATTTCCAATCTACTATAATTTTTCTGCCGTCTATTTTCTTTAAATCTCTCTGCTCTTTTCTATTACTCTTCTTCAATTTCGCGTTTTGTTTTTTAAAAATGTCTTTTAAACGAGTGAACTCTGTCCAACCCACCGCCGTGCCAATGGCCAAAAAATGGGACTTCCGCTCAATTGGGTAAGTATAACAAACATTAATGTATAAATAGCTAATCCGTTTTAGAAATAATTTCCCGATGGAGCCCTTTAAACTTATTGACCACCAAACTACAAAATGCGAAAAGTTTGGTTTCACGAAAAACATAACGGAATTTGTGATGAACCCGGATGTGGAGCGCCCCGATGAAACACTGCGAGAAGCGATCGATTTGATGATAAAGAATGCCATATCGAAGACGGAGGAGACAATGGGGCGCAAAGTGAAAATGTTTGGCGTTGCATTGACTGGGGCGGGACTTGGACACCCGATTTGGCTGCCGTACCGACCCTTCCCCCAAAACAACGCGGATGTTGTCATGGAGGAAATCAATAAATTGGGGCAGAGCGGAGGAGAAGAAGGGGAGGAGGACAAAAGAACAATTCTGCTTTCGGAATCAATAAAGATGAAGGTCACCTGTGTAGCGCTGCCAGCTGGAGAGGGACCGCGAAATGTGCATAAATTCGATTTTGGTTTCAAGGAACAGCAGCGAATTAAGTAGGCTTGAGTGATCTTAGATTAAATTAAATGAATAAAAACAAAAAAAACAAAAAAAACGAAAAAATTAAGGATAGAGAACAATGACAAATTTTGCTTGTTTTATGCGCTGCTGGCGGCGAAGAATTATCTGATGATGGATCGTTTCGCTTTTCAACGTTTTATAAAGAATATTTCGAGGCAGAGGGAGGCAGCGTTTGAACTTTTGCTAAATTCGGGAGTGCAGAGGAATGAAAGTGGCTATGGACTTGAGCATTTGGTGATGGTTCAGGCTCATTGGGTTAGTTTTGGAGAAATGATGAGAAAAATAAAAGTAATTTTAGGACGATTTGAATCCGGGAAAGTACAGGATTGTGGCATTTGAGAAATCTGCGGATCCGAGGAAATCGATTCGCGTGCTGTGGAAGGGACCGATGGCCCGGGAGAAGGTGGTGCCGATATTTTTGGAGGGAAATCATTGGGACGGATTGAAGAATTATGTGAGCTTTTTCAACCGAGGGAGGAAGTTTTGCATTGATTGCGAATGTTTTTATTCAACGGAAAGCAAACATACGTACGAGTGTAGGGCCCGGTGTTATTACTGCAACCGAGTTGGGGGCGTGCCGTGTGTGAAGGATGTTGGAGTGAAGATTGAGTGTCCACATTGCCACCGCTTTTTCTACAACCGGCAATGCTACGATTACCATCAGGGACACCAAACTTGCATGTTGTGGAGGCGATGTGTGATATGCAGTAAGACCTATCTGCATAACCCACAGAAGCTGCATGAATGTGGGGAGATGTTTTGCCGGCTGTGCAATGTTTGTCATGATGTGGAGAGGGGATGTTACATCAGACCGATCAAGGAGAGAGAGGACAAGGACATTTACAGAATTGTTATTTGGGTACGAAGAGAAAAATTTTTTTAGTTTTCATTTATTATTCAGGATTCGGAGACTTCCCAAGATACGGTTTACAAGGAGGATCAAATGGAGCATGTCATCAACTACATTTCGGTTCGAGTGACATGTACGGAGTGCTGCGACGACAAGGAGAGGACAAATTGCAACATTTGTGGGGAGGAGAGGGAAAAGGATTGGAGCGAGGCTGAGGGGCATGAACCGACCAAGGACTTTGTGGAGTGGATTTTGACGGCATTTGTGAAATACGACACCTACATTTTTGCTCACAATGCTGGGCGGTTTGACGGTAATTTGATGATTATCCTGATTTTGAAACCCTCCATTTTAGGGCATTATCTGTGTCGGACCGGCAGGACTCCGATACCGCTAATTAATGGGATGAAGATCTATGAGTTTAAAGTGAAGAATTCGAAGAAGCATTCTTTATTGATATGGAGGGATTCATGTTTGCTGATGCCCGTCAAACTTGAATCGTTAAAGTCGACGTTCAATTTGCAGTGTGAGGATAAGCCCTTCTTCCCCTACTATTACAACAGAAGGGAGAATTATGGAGTTCGTTTGCCGCATTTACCACCGATGGAGGAGTATTCGCCAGGATCAATGAGGAAGGAAAAATTTGAAAAGTTTGAGAAATGGTAAGGTGAAAATGTGAAATAGTGATCACCCATAATTTTAGGTATAATGAGAATATGGAAACGTCGTTTTACTTGCCCGAGGAGTTGAAGAATTATTGCAGGAATGATACGGAAATATTGTTGGGTGCGGTCGTTGAGTTCAGGAGGATATTGATAAATGAGATAACGAAAGGATTTGACCCGTTGCCGAGGAGCTGTACGAATGCTGGCATCGCCATGAATATCTTCAAAGCGATGTTTTTGTTGGAGGAACAACTGTCGATTGTGCCGGAACGGGGTATGAGCGGAACGATCGCGCGAGTGTGGTGGCAATAAAATATTTGGAATGGCGGAGCAAGAGGGATGCCGTAGAGATAAGGCATGCGGGCAACGGCGGGGAGATGAAAATGGGGAAGTACAAGCTCGACGGGTTCATTTCACAGATGGACGGGAGAGACAAATGTATCGAAGTGATGGGCTGTTACATCCACGGTTGTTTGAGCTGTTATGACCCGTCGGCGGATTTGGTTGGAGGAAGAACTGCGCAGGAGCTGAACGATGAATAGAAGGGGTATATAAAGGGAGTGAAAGGACCATTTGATTGGTACATTGTATCAAAAAATGCAAAAACCGATAATCGTAAATATAATTGCTCTCGCTAATCTCGGTACCGGAATTAAACTAAACTCTCTGACGATCACCGAATGCGAATTTAAGTATAACCCTAGAAAATTCAATGCCGCAGTTATAAAATGCACAGCTCCCATCAAAGCCACGGCATTATTATGGGAATCCGGGAAAATGATATGTCTGGGGACGAAAAGTCTGATAGACTGTGAAAATGCTATTAAAAAATTTATAGAAATAATTAAGGGCTCGGGGTGTCCGGGGGCTTCTTACACCGGACACACGGTTGAAAATATTGTTTCGACCTTTAAATTCGGACGTGAAATTGAACTGAACGAGTTTCGAAAAAATCGTCGTGCATTTTATGAACCGGAAATATTTTGCGGTTTAAATTTCAAGCGGGGTAAAAGCATTACAGCGTTAATTTTCTGGACCGGTAAAGTCGTAATTACGGGAACTAAAAACAATTCTGAAATTGAGGAAATGTATCATCATATTCTCCCCTATTTGAAAATGGCTCAAAAGAAGTTAGGGAGACGATAAAAAAATTTTCATTTATTGGGACGGTCCCCCAATTTATAGTTCTGTTGGGTATTTATTTTGTTATCGATTACTTCGCGCGGCGCCGGCATCGCGGCGCACCGGCGGGGCGGAGAGGAAATGAAAACCCCTCACGATTTTGGCTAATTTTCAAAAAGAATTTTTAATTTCAGGATCAGAAAAATCATCATAAAAAATTTTTTCAGGATTGAGAAAATAAAACGCTAAAAGGTTTTGACTGAGCAGGGTGCAGAAGAATCCGGGGTTGCGGTATATCAGCAAGCTTATGCTGAATAGTTTATGGGTATGAAATACGAATTCTTATATCTGATAAAATGTTAATTTTTAGGGGAAATTTTCGATGAGAAATTCATTGAGCAAGAATGCGGTGATTGACAGAGAGTCTGCCTTTTACGAGTTGGCGTGTGATCATAAGGTGGAGTTGTGTGACATTGTGGAGTACTCGGGTGACGCGATGCGGGTGATCTACAGGGACAAGGAGGAGTTTGTTACTGAGCACAAGTCAAGCAATATTGTGGTCAGCTTGTGGTAAGTTTTTTTTTGAAAAAAAGCGAGAAAATATAATTTTAACAGGACGACGAGCATGGCGCGGTTGAAATTGCTGGAGTTTATGATGGAGGCGGAAAGGAATGGCGGGGAGATTTTGTACACGGACACGGATAGTATATTCGTGTTTCATGACAGAGGAGTGGAGCCAATAACGACGGGGAAATACCTTGGAGAGATGAGTGAGGAGTATGGAGGTTACGAAATTGAAGAATTTTGTTGTGGTGGGGCGAAGCAGTATGGTTTAAAGATCAGGAGCAAGGAGACGGGAGAGGTCGATTACGTGATGAAGATTAGGGGTGTGACGTTTGATGTGGACAACCGGAAGGCGTTGCATTACGATGCGTTTAAGGAGATGGTGCTGAATTATGGAAAGGGGGAAGTAGACCCCGCATTCTTTGTTTACAAAAATGATTTTGGGTATGTTTTTTGAAAATTTTTTTAAACAATCTCATATTATTTTAGTCCAACGCGGGAGTCGAAGGTCGTGACGAGGGAGAGGCACAAGATGTACAAGCCGGTCTGTCAGAAGGGGATTATTGATGAAGAATTGAATGTGATGCCTTTTGGATTTTATTGATTTTTGTTAATAAAGTTGAATAAAAATTAAAGTGATATTGGGACTAGCAGGGGTGGAACGGTATAAAGTGAAGGCCTGCACCTGTTAGCCGTAATATTTTTGTAACCCGTAAAATCCGAACCAATGATTCCCATACCCCTCGCATTGGGTGTACGCCCAATGACTGCCACTAGCAAATGTTGGTTATTTTAAAATAACTCCAAGGTCTCTAAAGGAAAATAACTTTTATGCCCATTATTTTCGCGCATTATTATGCATGGTAGTTGTGGATATTTAAGCTTAACATGGTGGCGTATGGCTTTCCTTTATTACGCCAGCTCTCAACATTTTATCGATTTGCTTTTTCAATTCGCTTTCGTATTTTTCCGGCACGGGGTACGGTTTAACCCTTTCTGGCAATTCTGTTGTAGTTAAAATCTTTGGCGCCATAATTTTACAAGTTCCTAAGTCATATTCGTGCTTAGAGAAGGCATTTTTATTTTGTTCTAAGCAACTTTTCAATTGCCTGTCTTCCGTTTCGTTCCGTTTTGCTTCTCGGTTCCCCGATTTTCCGACATGCTGCTCCAAATTTTCAATTTTTCTCTGTGAGGTGGCACACTCCATTATTTCGTTGCTACCTTTTTTGATCAGGTAACCATTTTGTAAATCGAGGTAAAAGGGTGTCTTTTTAAATGTGTTGCGCCCAATTAGCATGTCATAGGCACCTCTTTTACCAATTTCCTTATCAATCACCGCCACTTCTGTTATGATTTTCACTCCGGCCAGTTCCAATTCAATTTTTCCACTGCCAATAACTGGTACAAATTCACCACTAATTCCGATAACACCAGCCACCTCAGGACTAAGCAATTTTATTCCAAGTTTTTCTGCAGTGCGTAGGCTGCAGATTGACACATGTGCGCCAGTGTCCAATTGAAACCGAGTTATTTTCCCGTTAACGAATCCTTCAATTTTAAAAGTTTCATCGCACCTTGTGTTCCATTCAATGATTGCCAACACGCTCACTTTTAAGCCCTTTTTTACTGGTATGGTCGGTTTTTGTTCCGGAGATGGCCATCTTTCCGTTAGCGGAACTGAGTGCGTACGAGTTAGCCTTTTCCGATTTTTTGAGTCTTTCTTTTGTATGGTTTTCTTTTCCACGGGATAGGCTCCCTCCTCAATTTCATCTCGGGGTTTTTTACCTCTTCTCTTCCCCCTAAAGTTTCTTGGATTGATACACTCCACCCTGAAATCAGATTCCTATTTATCGTACATAATCTCGAGCGATCGAATCCGAACTGTCTTTCATTGACCGAACTCTTTGACATAGTGAGATACTTGTCGTCAAAAAGTTGTGCATCAGAAAGAATAGTAACCCTTTCTCCACTGAGTTGACCGACTATCGTTAGGAGAACAATTAAATTAAACATTACTGACAAATTGCTTAACTAATAAATCGGTCCACGAATCAACTCGCGATAAGCGGGAAATCTCCTGAATTATTTTGGCTCCTTCCACTGTTTCTTTGAAATTTTCACGCGAGTAAAGTTCCGTAAAATTGGCCAAAACTTTATTTTTGAAAAAAGGGAGGTTTATTTCTGGGATGTCTATTTTTCCATATCGGCTGATTTCCCTTATTCCTTCTGTTGAAATTTGGCTGACATTTCCTGTTTTTTGATCATATCGTATTATCATGCCAAAAATCTCCATAAAAATGAATCTTCCATTACCGCAATCCACCTCTTTAGATTTTGTATGGATAATTAACGTGTTTGGGTCGATAAAACCGTGCTTTTGCTGACGGTATAAATAAAATGTTACCGGAAGAAACTCAAAACAGTGACCATTTTGCCAGTCAAAATGTACTTCGCCCTCATAAATAGGAAAACACGTTTTTACCTCCATTAGTTTTTCCGTGATCAATCGAGCCGATAAAAAAGGATTTCCCAGGAAAAACCTCGCTAATAACGATGGGTTTGTTATAGACAAGGTTAAAGCTTGGTCTGCCATTATTTGCATGCTCGTGCAAATTTTACGAATTGTCTCCGTAAATAGCCGCTGAGTCGTTATGGCCATTTTTGTGCTTAAGGCTGTAAGCTGTGCAGCAAGCTGAGAACTATAAACAGGACCAATTTCGGTTGTTTCTCTCGTTTTCCTGGTGCCGCTTCCTTTGGCTTTCTCGACCATTTCTTGGAAGTCCGAAACAGGTACGGCAAACGCTTGGTCCGACACAATTAGTTCGCCCGACTCGGCATAGCACCCGGGCTGACTATGAGACGAGGTATTTTTAAAACTCAATGCAAAATCACCACTTTCCGTCGTCCATATTAGACTTGCATATTCACCAGACCATTTTGACAACCAAACAAAAGGGCAAAGTTGGGTCTTGTCGGGGGTCCAAATCAGACTAATTTTTATGCATTGACATTCGCCTGATTTATAAAAGCAATTAGAGCACTCTCCGATTGGTGTATTCAACCCCTCCATTCCATGACGTGTAAAAACAATTGTCTTATACACATAACAATTATCGATTTCTTCCGTTCTCCAAAACAAATTTGATGGCCATTTTCCCCACCCAATTTCTAGGGAATTATTTGTTGCCATTAACGTTTCGTCATTAACGTATAATTCGCCTGCTGGAGAGTCCTTATCATAGTTTCACATTTGGCACCATCAGCAAAACGTGACGCTCTGTTTTTAAAGCCGCTATTTGTGTAATCATCCTGGTCGACATCGTCGACATAATAGCAGGACGCTTCACAAAGACCCTTTTTGACATCTTCTGAAAATCCCAATTCATTCATCATATATGCCCTAAACGCATAGTAAATGCCGGAATCATAAGACTCAACACCTGAAATTGACACCTTTAAGGTTTTGACAAAGCTGTGCCCAAAATTTTGAATGACACCGACGTGTTGGTCAGCTTCACTGTCCTTGGTAATCGGAATCCAATTGCTTTTGTCTTTTCTCTCAATTGAAGTTGACAAATAAAGAAAAGTTTTATTGAGATCACAAAACTGATTATCTGAAAAAAGTCTAAAGATATATGGTCCAGATTGATTTATTGCTGAAAGTGGCAGCAATTCCCGAATACTGGATTTATTAATTGCAACGTTCGTCGGAGGGATGTCGAAAAGTGAAAGGCCCCCCTCGAGACCGTCCTCACTCGCCGTGTCGATTTTCTTGAGAGTTGTCATTTTTAACTTTTTGTATTATTTATTCCATTTATACCTTTAGATGAAACTTAACTGATCATATACTTGTTTCCGGTTCTTATTAGTGATCAGAGACCTTTTTCCTTTCCCACATTGTTGTAACTTGTCGGTAAGGTTAGTCAACCCCTGTCTTGAATGTTCCCTGACGGCATCCCTTAAATCACGACCCTGGGCGATGTCACTCAGAACTCTCTGCCCAGCGGCGAGCCCCTCATGTCCTGCACTCGAGGCAATATTCCTCGCAATAGGGGTCAAGAAACGTGCCACATTACCGAGGAAACCGAATCCCCGTTGATACTTGCTTCCGACAAAATATTGTTTCTGTCCTCTTCCATGTTGGGGAGTGATAAAAGATGACCAATCGACCGACTCGGGATCGAAAAACACATGTGTCATTTTTTAAAATATACTTTTCTTAAAATGTAATGTAAGAATACAACTTCCCCAGTGAAATTTAACGAATTCACCAAACGGTGTGTGAATTTCAATTGTAATTTCTGAAATTCGTTTCGACTGTAGACGATGAAAATACTCGGTGCTATATATAACTTCACTAATTGATCCTGGGTCATCGACGACGTTAACTATTCTTAAGAGTGGGGCCATCTGGTTGCCGATAATTGTGTTTTCGATTAAATTTGGTGCATAAATGTATAGCTGCCTTACACCTCCCGTCAAATCCGGCATATAAGTCGCCTCTTCCGCGTGAAATAGCCTTGTATTCTTAAACCCCAGAACATATGCGAGGTGTTTTGACAAATCTATATGGGTGACGGCAGAGGAAAGATAGACAATAAATTTTTGATCAATACTGTCGTAGTTAAATTGAACATCCTCATTGGCTAATCTCTCTCTTTTTTGCGGCCCTTTTTCAGCTTCTGAAACTTCTTTATTTTCAATTTCCTTACGTTTAAAATGCTCACCGAGCGCCTCGTTAAGCCTAACCACCATCCCGCTAAAACCCTTTTCCGATTTATCATTATATTCCTCGAGAGTTGATGTATATTTGGTCTTTGCCTGTCTGGCGATTCCCTTTGCGACGTCGGCTGATTTCTTTGCTTCTTTCATGTCATTCTTTTCCACATGCTCCAATGTTATGTTTTTGGCTTTATCTACTTCTTCTTGAAAAGATTTAAGTTCATTTCGGGTTGTTTGAATTTCGGTTCCCATCTCAACCATTTTGTCAAACCAAATTTTTATATCAGGCTCTTCTAAAATTTGAGGATTTGTTTCTCGTAGTGTGTTTAGTTGGGTTTGGATGGAATTCGATATATTGTTGATCTGATTAAAATGTCTTTCTACGTCTCTCCCGGCGCGTTCTGCGGCCCTCTTTGCGACATCAATTTTTGAATCTTTGGTATCTTCAGCCTTGGCTTCTCTCTTTCCACGTTGTTTTTTGATTTTGTAATGATGTGTGAATGCCTCGTTAATTTTATTTCCCAGGCCCCCGGCGGTTTTAAAATTCATGTCCGGTAAATAAACTTGAGTAGGGACACTGCTGTCGTTTTCCCATACTTTAATAAACTCTTGACCGTTTATACCGAGTGCGGTGAATGAGTAGGGGTAAATAATTGATGAGAGAGCTACTGACCAATTTGTGCCCAATTCCAAAGTCTCGGGGAGTCGTACTGTGAATTTTGACGTAGTGTTCTCCTGCCCCGGTGTGTTCGAAGGTAGTACAATGTAAAAATCATCCATCTGTTTTCACTAATTCCTGGTTATAAAATATGCCTTTTATTAAATGTCCTTCCAAATCTTCGATCCTGTATGAATCGGGTGTCGTCGAATTGGCAACAACGATTTTAAACAATTCTTCGGTAAAGTTTGGGAGGTATCCCTTTGAAAATTTTCCCTTTTCCTTGGTAATACGAACGATATCACCGATTTTAAATTTTTTCTTTTTCGAAATTTTAAATTCCTTCTCCTTATATAATTTTTCCCAGAGCGCACGGGCATTTTCAAAATTAATTGAAGACGGTTTGGCTCCCAGTGTTCTATTCACACTGTTGTTAATGTTTGTTATTATTTTGTCTATTACGTCGACCCATCGAAGAGTGTCTTTCTTTGTAAAATATCTGTACAAGCGCTCCTTTATTGTCCGATTTGCCCTTTCAACGACTCCGGCGTGCAGATCAGGACTATACATTACATTTTTGATGATGAATTTTTCCTCAAAATATTTTTTCATTTTTCCTGCTTGGAATTCAAGCCCACTGTCACTATATATTTTCATCGGGATAATTTTAGACTTTTCGAACACACGATCAAAAGCTTCGATCATGTCCTCACTCTTCTTTGACTTGGCCGGTGCACTGAAGATCATTCGACTCAGCACGTCGATGCATACCAACAGATATTTGTAACCGTCGTTATGCTTTTTCAACTGGTCAAATATGCACAAATCGCACTGCCAATCGGTATGGAAGCCACTTGGTATCGTCTTTAGTCTCGGGAATCTTTTCCTGATGGGCTTGTGAATCGTGTATGTTTTCTGCTTTTCTAGGAATTTATTAATGTCATCGGTCGTAATTTCCGGGTCAATCTTTTTGGCCTCATTTAAAATTTTTTGAATTCCAGCAAAACTTGCCGGAGATTTTAAATTAAAATAAATTTTTGATAAAATTTTCTCTACAGTCTGGCCCATATTAGTGGTTTGAAGGGTTTCTTCTCTCGCACTATGCCGGGTGTTTTTATAGATTTTATTGCCTTTTTCCTTCCACGTCCCCACATGACCTTTGATTTATCAACCATGTCTTTTACTGTTGGATCCTTCAGTAACCTATCTTTGAGAAATTTTGCACCCCGGGGTGTTTCATCTTTCTTCCCTGCGAGATACAACAAAACATCTCTATAATTACTGTTTTCAATCGGCAAATTCATGTTCGACTGTACCTTTCCGGCCGCCGTAATTTTAAATAAATCTTTGTTTTCCTTCACGTACCTAAAAAGACCGTTTAAAAGGGTCGGGTGTATAATAGTTTTGATCGGAATGGGTGTTTTTAATGTGGATGGTGTTTGGGGTTCCGGAGTTAACAACTCAAGGGTATCATTATCTGATTCAGGATCAGGAGTTCGCTCTTTAAGTCTTTTCCTAGGAATAATTATTTTCCGTGGTTCTTCGGTCTCCTGTGGTTTGGATTGGTTATTGAGGCCCAGATATGGTGCAACATTTGGACCGGGTACATGATTCTCAATCACGACCTTCTGTGGCCTATTTTCAAGTATCCCCTTTATCGTACGTCTTTCTTTATAGAGCCAATCATGTCTCTTCGCCTTGAGGTCCTCGCTTATGCCGGGGTCTTGTAAATTCTGAGAAATTTTTGCGTCTAAACTCGCTTTTTCATTTTGGAGATAATCACCACTATTCATCGCACTCCGTAGAGCCAAATATTCCGCCTCGGGAATCATTAACATTTTCTTTGCAAATTTCATGATGTTATTTTTTCTAATAAATGTTGAGCTAAAACACTCAGTACCGGGACCAAGACAGCTCCCAGGGCTATACCACTCCCCTGTTGTATCCTTTTTCTTGCCGTTTTCTCTGAACGAGATTTGGCAATTTCTCTATAAAAATCGGCGTATTGTGCCAACCTTCTTTTTTGTTTGTTCGTTAGTTTAAAACTAAAACTCAATATATTTGCACAAATTTCAACGATTGCCAAAATTTGTTCAGCTGTGGCGTTTTCGATTAATTCGTTCTTCTTTTGTTCTGATCTGGTGGAGGCAAGCTTCTTTAGGAACGCTGTATTCTCCTTCACTTCGGAGCTAAATTTATACATTTTTAATTTAATTTAAATTCATATTCTTATATACTATTCAATTGGTAAATAAATTTCCAGAGTCTCATCTGGAAAAATTTTGCTACATAATCTAAATTCCTCCTCAGAATTTGGGTGCATGTTAATCATGAGATAACTAAATTGATTATTGGTCGCATCATGATATGCATCCATGAAATAATTTAGTCTTTTTGGGAACAGTTGTGACCCCAGTGTCCTCACTTGTAATTGTCCGGAAGGGTTACGCATTAAAACCAGATAATGGGCGTTCGCTCTTGCCGTTTTAATGTCCCGACCATAGAGACTCTGGGTTACAAAAATTACGCTTACGTTCCAATTATGGGAGCCCCTGGTAAAGAGTAGATCGAGGAAAGTATTCTGCATATTAAGCATTAAATCGTCAAGTATTAACAAAAGGGGTTTTTCCTGTTCTTTAATCTTATTCATGTCCGGAATCCCGTTAAAAGTCTCAACGCCCTCCCCGATTAATCCTAAAATACTATCATTCATCTCACCATAACAATAAAGAATTTTTTCAGGCGATGGTTCAATTAGATTCTTATGATGTTTTAAAAACCGTAATAGCCAACGGGTCTTACCACTCCCAGTAGCCCCCGAGAGAATTAGAGTGAACGGACCGCGAAACATTTTTAATGCATCTTATTTATTTGACCTATTTATATTTTCATAGGGAACATGTTTCGCGCATTTGGGGCATAGCCAGAAATTATCAAAAAATGATGTACCGAAATGCAAAAGACTGTGTTTTTTACATCTGTTACACATCTCGTAATGACAGGGGCAGTAATGGCAACACTTAATTTTATGTGGACAGTTCATTTTTCAATTTAATTTTATTTTTGGTTGCTATTTATAGAAGGGGTATATAAAGGGAGTGAAAGGACCATTTGATTGGTACATTGTATCAAAAAATGCAAAAACCGATAATCGTAAATATAATTGCTCTCGCTAATCTCGGTACCGGAATTAAACTAAACTCTCTGACGATCACCGAATGCGAATTTAAGTATAACCCTAGAAAATTCAATGCCGCAGTTATAAAATGCACAGCTCCCATCAAAGCCACGGCATTATTATGGGAATCCGGGAAAATGATATGTCTGGGGACGAAAAGTCTGATAGACTGTGAAAATGCTATTAAAAAATTTATAGAAATAATTAAGGGCTCGGGGTGTCCGGGGGCTTCTTACACCGGACACACGGTTGAAAATATTGTTTCGACCTTTAAATTCGAACGTGAAATTGAACTGAACGAGTTTCGAAAAAATCGTCGTGCATTTTATGAACCGGAAATATTTTGCGGTTTAAATTTCAAGCGGGGTAAAAGCATGACAGCGTTAATTTTCTGGACCGGTAAAGTCGTAATTACGGGAACTAAAAACAATTCTGAAATTGAGGAAATGTATCATCATATTCTCCCCTATTTGAAAATGGCTCAAAAGAAGTTAGGGAGACGATAAAAAATTTTTCATTTATTGGGACGGTCCCCCAATTTATAGTTCTGTTGGGTATTTATTTTGTTATCGATTACTTCGCGCGGCGCCGGCATCGCGGCGCACCGGCGGGGCGGAGAGGAAATGAAAACCCCTCACGATTTTGGCTAATTTTCAAAAAGAATTTTTAATTTCAGGATCAGAAAAATCATCATAAAAAATTTTTTCAGGATTGAGAAAATAAAACGCTAAAAGGTTTTGAAACAAAAGATTAAAATTTGCAAAAGTTAAATTGAATTTCCTTCACCTGTCACTTTGGTGACAGGTGGATGATTGATGACCTTCCCGCGGCGCTGCGCGGCGCGGGGTGAAAAAACACCCGCACGGATTTGGGTAAATTAAAATCCGCAAGGCGGCAGAGTTCAAAGAACATCCCATAGGCTCAGGATGTGAGCGGGCGGCATCTTCAAAGGAAAACACCCCTTCAATAGGCGCGGGATTTTGCGCGGGCGGCAACTTCAAAGGAAAAACACCCCTTCAATAGGCTTGGGATTTTGGAGGGGTCCTACCGCTACCCGCTCGGTTTTGGCACCATATACTACTAGCATGCATCTCATTATTATCCTTAGTCTGCATTAAAGCCCCGCCATAAGCAATTGCTGATGCGTCGGTGAATAAGTAAAAGGCCAAGTCGTAGTTTGGCGGGCGTAGGCAAGGTGCTTTCAACAAATGCTGTTTTAATTCATCCATCACGGCTTTTTCTGCTCCTCCCCATACGAATTCCGTGCCATTTCCTCTTGTCAATTTATTGAGGGGGTGAGCGATTGAGGCAAAACCCGGAATAAATTTTCGAAAAAACGATGCCATTCCCAAAAATCGTTTAACCTCTTTCACATTTGTAGGTTCCGGGAACTTATCAATAACCTCTTTATTGCCCAACGACGGTTGATAGCCTGCTTCCGACAAAATATGCCCCAAGTAATGGCATTTATTTTGAAGAAAATTGCATTTATCTCCCTTTAATTTTAGACCGTACTTTTGTAGGCGATTAAAAACTAAATCCAAACTTTCCAAATGCTCTTCTAATGTGTTCGAATGTATCAATATGTCATCAATGTAAACATTTACATTTTTTATGTCATCCAAAACTTTATCCATCGTTCTTTGAAAAATGCTTGGTGCGTTGCACAGGCCAAAAGGCAATTTTAGCATTTGATAAACACCCCATGGGGTAATTATTCCGCATTTATATGAACTCTCGGGATCCAATGGTATCTGCCAAAAGCCCGAGGCGAGATCAAGACTCGAATAAAACTTTTTTCCTGCGACCCGAAAAATGACCTTTTCCATTCTCGGTAAAGGGTAGGGGTCGGGAATACTGACTTTGTTCAATGGCCTAAAATCCACACATGGTCTTAACTGCCCATTTGCCTTTTTTACAAGCACCATATTATGCACCCATGGCGTATGGCTTTCCTTTATTACACCAGCTCTCAACATTTTATCGATTTGCTTTTTCAATTCGCTTTCGTATTTTTCCGGCACGGGGTACGGTTTAACCCTTTCTGGCAATTCTGTTGTAGTTAAAATCTTTGGTGCCGTAATTTTACAAGTTCCTAAGTCATATTCGTGCTTAGAGAAGGCATTTTTATTTTGTTCTAAGCAACTTTTCAATTGCCTGTCTTCCGTTTCGTTCCGTTCTGCTTCTCGGTTCCCCGATTTTCCGACATGCTGCTCCAAATTTTCAATTTTTCTCTGTGAGGTGCCACACTTCATTATTTCGTTGCTGCCTTTTTTGATCAGGTAACCATTTTGTAAATCGAGGTAAAAGGGTGTCTTTTTAAATGTGTTGCGCCCAATTAGCATGTCATAGGCACCTCTTTTACCAATTTCCTTATCAATCACCGCCACTTCTGTTATGATTTTCACTCCGGCCAGTTCCAATTCAATTTTTCCACTGCCAATAACCGGTACAAATTCACCACTAATTCCGATAACACCGGCCACCTCAGGACTAAGCAATTTTATTCCAAGTTTTTCTGCAGTGCGTAGGCTGCAGATTGACACATGTGCGCCAGTGTCCAATTGAAACCGAATTATTTTCCCGTTAACGAATCCGTCAATTTTAAAAGTTTCGTCGCACCTTGTGTTCCCTTCAATGATTGCTAACACGCTCACTTTTAAGCCCTTTTTTACTGGTATGGTCAGTTTTTGTTCCGGAGATGGCCATCTTTCCGTTAGCGGAACTGAGTGCGTACGAGTTAGCCTTTTCCGATTTTTTGAGTCTTTCTTTTGTATGGTTTTCTTTTCCACGGGATAGGCTCCCTCCTCAATTTCATCTCGGGGTTTTTTACCTCTTCTCTTCCCCCTAAAGAAAATATGCCATGCAAATCGAAAGAATCTGAAGAAAATTCCTCCAAGATTGAGGTACTGTAAGGCCTGAGCGATTGTCGACGGTAACAAAATTTGGATTATAATTGTTAGCGTAACATAACAGCAGCATCCAAAAACCCAAAGTTGGTTTAGACTCAGAATACCGCCACGTAAAAATGAAAACAGTCCGCTGGTCACTATTCCACCCAAAATACGGTTTTTGTGTTCCGAGGGACTATTCCACGAATCAACTCGCGATAAGCGGGAAATCTCCTGAATTATTTTGGCTCCTTCCACTGTTTCTTTGAAATTTTCACGCGAGTAAAGTTCCGTAAAATTGGCCAAAACTTTATTTTTGAAAAAAGGGAGGTTTATTTCTGGGATGTCTATTTTTCCATATCGGCTGATTTCCCTTATTCCTTCTGTTGAAATTTGGCTGACATTTCCTGTTTTTTGATCATATCGTATTATCATGCCAAAAATCTCCATAAAAATGAATCTTCCATTACCGCAATCCACCTCTTTAGATTTTGTATGGATAATTAACGTGTTTGGGTCGATAAAACCGTGCTTTTGCTGACGGTATAAATAAAATGTTACCGGAAGAAACTCAAAACAGTGACCATTTTGCCAGTCAAAATGTACTTCGCCCTCATAAATAGGAAAACACGTTTTTACCTCCATTAGTTTTTCCGTGATCAATCGAGCCGATAAAAAAGGATTTCCCAGGAAAAACCTCGCTAATAACGATGGGTTTGTTATAGACAAGGTTAAAGCTTGGTCTGCCATTATTTGCATGCTCGTGCAAATTTTACGAATTGTCTCCGTAAATAGCCGCTGAGTCGTTATGGCCATTTTTGTGCTTAAGGCTGTAAGCTGTGCAGCAAGCTGAGAACTATAAACAGGACCAATTTCGGTTGTTTCTCTCGTTTTCCTGGTGCCGCTTCCTTTGGCTTTCTCGACCATTTCTTGGAAGTCCGAAACAGGTACGGCAAACGCTTGGTCCGACACAATTAGTTCGCCCGACTCGGCATAGCACCCGGGCTGACTATGAGACGAGGTATTTTCAAAACTCAATGCAAAATCACCACTTTCCGTCGTCCATATTAGACTTGCATATTCACCAGACCATTTTGACAACCAAACAAAAGGGCAAAGTTGGGTCTTGTCGGGGGTCCAAATCAGACTAATTTTTATGCATTGACATTCGCCTGATTTATAAAAGCAATTAGAGCACTCTCCGATTGGTGTATTCAACCCCTCCATTCCATGACGTGTAAAAACAATTGTCTTATACACATAACAATTATCGATTTCTTCCGTTCTCCAAAACAAATTTGATGGCCATTTTCCCCACCCAATTTCTAGGGAATTATTTGTTGCCATTAACGTTTCGTCATTAACGTATAATTCGCCTGCTGGAGAGTCCTTATCAACTGCCATTTTCCTGCAAATTGCCGTAGGCACTACCGAATGAAAGGCACTTATTTCTTCATATGTTCCACCAAAAAATCCTCTCCTCCTTGAAATGCGCGTTAAAATGCAGCTGCAGGCTGTAGCTTCGGTTTTGTATTGTACAGTGTTTGGTCGATATATATTTAATGCAAAAGGAACGGGGACCTGCGTTGGAACCCAATTAGGGCAGATAGGGTCGACAGGCAATGACCAAATACTGGTGGGAGCATCCGGGAGGCATATCATGGGCTTTGCCTTCATTTCGGATGCTCCGTTGCTTCCAAATAGCGCAAGGAAGGCAATTATGGCCAAAAATAGTGGACTGGCTACTCGGACAGCTGCAACTTTTCCCCTCTTGAAATGCACACGTTTCCCTGGGGAATGGGAGCGATTGGATTCATCTCCATCACTTGATGGACTTCGATGTGGTTTTCTTTGGTAATTTCTGCCTGTCCACGGCTTTCTCTGATCCGGGGTTGGTGAGCGATCGTATCTCCAATTAGGCCTTTCCGGTGAGCGACCGTATCTCCAATTAGGCCTTTCCGGTGAGCGATCGCTTCTCCAATTAGGCCTTTCCCAATTTTCGTCGCGATGGTTTTGCCTACCCCATCTGTTGCTTTCGCTTGGTTCCTTTCTATAATCTCTTCTCCATGTTCTCTCAGCCCCCCTGTCCCCCCTATAATAACTTTGTCGGTTTCCACTTTGTCTTTCTTCTTTCCTTACTCGGCAATCCCTCACAATGTGCCCTGGGCGATTGCAGTAATAACAGATACGCCTCTCGTCGGCTCTTTTTCCTATGTTCCTTTGCGTCTGAATGGTTAATGCCTCAACCCTTGAAGAGAGTTCTGCAACAGAGACTTGGCTCTGTTTTCTCGATGCCAACAGCAATTCAAAATGCTGTGCCATTTCGTAGGCGTTTGAGTAATTTGAGGGTCGGCCTGCCTTTACCTCAAATTGTAGGTCAGGGGTCAAACGCTCCATAAATTCCTCCAAAAGTCTCTTTTTAATCGTTCCCTCGTTTTCTCCCGCCATTGCGGTTCGAAGTTCTTCGCTTAATCGATTAGCGAATTCATAGACTTTTTCCCCTGGCGCCTGCTTACAAATTGACAGTGTTTGGCGAGCGATTGATTTCGTATTTTCATTCTCGAATTTATTTTTTAAAAAATTAAATGCATCCTGGAGCGTGGTTGGGGCTGGGCTCATACCCTCCATTTCCCCCCTTGCCTGTCCTGACAGACTTATCCGTAAACGGCTAAGTTTTTGCTCTTCCGTGAGCTGGGGATAAAGCGAAAGAAGGTCCATGAACCTTTCGGACCATCGAGAAAAAGACGAACTTGGGTTTCCGTCATATACACCCGGGGGAATTACATTCATTAAGAAAGGGTCAGCCATCATTACCTCCAAGTCCTCCGTTTCGCCCATTAGTGTTTTTTCCTTTTTGTTATGCCGTTGAGTGGCAAACAAATAAATCAATATTTATGGAGCAAATAAAATGAAATAACAAAATTGGGGAAAATGATGCGAATGAGACAAATGACGAGGGAAGGTCAAAAAGCGGGCTATTTATGGACGGAGGGAGAGACAGAGATAAGGGGGACGAGGGAAACATACAAAATAAATAAAGTGAGGCGGACATTTGGGTACCGGCCTAACATCTTCCCCCTTAAAAAAAATTGATCCGTCCATCCGCTTCATCCTTCGGCGGTGGCTCATCGGTTCGTCGGCTGTCAGGCGATCACGTTTTCACGCTTTCGCTGGTCACAATCAATGCCGACCAAGCCCTTCGACGTTTTTCCATCGGATGGTGCCTCTCTTAGGTCCAAACCATCAAAAATTTCTTCGTCCGAGTCCAAAACACATGCCTCTACACCTTTTTCTGGGAATTTGCCGGTTGTTCCATCTGGAAAACGGATTTCGTACATCGTCCCTTGACGGTTAACGACGTATCCAGCGCGCCAAGGTTGCAGTCCCAAACTAGCAATGACCTTTGCTCCCAAAGCAAATTTTGGCTTATTTCCGCGGTGTTTCTTCTTCGGGTTTTCACTTTGAGCATCAGTTGAATCGGACTTCGTGTTTGCTTCTGCCACTTGGACATTCCCTTCCAGGCTCTTCCTGAAGCTATCCAACAGTCCCAAACTGTGAAGCATGTCTATGCCAAGCAAATTCTTTGTTCCTTTGGCAACATAGAATTGTCCATCGCATGAGCGATCACCGATCGAGAACTTTGCCTGCCCTTTTCCCAAAAGAGGGCGAGTGGATCCGTCATGGTATTTTGCCCGTTCAGTGCAACGGCTCAACCATGGACTTCCGATTTGGCGGTGTGCGTCCTTCGTGACCACAGTTCTTTCAGTGCCAAAATCAGCAACAAATTCCACTTCAGTGCCATTCATCTTCAACAGAACCTCGATCAGTTTTCTCCGACTTTCTGAGTCCGGCAGAAATAATCCTCCAAGCCGAAATGTGTTCACGGCTTTTCCATCCTTTTTCTCCCCATTTCTTTTAAGCCAAGCCTTGTGCTGGTCGCACATCCTCTCCAAATGTCCAGTCTCATTGTGTCGCGACTCACGTCACGAGAAATAAAATGGAAATGATAAATTTTATAAGCATGATGCAATTTCATTAAAAATGGGAAAAACCTTAATTTAATTGGAAATGTTCCCCCTCTTCGTCGTTCTATTCAAAAAATATTTGTTTGTTTACATTCAATTCTTATTCATTTCTCACACAAAAATGTATTAATCAGCGAATGACACCCTATTTAAGTCGTGGAATTGTTATTGAAATCGGTTCAGTCGGAATAAAACATCATTCCCCTGCTTGTCTACTGTTTGTCCCAATTTCTATTTTGCCAAAATTTTTGCCGGGCCGAATTTGCCTCTGTTTGGTCCCGACAAGTGGTGCAACGGCCGGGAACCTCTGCACTGATGAATGCTTGTGATCAGCGGGTGGCAGACGCTGGTACAAGGGCGACAGGACGGAGAGGAGTCAGTCTGGTCAACTGATCGCTGTCCACCGCCGCGGAGCGGATCTTCACAAGCAACAAGGGATCAGCCTGGTCAACTGATCACCTCACAGATTTTACGATTAACCAAAATCAACCGCCCGCCTTTCTCAGCACAGACAACCCGGAATGAGGCATAATATTTTGTAAAAGCGAATCAAATTCCTTTGGATTCCAAAGTGGAATTACAGAATTGCGACGGCAAATCCTAAATAGACAACGACGCTTTCATTATAAAGCTTTAAGGGAGGAAAAGTAATACGAATATTTCAATTTCTTACTTATCCGAATAGACAAAGATAGGTTACACACGAACATTTTTATAGAAATTCCGGCTGAAACTAAAATCCCTCTTTTGGTCTTAACTTATGATTTTTGGCCCATTATGGATGAATTAAGTATAGAAGGCGTCGCAGAAATACATTCATATTTTCTAAATTCGGGTTTCAGAAAATTAAGATTTAAAAGAGGCTAAATTACAGACGTTTTTCAAATTTTGGGTGTCTCCGAATAGAAAGAAGTTGGAAATCAGTACTTTTCACGCCTATAAAATTCGGGCCGAAAAATATTGGTGTTTGTGACTAGAAAAATAGCAGATGCATATCAAATGACTACAGAAAATTACAGCCTCCAAGAAAATAATTGCTTTGCACGCAATATTTTGTAGAGCCCATCAAACACATTGTGATTCAATTCTTATTCATTTCTCACACAAAAATGTATTAATCAGCGAATGACACCCTATTTAAGTCGTGGAATTGTTATTGAAATCGGTTCAGTCGGAATAAAACATCATTCCCCTGCTTGTCTACTGTTTGTCCCAATTTCTATTTTGCCAAAATTTTTGCCGGGCCGAATTTGCCTCTGTTTGGTCCCGACAAGTGGTGCAACGGCCGGGAACCTCTGCACTGATGAATGCTTGTGATCAGCGGGTGGCAGACGCTGGTACAAGGGCGACAGGACGGAGAAGTCAGTCTGGTCAACTGATCGCTGTCCACCGCCGCGGAGCGGATCTTCACAAGCAACAAGGGATCAGCCTGGTCAACTGATCACCTCACAGATTTTACGATTAACCAAAATCAACCGCCCGCCTTTCTCAGCACAGACAACCCGGAATGAGGCATAAGAAATAAAACAACAACATACAGGCAGACTTGCAGCAACTGAACCCCCCGACAACTTTGCTGTGGGGAGTGTCGCGACTCACGTCACGAGAAATAAAATGGAAATGATAAATTTTATAAGCATGATGCAATTTCATTAAAAATGGGAAAAACCTTAATTTAATTGGAAATGTTCCCCCTCTTCGTCGTTCTATTCAAAAAATATTTGTTTGTTTACATTCAATTCTTATTCATTTCTCACACAAAAATGTATTAATCAGCGAATGACACCCTATTTAAGTCGTGGAATTGTTATTGAAATCGCTTCAGTCGGAATAAAACATCATTCCCCTGCTTGTCTACTGTTTGTCCCAATTTCTATTTTGCCAAAATTTTTGCCGGGCCGAATTTGCCTCTGTTTGGTCCCGACACATTGCACTTTCTGCAGGTGGACTTGCCATGCGAACAACGCTTGGGAGAGTGCCATTTTCCGCAACGCCAACACTTCGGTTGCGATCGGTGGCTCTTCTGGCTTGCTGACGATTCGCTGCTCCCTTTCGACGATTCGGAATTCTTTCGCGTTTTATGCTTTTTTTTCAAAGCAAAAACATTTTTCGAAGACATCGGCTGCTCAAGCGCTTTAGCCTCGGCAATGGTCGACAGGTACACTTGCAGGTCTTCCACCATGTTGTCGTACCGAACGAGGTCACCATCTGCTGCCAACTTTGCTAAAATTCGCTTTCGAAGATCCGCGTCCTTCGGCGATTTCATTGCAATCAAAAGCATCAGGCAGTTAAACTGCTCCTCTTTCAGCTTCTTGAAGTTGAAATCCCTTAACAGCCTTTTGTGTCGGTTCACAAATGCTCTGAATTCCTCGTCTTCCAGTTTGGATGCACGCAGGCAGTCATATCTGTCAATCCAAATGGACTGAGGCCTGGCAAACAAACTCTTCAGCTGCTCCACAGTCTTCGCGAAGTCGAAGTCTGTCACATTTTTCGGCATGCAGGACTTTTTGTATTCGGCAAACGCTTCCTTGCTGAGCTTCGTCATGAGAAGCTTCACCTTCAGCACATCCTGCAAATTTGGTGCGGCACAGTCAAGAGCAAAGTCGAATTGCTGCAGCCAGTCCTCGATGTCGGTGCTTTGCTCTCCGAATTCGAAGTTTTCCACATTCGGTAGAGACGGCACATTGGAGGGTTGCTGGCCTGCTTGCGGCGCATTTTGTTGTGCTTCAAGCAGTTGCTTAACCATGTCCATCAATTGCTGAACCGTCGGATTTGCCATTTTTATTTTTGTCGTTCACCACTCTATTGATAATAGCGCCAAGATATTATCAGAGTGGGTGCGCGTGGACGAACTGAAATTATGTTGCCAAAACACAATATCAGCGGCGCAAAATTTCTCACTACTAACAGTGTTAAACTGTTAGCAGGTCCAACAAAAAGTTGTTATTATCGCCTAGATAATAGCAAATGCAGGCAGTCTTCAGCGATGACACAGCAAAACTCGGTTGCTGTCAAACCTCTTCCTCCACAATCAGATCAATAAGCCCACAGTCAAAAGTCTGCACGGGCGTCGCCAATTGTTATGCCGTTGAGTGGCAAACAAATAAATCAATATTTATGGAGCAAATAAAAAGAAATAACAAAATTGGGGAAAATGATGCGAATGAGACAAATGACGAGGGAAGGTCAAAAAGCGGGCTATTTATGGACGGAGGGAGAGACAGAGATAAGGGGGACGAGGGAAACATACAAAATAAATAAAATGAGGCGGACATTTGGGTACCGGCCTAACACTTTTCCTGCCCCTCATTATTTTCGTCCTTATTTTCATCATTTCCAATTTCATGACTCTCCCTTCCATTGTCTGCATCTCTTTTCTCTCCATTTTCTGACGAATTATTGCCCTGCGCAAATTGTTTTTGTTGGTCATGGTGCCCGTTGTCCTGCCAATATTCATCAAGTGACGAATCGCCCATTTTTTCGAGCTCAAGGAATTCCACTCTGGTTTCCACAACGTCAATCGAAAATTTCATTTCCTTCTCCACCGACTCAATTTTCTCATTTATCAAGTCAACTAAACATTTCGATTCCTTTACCTGAGTATCAATTTTCTCAAAACATTCCTTTAAGTTTTCAGACACATTAGCTTTAAGAACTTCGAATTTGTTATGTGTCTCCTCCAGTTTCTCTTC
>CP049710.1:4299064-4346907 GCA_004148225.2 Heterodera glycines | reverse complement strand
TCGACTTTTTTCCTAATTATTAACATAATTTTCAAATTAAAAAATTTTTTCTTCGATTGTAGAAACTAATGAAATCTCGGAATTCATTAATTCGTCATTGGATTTCGAAGTTCTCTGCTGGAACTTTCAATTTATAGAAATGATTTATCAAAAAAAGACAATTTTACCCCAAACACTTCGAAATGTATTTGATTTGCGTTGTATGGGCTAAAAATGATAAAGAATGAGATTTTTGGGAATTTTTATGCAAAAACACACTTATTTTTTCAATTTTTAACACATATTTTAGCACATATTTTGGCATTTTTGGGGGTTTTTAGCACATATTTCAGCATTTTTTAGCACATATTTTATTACATATTTCAGGATTTTTAGCACATAAAAATCCTAGCCCTAATAATAAAACAATCTCTACGGAAAATTCTAATGGAATAGGTCCATATTAAAAATAAAAGCCCGACATCGTTTGCCCAAAACTTTCTGCTGTTTGTCAAAGATAATATTTTATTTTTTAAATTAGTCTTGCGAAATCTGTATAATTTTAATCAAGCTATGAATGAAGTACGCATTTATGCAAATATCAAAATTTTGGCTTGAATCCCTGTAACGCCTTTCTTGAATGCATTTTCTCTTCAAGAATTTTGTTTTATAATTACTGGCCAAAAATTAAACAGTTTCAGTTTTTCCTTTTAATAGCAAAGCCAATGAAATTATCACGTAAATATTTTGCAACATTGGTGAAAATGTTCAGTTATTGTGGGCGTAATAATTACTCTAGAAGAAGTGAAGAACATAATAAAACAATCTCTACGGAAAATTCTAATGGAATAGGTCCATATTAAAAATAAAAGCCCGACATCGTTTGCCCAAAACTTTCTGCTGTTTGTCAAAGATAATATTTTATTTTTTAAATTAGTTCTTGCGAAATCTGTATAATTTTAATCAAGCTATGAATGAAGTACGCATTTATGCAAATATCAAAATTTTGGCTTGAATCCCTGTAACGCCTTTCTTGAATGCATTTTCTCTTCAAGAATTTTGTTTTATAATTACTGGCCAAAAATTAAACAGTTTCAGTTTTTCCTTTTAATAGCAAAGCCAATGAAATTATCACGTAAATATTTTGCAACATTGGTGAAAATGTTCAGTTATTGTGGGCGTAATAATTACTCTAGAAGAAGTGAAGAACATAATAAAACAATCTCTACGGAAAATTCTAATGGAATAGGTCCATATTAAAAATAAAAGCCCGACATCGTTTGCCCAAAACTTTCTGCTGTTTGTCAAAGATAATATTTTATTTTTTAAATTAGTCTTGCGAAATCTGTATAATTTTAATCAAGCTATGAATGAAGTACGCATTTATGCAAATATCAAAATTTTGGCTTGAATCCCTGTAACGCCTTTCTTGAATGCATTTTCTCTTCAAGAATTTTGTTTTATAATTACTGGCCAAAAATTAAACAGTTTCAGTTTTTCCTTTTAATAGCAAAGCCAATGAAATTATCACGTAAATATTTTGCAACATTGGTGAAAATGTTCAGTTATTGTGGGCGTAATAATTACTCTAGAAGAAGTGAAGAACATAATAAAACAATCTCTACGGAAAATTCTAATGGAATAGGTCCATATTAAAAATAAAAGCCCGACATCGTTTGCCCAAAACTTTCTGCTGTTTGTCAAAGATAATATTTTATTTTTTAAATTAGTTCTTGCGAAATCTGTATAATTTTAATCAAGCTATGAATGAAGTACGCATTTATGCAAATATCAAAATTTTGGCTTGAATCCCTGTAACGCCTTTCTTGAATGCATTTTCTCTTCAAGAATTTTGTTTTATAATTACTGGCCAAAAATTAAACAGTTTCAGTTTTTCCTTTTAATAGCAAAGCCAATGAAATTATCACGTAAATATTTTGCAACATTGGTGAAAATGTTCAGTTATTGTGGGCGTAATAATTACTCTAGAAGAAGTGAAGAACATAATAAAACAATCTCTACGGAAAATTCTAATGGAATAGGTCCATATTAAAAATAAAAGCCCGACATCGTTTGCCCAAAACTTTCTGCTGTTTGTCAAAGATAATATTTTATTTTTTAAATTAGTTCTTGCGAAATCTGTATAATTTTAATCAAGCTATGAATGAAGTACGCATTTATGCAAATATCAAAATTTTGGCTTGAATCCCTGTAACGCCTTTCTTGAATGCATTTTCTCTTCAAGAATTTTGTTTTATAATTACTGGCCAAAAATTAAACAGTTTCAGTTTTTCCTTTTAATAGCAAAGCCAATGAAATTATCACGTAAATATTTTGCAACATTGGTGAAAATGTTCAGTTATTGTGGGCGTAATAATTACTCTAGAAGAAGTGAAGAACATAATAAAACAATCTCTACGGAAAATTCTAATGGAATAGGTCCATATTAAAAATAAAAGCCCGACATCGTTTGCCCAAAACTTTCTGCTGTTTGTCAAAGATAATATTTTATTTTTTAAATTAGTTCTTGCGAAATCTGTATAATTTTAATCAAGCTATGAATGAAGTACGCATTTATGCAAATATCAAAATTTTGGCTTGAATCCCTGTAACGCCTTTCTTGAATGCATTTTCTCTTCAAGAATTTTGTTTTATAATTACTGGCCAAAAATTAAACAGTTTCAGTTTTTCCTTTTAATAGCAAAGCCAATGAAATTATCACGTAAATATTTTGCAACATTGGTGAAAATGTTCAGTTATTGTGGGCGTAATAATTACTCTAGAAGAAGTGAAGAACATAATAAAACAATCTCTACGGAAAATTCTAATGGAATAGGTCCATATTAAAAATAAAAGCCCGACATCGTTTGCCCAAAACTTTCTGCTGTTTGTCAAAGATAATATTTTATTTTTTAAATTAGTTCTTGCGAAATCTGTATAATTTTAATCAAGCTATGAATGAAGTACGCATTTATGCAAATATCAAAATTTTGGCTTGAATCCCTGTAACGCCTTTCTTGAATGCATTTTCTCTTCAAGAATTTTGTTTTATAATTACTGGCCAAAAATTAAACAGTTTCAGTTTTTCCTTTTAATAGCAAAGCCAATGAAATTATCACGTAAATATTTTGCAACATTGGTGAAAATGTTCAGTTATTGTGGGCGTAATAATTACTCTAGAAGAAGTGAAGAACATAATAAAACAATCTCTACGGAAAATTCTAATGGAATAGGTCCATATTAAAAATAAAAGCCCGACATCGTTTGCCCAAAACTTTCTGCTGTTTGTCAAAGATAATATTTTATTTTTTAAATTAGTCTTGCGAAATCTGTATAATTTTAATCAAGCTATGAATGAAGTACGCATTTATGCAAATATCAAAATTTTGGCTTGAATCCCTGTAACGCCTTTCTTGAATGCATTTTCTCTTCAAGAATTTTGTTTTATAATTACTGGCCAAAAATTAAACAGTTTCAGTTTTTCCTTTTAATAGCAAAGCCAATGAAATTATCACGTAAATATTTTGCAACATTGGTGAAAATGTTCAGTTATTGTGGGCGTAATAATTACTCTAGAAGAAGTGAAGAACATAATAAAACAATCTCTACGGAAAATTCTAATGGAATAGGTCCATATTAAAAATAAAAGCCCGACATCGTTTGCCCAAAACTTTCTGCTGTTTGTCAAAGATAATATTTTATTTTTTAAATTAGTTCTTGCGAAATCTGTATAATTTTAATCAAGCTATGAATGAAGTACGCATTTATGCAAATATCAAAATTTTGGCTTGAATCCCTGTAACGCCTTTCTTGAATGCATTTTCTCTTCAAGAATTTTGTTTTATAATTACTGGCCAAAAATTAAACAGTTTCAGTTTTTCCTTTTAATAGCAAAGCCAATGAAATTATCACGTAAATATTTTGCAACATTGGTGAAAATGTTCAGTTATTGTGGGCGTAATAATTACTCTAGAAGAAGTGAAGAACATAATAAAACAATCTCTACGGAAAATTCTAATGGAATAGGTCCATATTAAAAATAAAAGCCCGACATCGTTTGCCCAAAACTTTCTGCTGTTTGTCAAAGATAATATTTTATTTTTTAAATTAGTTCTTGCGAAATCTGTATAATTTTAATCAAGCTATGAATGAAGTACGCATTTATGCAAATATCAAAATTTTGGCTTGAATCCCTGTAACGCCTTTCTTGAATGCATTTTCTCTTCAAGAATTTTGTTTTATAATTACTGGCCAAAAATTAAACAGTTTCAGTTTTTCCTTTTAATAGCAAAGCCAATGAAATTATCACGTAAATATTTTGCAACATTGGTGAAAATGTTCAGTTATTGTGGGCGTAATAATTACTCTAGAAGAAGTGAAGAACATAATAAAACAATCTCTACGGAAAATTCTAATGGAATAGGTCCATATTAAAAATAAAAGCCCGACATCGTTTGCCCAAAACTTTCTGCTGTTTGTCAAAGATAATATTTTATTTTTTAAATTAGTTCTTGCGAAATCTGTATAATTTTAATCAAGCTATGAATGAAGTACGCATTTATGCAAATATCAAAATTTTGGCTTGAATCCCTGTAACGCCTTTCTTGAATGCATTTTCTCTTCAAGAATTTTGTTTTATAATTACTGGCCAAAAATTAAACAGTTTCAGTTTTTCCTTTTAATAGCAAAGCCAATGAAATTATCACGTAAATATTTTGCAACATTGGTGAAAATGTTCAGTTATTGTGGGCGTAATAATTACTCTAGAAGAAGTGAAGAACATAATAAAACAATCTCTANGAGTTTCGTTGCTAAAACCATTTTCTCCCGGCCGAAGGCCGGGAGCGCCCTGAAAGTAGTGGAAGGGTCTTACAACTTTTTGAGGCGCATCCGGGAAAAATATAGAGAAAAATTCTGCGCGGACGACTGAGTCCCGGGAAGCGATTTCTCACTTTTTCTTGCAGTTTTTCTTCTACGAAATTTTTTCTTTGGACCGGGATCGCTTAGCTCTTGCTGGTAGGATTTTAAGTCAGACTATCCCCGACAACTTTGCCAGCAAAACCTAAGCCCTACGTTGGGCGCCCAAGGCTGTAGCCTTGGCTAATTTTTTTTACCCAAAAGTGTACACTTCAGTACCAGGCGAATAACTCGCCAGGGTTGCTTTGACCGAAAAATTGTTTCTGAGCAAAAATGTGTAGTATTTGAAAGGCTATCCAACCAAGTTTTAAAATTTCGAAATTTTTGAAAAATTTTCAAGCTAGGCCTAAAAAACGGTTTTTGGTTTTTGAATTTTAGGAATTTTTAACGAATTTTTCAGGAAAAACGGAGACCACTTCCAAAACATCATTTTTTGAGCTCTATCGACTGGTAATTTTTTTGGAAAAATTTCGATTTTTTTCCGGAAATAGAAAAAATTTTTGGCCTGAGCGGGACATTTGAGTCCCGGGCCCATAACTCGTCAGGGGTTGGTTTTAGCCAAAAATGGCCTTAGAGCAAAATTGTAGAGCTTTTTAAGCTCTATCGAACGGTGTACTTCATTTTCGAAAATTTTCAAAAATTTTCGAGCTAGGCCCCCTAGAAATTTTCAAAAATTTTTTTTGGGTTGAAAAAAAGGGTGAAAAAAATTTTTCTGGGGTAAATTAGGGTCCTGAGCACAAATATGATGTTTATTTTAAGTTTCAGATTTTTTGGAATTTTTTAAAAATTCGAAAATATTTTTAATTTTTTTGGTCCTTGGAAATTTGGGTTAAAATTTGAAAATTCATAACTCAATGGAGGACTGGTCAATTTAAGTGAATTAAAGCTTTAAAAATAGCAAAAAAACGGGAGAATTTTATGAGATTTATTTGGTTTTATAATATTCAAAAGAAAAAAAGTTATTCCAGAATTTCTGGAAATTTTCGATTTTTCAGAAAAAAATTCATAACTCGGTTCTGAAAAGTCATACTGTAAAAGTAAAATACTACAAAAATCCGCAATTTTTTGCTCTATTATATAAATTTTATTTGGCATTTCTATTTAGGCGTTATTTGGGCCGCTGATCACGAATACGTGATCAGATTTTACTTTTGACATCGTTAAGACCTCAGAATCCCTGTGTGATTGGGGATTCTGAGGCATCATTTTGAGGGGGGGGGGGGAAGTTCGAATCCGGCCGGTGTACATTATTTTTATGTGCATTTTTTGGGTTAATTTTCATTACTTTTAATAAATTTAAATGTTTGGTTTTATTAATAATAAATTTTTTTAGTTTAATTAAATTATTTTTTGATGAATAATGATTTTCATTAAATTATTTATTATATTTAATTAAAGAATTTCAGCTATTATTTTAAAATTTAATTTGTAAAATTTTTTCATTTCAATTTAAATAACTATTCAATTATTATACATTTCATAATTTGTTCTAATCACTGTTGTAAGAAAGAGGGAGAGAGGAGAGAGAGAGGGAGGAGAGAGAGAGAGAGGAGGAGAGAGAGAGAGAGAGAAAAACAGAGAGGGAGGGATGGCACAATACCAAGGGAAAAAGGAAATTTTCACATAAAAATTTTACATAAAAATTTTATTTAAAAAATCATCAATTTATTTTTATTGCATTAATAAAAAAACAGAAACATTTTTTTAAAATTTCAAATTTAAATATATTTTTTTTCTGTTAGGCCATGACCCATTTCCCTGTTTGTGCACCAAATACATGTGCGTTGGCGTGCCCGCCGTTCTGTCCATGCTTTTGGCAAATATCAACGCGCACTATGCCCACGCGACAGCAACCGTAAAAAATGGGAAATTTTAATTTAAATTAACCGTAAAAATGAAAATTTATTTAATTTATGCGTAAAAACGAAATTTTTATTTTTAATTGAAATGATGAAAGAATCTCTTGAATTAATGTGTTTAATTTGGTAGCTTATAATATATCAAAAAATCGTTTGACTTACTCTTAAAAATTAATTATGCCATTTTAATTGATTGCAATTAATTCATTAATTAATTAGTCTCAACTAATTAGCAAACTCATTAGGCGGCCGTTCTGCGCCTGACCGTTTCAACGCCACCAACGCCGGACAACAGCCGAGGCCGAGGACAACGAGCAGTGCAATTGGTGGTGGTGGTGGTACTGCTGACGAACTGCAACAGGAGGCGGAGGACAACGAAAGTGTTTTGCTGAACGGCGCCGAATCGCCGACCCCCGGCGGCGGCACTTTGGGCTACGCAATTTTGGCGGAGGACTCCAAAACGCTGGCCCCATTCTATGAAATGATGAGCGAAAGTGAGCTGAATGTAAGCGACGGGTGCCACGTTTTGTTTAAAAACAGAACATTTGTGCATTTTAGTTTACAAAAAAAAATTTTTTTTTGAAAAACTAAGGAGTGGGGAGGGGCTGTTGATTTGCATTTTATTGTAGAAAATGGTGTTTTTTAACATTTTCAGGGTCGTTTGTCATGGAATTATATTTTTTTCATTAAAAAAACCAAAAAGTTGGTTGGTCTTCTCTTTGGTTTTCAAAAAAAAAAATCAACCGCCCCAACTAAAAAAGTGACGATTTTGCTATAAAATATGGACAAAGTTTAGTGTATTTTGTGGTCAAATTATTGTAAATATTCAATGAAATTTTAAGACCAAACAAAAATTTGCTGTGAAAATGACAAAATTTTGAGCCGAATTTCGCAAATAGCTAATGAACATCTGAAATTTAATGCAATTTTCAGTGAAAATTTGCAGCAACTTCCAAATTTTGCCTATTTTTTTCACTTTATTCCGATTTTTAATGCCTCTTTTTGGTTGGAATTCCAATTTGAAATTCTAATTACTCAAACTTAATATTATTTTGTTCAATTTAAGGCCGAAATTGCAAAGTATGGCCATGGTCCGATGGGAAAACGTGCGGCTATCCGACTTTTGAACCGAATTTATGAGGCAACACACCCAGGTTTAGCAAAATTTAAAAATGGGGTACAATTTTTTAATACTTTTAAATGCCACTGACAATTTTTACAATTTTTTTATAAAAAAGTATAAATTCCATAAAAATCGAAAATTTTTTGAAATATTTGGAAAATTTTGTAATTTTTCGAAAATCATTTTAAATTTCTCTCAGAAATTGGGATTTACTTCATTTCTTCGTTTTCTCCACCGAAATTTTTAAAAAACTTAAAATTTTCAAAGATTTTTTTTAAACAATTATCTAAAAAATTGTAAGAAAATTGGGAGGAATTGGATTTTCCAAATATTTTTTTAAATTTCCGTTTTAGGCCTACCCTCTCCCTAAAAAAGTTCCCATTTTATTTATTTTTCAGTGATTTCAAGCGACACGCCAATCCCGCGGAAAGTGCGGCGCGCATTGGCGACGGACGACGGCGGCGGTGACAAAAATGGGGCGGCTGAACGGCAACGGGAACGGAGGACCAAGCAAAAAATTGGCCAAATGTTGCGGTTGGCCAACAAAAATGCCGAGACGGAGACGACAGGGAATTATGCCAAGCAAAACGACGACGGTCGCGGCGATGGATTTGCCAACAATGCCAAAGAAAACGGTGCCGGACAAATGGCGGCGCCAACAATATCTAAACAACAACAACGGCACGGACAGCAGCAACAGCGGGGACCCGTGGACGCGACGGCAACGAAGGATGGTGGGGAGGCGGAGGTGAAGGAATAATCACTCATAGAATTTATAAAAGTTTAAATTCCCCTAAGTTTTTTTAAAATTGGCCTAAACATTAGGTCATTTATGGGAAAATGCCAAAAAAAAAAAAATTTCACCAAAAAAATAGCGAAAAAAATTTTGGGGGCCGAAGAGAAAAAAACGATTTCCCATCTCACTCAAACTTGAATTTTTAAATTCTGAATTCAAATTTATTTTTCAAAATTTGCATACAATTAGTCATTTGTGGGAAAAATGTCAAAAAAAATGCAAAATTTTTGTCATATTTTTTTTTGGACTCGGAAAAATTTCCATCCCAATTTGTTTACATTTTTTCGGGCTCAATGAACCATAATTTTTCTCATTTAATAATTGACGTTTTTTTGTCCAATTTCAGTTGACCAAATGCTTCCTCAATTGGTTGCGCAGTGCCGAGAACAGCAAACTGTACAATGAACTGTTGTCACTGAACCCTGTGCTGATTGTGCGTTTTTAAAAAATTCATTTTGGGTTGTCTAAATATTATTTAAACTAAAAATAGTGTTTTATGCTGAAAAGTTTTGATTTTATTTGTTGGTATACCCCCCATGGTCTCTCAAAAAAAAAATTCGTGAATTTTTTTCTGAAAATCCACAAAATTCGCATTTTTTGGTGAAAATCTGTTTTAAAAAATGGTTAAAATTTCAATTTTTTTTACTGCGTGGCGTCTGTTTGCACTAGAGATCGACCTGGACCTGGATCCAGGCCTGGATTTTTCCTGGGTCCAGGTCCATGCCATTTTTTGGCAACCTGGATTTTTCCTGGACCTGGAATTTCCTGGATTTTTGTCCAGGAAATCCAGGTCCAGTCTAATGTGAAAAAAGCCAGGTCCAGGTCCAGGCAAAACACGAAAAAAACTGAAGAGGCTGTCAATTATTTCTGCTTCATGTTCAGCTTCGTCATACGAATGTTCTGTTGGCCGACCAAATTGCGGCGCTTCAGCAGCGAATTGGCGCAACGGACGAACGATTGGCCCAATTGTTGGCTGAGCCGACCGAAAATCTGCAAAAATTGGAGGTGCATAAGCCACGCTTTGAAAAACTCAAAAATTTAAGGCTTTTTTGAAAAAAAATTCCTTATTTTTACTAAGTTTTTCATGAATATAAAAAACTCAAACAATTAAAGTCGGTGTTCTCATTTCTGCCCGATTTATTTTGAAATTCTTTTCCATTTTCTTCTTACAGTCCCTCTTCCCTTGAACATTTTGCTATTCGGGGGTAAGTCTTCGTGCTGTTTTTTCACATTTGGCATCCCCTCGAAGACAAGAAAAATCTTAAGAAAACTCTAATAAATTTAAATTTTCCAACAAATAATTTCATTCCAATTTCAAAAAAATTCAATAATCATACACATCAAATCTTATAATCATTATTGTACCTCTTCAAATCACTTTTGTACCTCTTTTAATCACTGTTGCACCTCTTCTAATCAAATTTTGTGCGAAATTTTGGAACGCAACGAATTGCAAATCCGTGAAGAAATTTAAATGTGGAATGCAGTAAATTTTTTTAAATTTAAAAATGTTACAAATTTATTTTTAAAATAAGTCCGAATCTTTTTCGGACTATTTTATAAAATTATTATATTCACCAGCCTTTCCATATTTACAGTTTTCAACCCGTCCTCAAATTGGCACTGTTTTGGCCCGTTTCGAAGCGCAACATTTTGATGCCAGGACGAATTTTTTTATAATTTCGGCAAGTTTTTTTTGTTTTTTTCTGTTCTTCTTTTTTGTTTTTGTTTTTGGGTTATGGTCCCAAAAGCCTTAACAGCCCCAAATTTTCAAAATTCAAAATAAAATTAAAAATTTTGGAAATTCAAGAAAATTTATTTGTAAAAGTGAATAGTTTTTATGTGTTTTTTTTGAAGGATTTTATGCGTAAAATATTTAATGGCCTCCAAGTAGGCAAGTTTTTTTTGTGTGTAAAAATGAGAATGTTTCAATTTTTTAAATTATTTTTTAGGATTTTTTCCAAAAAAACGAACTTCAATTTTCAGAATATCAAAGTGGTGGACATTCTCCCCTTTTTGACCGTCCATCTCTTAAGAGAACATTTTTTCTTAAAATTAAAAAATCTTTTTTTTTTTGGAAATTTTACATTTTTAATTTAATTTTTTGGCCCTTTTTATTCATTAAAAAATCTTTTTTTTGGAAATTTTACATTTTTAATTTAATTTTTTGGCCCTTTTTATTCAATTAAGCCTAAAAATGCATTTTCTAAGAACAAATTTACATATTTAACTAACATTTTTTCAAAGTTTCAGCTGGGTTTGCATGGTGTTTGGATGGACATTCATTCTCCCCTTTTGACCGTCCTCAACTCGGCCTCAAATTGGCATTGCTTTCGCCCCGTTTCAATGCTCCAGTGGACAAACATTTCAACGGCTGAAGGCGTAAGTTTCAGTTTCAAATTGGCCATGAAAATTTTTCTAATCTCTACTTTTGTTTGGATTCGGCATTTAAAAAATTTAATTTGAAATTTTTTTTTGAGAAATTTTTTCGATTTATGACCTCAGAATCCCTGTGTGATTTGTACCTCTTCTAATCACTGTTGTACCTCTTCTGATCACTGTTGTAGCTTTTTTCCCATTTTTAAATAACTAGAGCGCAAAAAAAACTTTTTTTTCAGCGACGAATATCGATTATATTTTATTATTCATTTCTCAGTATAAATTTTGTTATTGATCCCCCCCCTCACTTTTGCTAAATAATTAAAAACACCAAACTACCATGCTTATTAAGTTTTTCCTTTGTATAGAATTTTAATCTATATTTCAAACATTTTAGATAATTCTCTCTTTATTTTTTGTTTTTTTCAGCTGGTTTTTTGCAACACTTTGGATGGGCATTTCTGACCATCTTCAACTCGGTCTCAAATTGGCATTGCTTTCGCCCCGTTTCAATGCTCTGGTGGACAAACATTTCAATGGCAAAGCGGATTGCTGGCAAGTTTCAATTTTTCTCAAAGTAACCGGTCAAATGTTTAATAAGCTTTAAAATTGTGATTGCATTCGGCAGTTCAAAAATTGAAAAAAGGAAAAAATTTTCTTTGTTGAAAAAACTTATTTAAAAAAAATTATACTTTTCAACCATATGAAATAGCCGGTCAAATGTTTTCTGAGCTCAAAAATTTTGATTGTATTCGGCAACTCATAAATTGAAAACGGAAACAATTTTCTTTGTTGAAAAAATCTTAAAAATTGTAATTTTCAAGCATATGAAAATCAATTATTGTAACTTTTTGAAAAACCAAAATCGCTCAACATTGTGGGCTTATAGCAATTCCATTCCGTAAATAATTTATCGATTTGACCATGAAATGAATAAAATAAGAAAAAATTTTTAGATGCTCATATATACAAAAATTATGGCAAGGTGTACACTAAGCCAATAGTTTTACTAACCCAAATCTGAGGTTAGTTAGGAATTAAGTTTCGTACACTTTGTCACGCATAAGCTCCAAAATAGAATTAAGAAGTCTTTACACTTGACAGAAAAAAATGTTCTTAAATTTTTAAAAATATTATTCAGTCAATTGTAAAGATTTCTGTCCTTATGACCCTTTTGAGACTCACATTTTTATTTGTTTTCAAATCTTATCGGTCTGCTTTGCGACCATGATGAGATTTGTGCACGTGCCGGTCTGCTTTGCGACCATGGCAACATATCGGTCTGCTTAGCGACCATGATATGTAGTGCACACGCCGGTCTGCTTTGCGACCATGGCGAGGCTGGTCTGCTTTGCGACCATAGCCAACCGTGTCGGTCTGCTTTGCGACCATGACACAGTGCCGGTCTGCTTTGCGACCAGGGCACCCATATCGGTCTGCTTTGCGACCATGATATGGAAATAACGCCCAGACTTGCATTGGCCTTTGCCATGCATGTGGCTGGGCCGCCTAATGGGAACGCCATTTTCTGGCCTTGTATCCCAGCTAACTGTTTGTAAAAGAGGATTGTCCTTTGATTAATTAGCAGTGCTAATTGTTCGAAGTTCCCTTTTTCCAAACAGAAGGTTGGCTACGGTGGGATTGTCCTCTGTTCATCAGCAACGCGTCTGTTGTTCGGAGTTCCCTGCCCCTGGACATTTAGGAATTGGCGCAAACAAAGGGCAATAAAATTGGTTCGCAGACAGGCCCTTCGGGGCACGTGTCGCACCAATACGGTTCGCTGACTGGCCCCTCGGGGCACGTGTCGCACCAATACGGTTCGCTGACAGGCCCTTAGGGGCATTGTCGCACCAATGTAGTTCGCAGACAGGCCCTTCGGGGCACGTGTCGCACCAATACGGTTCGCTGACTGGCCCCTCGGGGCACGTGTCGCACCAATACGGTTCGCTGACTGGCCCTCGGGGCATGTGTCGCACCAATACGGTTAGCTGACTGGCCCCTCGGGGCATGTGTCGCACCAATGCGGTTCGCTGACTGGCCCTAGGGGCATGTGTCGCACCAATACGGTTCGCTGACTGGCCCTCGGGGCATGTGTCGCACCAATACGGTTCGCTGACTGGCCCCTCGGGGCATGTGTCGCACCAATACGGTTCGCTGACTGGCTTCGGGGCATGTGTCGCACCAATACGGTTCGCTGACTGGCTTCGGGGCATGTGTCACACCAATGTGGTTCGCAGACAGGCCCTTCGGGGCATTGTCGCACCAATGTGGTTAGCTGACAGTCCCTTCGGGGCATTTGTCGCACCCCTGTGGTTCGCTGACGTGCCTTCGGGGATTGTGTCGCACCAACTTTTGCATCTGCATTCTTATTGAGATGTGTGAGCCCTGACTGATGGATTTCAGCACAGGACGACTACACTCCACGGCGAAGAATGATGACAGAATAACCTTTTTGCGCAATTTTAAATAAATATTTTTATTTTCTGTGCATCATATGGTTATTTTCCTCATACTTTGTGCCACATTTGCAACACTTTCTGATTTGTTGTTTCAGATGCCTTCTAAACAACAAAATTTGAAAAAGAAGAAGCAAGATGTGTATCGGCGACAGGCAGAGCGATCTGTCAGTCGGGATAACTCACCCGTCTCAGACGGGAGTGCAGATGGGAATGGAGAGGCATCGGCGTCTCTCCGGGGCACCAGCACCCCAAGCATAAGTGCTTTGCAAATAAGCACGCCGGCTTCTTCCATTGGAAGTAAAAAGAGGGGAAGACCCTTGAGAGCCGGAGCGAATCCAATTTTGGCAACGCAAGAAACTGTGTCTGCAATTGACACACCTCCAACTGCTTTCACTCAAAGTGACCAAGGTTCGCCGTGCAAAAAAAGAGGAAAGGTCACCGAGTGCGACCAACCAATGTTTGCCAATGAAGCTATTGCTTCAACGCCTGTTTCGACTCAAAGTCGTAGAGGGCGACCAGTTAAGCAACTGGGAGGGCATGCCGGTAAAGGAAGAGGCAAAACCAACGAGTCTATGACCAAAAGCTCTGAAATGGACCAAAGTGTGGAAAACGCTCTAAGTCCGGCACCCTCGCACATTGTGTCTAAAAAAATTGACTTCAGCACTGTGCCAATTAATTTCGCCACATCGCGAAATTTTGCCTGTAAAATTTGGAGATGGGCAGCAATTGGCCTTTACGAGCGTGATGGCGAAACAGCACTTGGCCCACGCTCTGGCCCAAGATTCATTGAGACCTGTTGGAACAGGCCAAATGAATGGCTAAATGACAGCTTTATTGTTGCCTATTTAGCTTACATTGCAAGTATTTCACAACGAAAAACAGTAGTTGTGGATTCTTTGGCATCGAGAACTGATATTTCTCGATTTTCCAACGTGAAGAATTACACTTTCGGCTATGATCCGAATGCTGTTCCTGAAGTTGTGCTTATGCCGCTTCACTTCCCAAATCATTGGACTCTCATCGTCTACGATGTTGCACATGGTGCATACTTCCTTGACTCGCTGCATATGAGCAGCTTGAGTGATGAGAGAATGGCACTCATCCAGTCAATAATTGCTGAGATAGTGCCCGGGAATGCGTCATTCGCTGTTGAATACGTGCAGCAATTGACAAAGCAAAATGATGGTAACAGCTGCGGGTACTTCGTGTGCCTGTATGCTGAATCCTGGCTGATGAACAACCGTACATTTGTTCTGCCGGATTTGAACATCAATTATGAGAAGAAGCGCATTTTATGGCACATAAATGAGCTTTATGGCTCAGATATTGTGCCGTTTCATCCAAGGGAAGGTGTTTCAACATCTTTCGCTGTTGTGTCTCATCACAATGGGGATGTAGCGCAAACTTCCTCCAAGGACATAGTGCCAATTGAAGTGGATGATTCAGCAGTACTTCCTTCCTCGGAAGATACTGCTGTTCTTGCGCAAGCACCAGTGATCGGCGAAAATCAAGCTGACACCCACGGTGTTGTTGCGGACACAATTGTCCAGCAAGAACCAATCGCGCAGGCTGATGATGTAATCTTCGTCAGACCTAAGACGCCACCAAGGCGATCACTGCGCGTGCAAAAAAGGCTTTCAGCTTCTGTTAGCCGTTCGCCTTCACCGGCGCCAAAACGACCCCCGCCAGCAAATTCGCTGGGAATGGCAACGCCGATCACACGGCGTTGCTCTGCATTTCACAAGGGGTGGCAATGCGCTGCAGCAGCAGCCAAACATTTCCCGGAATATTGTGACTCCGGGAAACTCGGTGACAAAAAATGCGCCGATTGCGGTGCACATCTCTTCTCACATGAAGACAGTAACATTTGCTGCCGGAAGGGAAGAGTTGTGCTGCCAATGCTTAACCCGCATCCTGATGAGCTCAAAGAGCTGATTGTGGGGAATAAGCAATCCCGTGAAGGGAAAGAATTTGTGCGACACATGTCGCGTTATAACAACCTGTTCCAATTTGCGAGCGTTTCCGCTGGCAACAAACCAAGCCCTGCTGGCGGTCCGATGGCCGTTATTCTTAACGGAGAATTCCATCGCCGCATAAGCAGCATGCAGGCTGGTACAACTCAGATTCCTGGCTTTGGCCAGTTGTACATTCTGGACCCAGTCGAGGCTATGGAACAGCGTCGAAACAACCCCAGGTTTACTGGGGAAAAAATCACAAACGAAGATGAGTTTGTGCAGGGTCACCAGCTAAATGAGCAGACTCTTGAGATCTTAGAACAAATGATCCAAGTGCATCATCCTGCTGCGCAGGCATATAAGCAGGCGCGTGAGCAGCTCACTGAGCTTCTCCAACAACAAAATCAGGAAGAGCTTCGTTTCTTCCGCATGACTTTGTTGGATAGCCGCAGGGCTCCAGCTGGTCTTAAAGACCCAAAATTGCACCCACACCAAATAATCACCCCATCTACGGGTGAAGGGATGTTCGCTATTCATGCGGACCCCACTGGTGCTCCTCCGCCCAAAGGAATTTGGGTAGAGAACAAACAAGGGCAATTAAATGAAATTGCTCCTTTCAGTCCGTGGACTGATAGTCTTACGTATCCATTAATCAAGCCAATGGGCGATGATGGATACACAACTGGCATTAAATATGCTAAGCCACCATCGCGTAAGCGAAAAGGTGCTCAGAATGCATCTGGCCTATTTGACTCGGAAGCCGAGTCAGATAATGAGTCGTGCGAGACTCAGTCAATTGCATCATCTGATGCGGGGTCAGTCGCAGATTCAGATGCTGAATCTGTAGCATCTGTTTCATCGCAGCACCGGCGGATTGACAAATCCAAACAATTTATCTCCCTGCGAGATTATTGCAAGTATTATCTCGCAATAAGGGATGAAAATGTGGAGTTGCAATACCACCACATTCTTTCATGTGGTGGAGGACTTGGTCAGCGCTGGATCCTTGACCAGGCTGCAAAAATTGATTGGCAAATAGCAACATTTTTGCGTAGACCTGACATGGATCTGCGGATCAGCACTCCAAAAAATCTGCTGCAGTATTTGGTCAACCAATACAACAGGCAGCAAGCACGGCAAAACCCCAATGCCCAACAGAAAACTGTTGATGACATTGGCAGTGTTGTTCGGCTTTCCGAACACAACGTAAATTCTCTCCAATATTGGAAGAAAATGTATGAAGATTGCAACACCGTTTTTGCACGGTGCCATGACGCGAAGAAAGCGCGTCTCTTCATTACTTTCACGAACAACAGGGAATGGCCTGAGTTCAAAGAGAATTTACACAAAAACGGTCAAGTATTTACTGACCGTTTTGACATGTGGATGCGTGTCTGGAGCAGCAAAATCGCTGAGTTCCGAGAAGAACTTTATGACAAAAAGTTCTTCGGAACAATCCTTGGTTACGGTGAATCAATGGAGTTCCAAGGCCGAGGAGGCCCACATGCCCACATTGTGGCGCAAACAGACCTGGACGCAGTTCCATATGTCATTCAGGAATACATATGGGCGCACATTCCATCTTTGCCTGATAAAGATGACGACACGCCCATTGCAAAAATGCATCGCGAAATCCGCGAAACAATGCATATGCAACTGCACAGATGCAGTGACAGTTGGTGTGGTCCTAGCGACCCAATTTACGGGCGGTGCAAGAAGGGGTTCCCAGCCCCTTACTCAAAATGTACGATTTTGCGCCCGGACAGGCCCGCGATGTATTTCCGGCCTTCACCAACTGATGGTGGTGCCCAATTAGAGGTAAACGGCCTAATATACGACAACTCACATGTCGTGCCGTATAATCCTTATATTCTGCTACGTTACCGAGTACACCATAATGTACTGTTTGCATATGGTAACAAAGCAAATATTAAATACGCACTCAAGTACCCTTTTAAAGGGCCAGGACATTGTTATGTCGAGTGCAAAGAAGAGTCCGGCAATAAAATCAAAATTGACGAGCCGGCTCAATATGCCAAGATGAACTTCCGTGGTGCAACGGAAGCATATGCCATTGTTCATTCAATGCCATTTGCCCGTCTTTCGCATCATGTTGTCAAATTGGCAATTCATTTGCCAAACCAACAGCCCATTGTATATAGGGCATTCCAGCTGGTGAGCAAAGCTCAACAAATCCAGCAAGGCGAACTGCCAGAAACGCAGTGTTCAGCCTATTGGAAACAATGGCAAAATGAGTGGAAGAATGATCCAAAGTTTAAGGACATTCTTTTCGAAAAAGTCCCAGAGCGGTTCCGATGGGCAAAGGACAAATGGGTCCTGTACAAAAGGCAGCAAATTAAAAGGCCACCTATCGGCCGAATTGTTCCTGTACCCCCATCGGACCCGGAAAGGTTCGCGCTCTATTCACTTATGCGTCACTTTCCTGGAGACCCAGACCATCTTAAGATGGTTAATGGGTTGCTTTGTACCTCATTCACTGAGGCTGCAATAATGCATGGTCTTCTTGAAGACGACAAAATTTGGGACAAAACTCTGGCGGAGGCAGCTCTGTCGCGCTGGCCAGATCAGATGAGATGGCTTTTTGTGAGCATCCTGGTCTATGGCCAGCCGAGTAATGCCATAGAATTGTGGAACAAGTACAAAGACCAAATGTACAATCCGCAAGGCATTATTGCGGCATACGCAAGCAGAGCTTGAAGCCCTAGCCGACATTGATTGGCGGCTGCACAGCTGCTTTAACTTAAGCTGTGTGCATTTTAGCCTGCCAGACCCGCCAACTTCAATTGCCAAAAATACTGACGCGGCAATTGAAGAGTTTTTCTTTGGCGATGATGATTTGAATTTGCCTCCAGGGCAACCAAATCCTCGTCCACAGCCAAAACCCCTCCGCCACTTAACAGCGACCAAAAAGGTCTTTGATGCTGTTTTGTTGGCAATACAGTCGAACCCTAGGGATTCGACTGTCCCCCGCCGTTTCTTCATATACGGCGATGGAGGCACAGGAAAGACATTCCTGTTTGGCCAAATTATTAGGCGCTTGCGAAAGGCCCCATACACCTACAAAGTGCTTGCTACGGCATCCACTGGGTGTGCAGCCATTTTGCTGCCATATGGGAAAACAGCCCATTCCACGTTTCGTCTGGGTAGAGAAGTGTCATTAGACAAACTTCCAAGCATTCCGCTGGAGAGCTTCTTTGCCCGTCGGATTCGTGAGGCCCAACTCATCATCATTGATGAGATCACCATGCTTCACAACACGGTGATTGAGGTCATCGACCGAGTGTGCAAAGAGATGGCAATTCGCCAGCACAAGGATCTCCTCTTCGGAGGAAAAACGGTCATTTTCAGCGGTGACTTCAAACAGTCGCTGCCGGTCGTGCCTCATGAAGGCTTAACCGCTCAGGTGACAGCCTGTTTTCAAACGTCTCCGTTGTTTGGTCAATTCACCACGATGAAATTGACCATCAACCAGAGACTGGGCCAAGGTCAGCAAGCGTACTTGCAAATGTGCCGCCAAATCGGGCTCGGAGAAACCGGAGAGCACTTCTGGATTCCTCCGCAGTTCCTCGTTAAGAGCAAGGAAGAGCTGATAGATTATGTCTATCCTAACTTCCAACAACTCCTTGGCAATGACAAGGAGCTGCTCAATCGTTTGATTCTCGCTCCGCACATTGACACGTGTGATGAAGTCAACGAGATCATGATGGCGAATGTGCCAGGTCAAGTGCGGGAATACTTGTCCACGGATAAGCCCCTTGACGACCGCCCACTGGACATCGATGAGATCGAGTCCGAAGTGGCTGCGTTGAACCGGCGCACAGACTCGGGCATGCCCCCGCACAGTCTCCGGCTTAAAGTCGGATGCGTCGTCGTCCTTCTTATCAATAAAAGTGATAAGGAAGGACTGATCAATGGCACACGCATAGTTCTGGAAGAACTTGGCGATGATCGCCTCATTGGTCGTGTTATCAATAGCAATGCTATTGGCGGCCAAGTGAGATTCTTTCTTGAAAGAACACGAAATGTCTATGAAGACAAATCGCCTGGCGGCATAAAATATGAGCGTTTGCAGTTCCCAATAAAGCCTGCATTCGCTATGACCATTCAAAAAGGTCAGGGCCAAACAATCCGCACTGTCGGCATTGATCTGGAAAGGGAAGTATTTTCCCACGGTCAATTATATACGGCCTTCTCTCGGGCAACAGACGGAAACAATGTCCGTGTTCATGCTCCCAACCGGGAAATTGATGCCCAAGGCCGAGCCAAAGTGCTGAATATTGTAGCTACTAATATGCTCAAGTTACAATAAATGGCTTAGTCCAGAGCAGTTGGGCACATGGTTTTTGGAGAGATGCCAATCCCATTCCCATCTGTACTATGTTGGGTGCGAAAATGGTGAGAAGCTTGGATCCGGGACATGGACCGGTCAGCCCTCTTTAGGGCCTACAGGTGAATTGCCATTTAGCGCTCAACCCAATAACGTGCCAACGCCTGGACTAAGGGAGGGAGGAGGGCCATGACGTGCAACGTTAGGGCACTTCCGGTTTCCATTGCATTATGCGATGTGTCAACTCCAATTATTGGAGGAAACCAAGTGCATGTCGGCTGACGCAAAGACCCTAACAGACTAAAATCACTGTTGTACCTCTTTTATCACTTAAAACGGGCGCGAAGCGCCCGTCGAGCCCAACAAAATTTGAAAAACGGGCGCTAAACGCCCGTATAAGCACAACAAAATTTTAAAAACGGGCGCGAAGCGCCCGTCTGAGGCCGCGAAGCGGCCCAAAAATCCAGATAATCTTTTAAAAATTCCAAATCTCTTCACTATGGATAGGTCCCATCCCCCTAAACACTCTTATGGGGATGGATGCCATCCCCCTAAACACTCTTATGGGGATTCACAGCCTAGGTAGCGAAGCTCCCAAAGCGCGAAGCGCTTTTTCCCAGCTAAATAGCCGACGGTTCACGCACCCGCTAGTTTAATATATACGTTATATCGACAAGGAGTTTCGTTTCAAAAAACAAAATCTCCCGGCCGAAGGCCGGGAGCGCCCTGAAAGTAGTGGAAGGGTCTTACAACTTTTTGAGGCGCATCTGGGAAAACTATAGAAAAAAATTCAGCGCGGACGACTGAGTCCCGGGGACCGATTTCTCACTTTTTCTTGCAGTTTTTCTTCTACGAAATTTTTTCTTTGGACCGGGATCGCTTAGCTCTTGCTGGTAGGATTTTAAGTCAGACTATCCCCGACAACTTTGCCAGCAAAACCTAAGCCCTACGTTGGGCGCCCAAGGCTGTAGCCTTGGCTAATTTTTTTTACCCAAAAGTGTACACTTCAGTACCAGGCGAATAACTCGCCAGGGGTTGCTTTGACCGAAAAATTTGTTTCTGAGCAAAAATGTGTAGTATTTGAAAGGCTATCCAACCAAGTTTTAAAATTTCGAAAATTTTCAAAATTTTTCGAGCTAGGCCTAAAAATCGGTTTTCGGGTTTTTGAATTTTAGGATTTTTTAACGATTTTTCCCAGAGAAAACGAAGACCACTTCCAAAACATAGTTTTTCGAGCTCTATCGATTGGTAATTTTTTTGGAAAAATTTCGATTTTTTCCCGGAAATAGAAAAAATTTTTGGCCTGAGCGGGACATTTGAGTCCCGGGCCTATAACTCGTCAGGGATCGGTTTTAGCCAAAAATTGCCTTAGAGCAAAATTGTAGAGCATTTTAAATGCTATCGAATGGTGTACTACATGATGTAAAATTTTCAAAAATTTTCGAGCTAGGCCCCTAGAAATTTTCAAAAATTTTTTTGGGGTCGAAAAAGGGGGTGAAAAATTTTTTTCTGGGTAAAATAAGGTGCTGAGTACGAAATATGATGTCTATTTTAAGTTTCATAATTTTGGAATTTTTTAAAAAATTCTTTATTTTTTGGCAATTTTTTGGCCCTCGGGATTTTGGGCGAATATTGAAAAATTCATATCTAGCCTAAGGGTTGACCAATTTTGAGCAAATAAAGCTTTAAAAATAGAGAAAAATCAGGAGAATTTTATGGGATTTATTTAGGTTTTCTAACATCAATATGAAAAAAGTTATTCCAGAAATTCTGGAAATTTTAGATTTTTCAGAAAAAAAATTCGTAACTGCCTTCTGAAAAGCTATTTGAGAAAAGTAAAATACTACAAAAATCCGCAATTTTTTGCTCTATTATATAAATTTTATTTGGCATTTCTATCACATTTTTAAAAAAAGATATAAAAATAAAAGTGATTTTGTGATTCGGGTCCAAAGGGGGGTGCACATGGTTTTTAAGTGAAAAAATTTTTTCGACAAAAATCTTCCAAAAACATGTCTTTAGGGGTTATTTGGGCCGCTGATCACGAATACGTGATCAGATTTTACGTTTGACATCGTTAAGCCCTCAGAATCCCTGTGTGATTGGGGATTCTGAGGCATCATTTTGAGGGGGGGCGGCAGGTTCGAATCCGGCCGGTGTACATTATTATTCTGTGCATTCTTTGATTACTTTTACATGTTTATTTCATTTCAAATTAAATAAATATTATATTATTAATTTTGATTTTAATAAATATAAATAGTTTTGTTTAATCCATAAAAAATAAAAATTTTTAATTTAAATTAAATTATTTTTTTGTGATGTTTTAAATTAAAATAATAATTTATTTACTTTTATTAAAGAACTCCTGTATTTTTTAAATTAGAATTTGTAAAATTAATTTCAATTTAAATAAATATTCAATCCTTGTACTTTTAAAACTCTCTTTTTTAATTAATAAAAGGAAATTTATTTAATTTTAAAACCATGATTGTACCCTTTTTAACCATTGTGTACCAGGGATGGCACGGAATTCCGACTTCCGACTTCCGAGTTCCGACTTCCGACATTTTTGGGGTCGGAATTCCGACTTCCGACTTCCGAAAATTTTTGGGGCCTCGGAATTCCGACTTCCGACTTCCGAAATTTTTGATGAAAAGTCGGAATTTTTCGGAATTTTTTTGAGTTTTTTTTTCAAAAAATTAGCAATTTTTGTACAATTTATGTTAATAAATTGCATAGAAATTTTCAATTTTTTTTTTCCGACGGCACCTATCGGCACCGCCGGACTCAAAAAAAAACTTAATTTTCTTGAAAATTTGCTCAAAATCGCTAAATTTTCCATTTTTTGGACAAAATTTGTTAACAATTTACATTAAAAATTACAAAATTTCCCGGCGGCGCATATCGGCACCGCCGGACCCTTCCTTCCCCACAGTTTCTCAAATTCTCTTTGGATAAAGCGCGCCGCAAAAAAAGGGTGTAACTTTCCCAAAAAAATCCAAAATAATGTAAAATTACTTAAAATATTTTGATCTTTTTAAAAAATATAGAAATAAACTAAAAACAGTTTGAAATTACCTTTTACATGGTTAAAAATTTAAAAATTTAGCCTATTAAATATTTTTTAAAAAATTTATTATATTTTTTTTTGAAAAATTCCGACTTCCGAGTTCCGACTTCCGACATTTTTGGGGTCGGAATTCCGACTTCCGACTTCCGAAAATTTTTGGGGCATCGGAATTCCGACTTCCGACTTCCGAAAATTTTTGGGGCATCGGAATTCCGACTTCCGACTTCCAAAATTTTTGGGGCCTCGGAATTCCGACTTCCGACTTCCGAAAATTTTTAGTGCCTCGGAATTCCATCCCTGTTGTGTACCTCTTTAAATCACATTTGTACCTCTTCGTCAAATTTGTACCTCTTCTAATCTCTGTTGTACCTCTTCTCATCACTGTTGTACCTCTTCTAATCACTTTTGTACCTCATCTAATCACTGTTGTCCCTCTTCTAATCACCATTGTACCTCTTCTAATCACTTTTGTACCTCTTTTATCACTTTTGTACCTCTTATCAAATTTGTACCTCTTCTAATCACTGTTTTACCTCATCTAATCACTGTTGTACCTCTTTTATCACTGTTGTACCTCTTCTAATCATTGCGAAAGAATTTTTAATCATTTAATTCAAAAATTTAATAATTTGTAGTTATTAGAAATAAAATTCATCAAATTTTTATTTTGTAATTCGGTTTAAACATTTACAAATTTTTGTAATCAACAATTTATTCAACCAAATCAAAAAAAAAATTTAACAAAGATAAAATGGCCCGATTGTCACGGTTGCCCCGGCGGACCCGCCGCCACCACTCCCGCCTCCCCTCCCGCCTCGATCGCATCTTCCTCCACCGCGGCCGCGATTCTTTGCGCCTTCCGTTCCTTTTTTGTCTTTCCCTCCTTTTCGTCCCCTGCCGTTTCGCTAAAAAATAAAAATTACGTGATTTTTTCACTTTTTCTATATTTTGGTGCTTAATTCGTAACTAATTAATAAACCAATACCTATATGTTTTTCGGGGTTGCTGATAACTAGAAACCGAAAAAAGCACCAAAAATCACGAAAATGCACAATAGGCACCAAAAAATTGAAAAAGGCACGGAAATCCCGAAAAAGGTATGAAAAAAGGCATTAAAAAAAATTATTCCAGTGTATTTTGTGATAATTTTTCAATTCATTTCTTAGGGGTGCATTTTCCCGATTTTATTCCATTTTTAATGTAATTTTCCTTAAAAACGCCAAAAAAGGCACCAAAACGGCAAAATGCCAAAAAGCCATTTAAGGCACAAAATCCCGAAAAAGGCAAAAAAAGGCATAATGTGTCTCGAGACTCCCCTTTTATATGTATGAAATGTACCCCCCTACCTTTCGGTTGCCATGCCCTCGCGCTCCACCACCTCCATCTCGGTTGGCATTGGCATTTTTTTTGCCCTTTTTTGCTCCATCTTCTTTGCCATTGTTACTGTTGCTGGTGTTATTGTTGGCATTTCCGCTGCCGTTGTTACTGTTGCTGGTGTTATTGTTGGCATTTTCTTCGCCGTTGTTACTGTTGCTGGTGTTATTGTTGGCACTTTCTTTGCTGATGTTACTGTTGTTGTTGTTATTGTTGTTAGACATTTTTTTTGGTATTTTAAAAGTTCTGTCTAAATTTTTAAAAATTGTGTCAAGTAGGTCCATATCTATAATTAAATTAAGTAAATAAGTTCGCGCTATAATGAGGGCTTCGATTTGTTCTTATTTCTAAGAAATGTTCTGATTTGGAGGGTCCAAATCTTAGAAAATGAAAATGTTCTTATTTCTAAGAAATGTTCTGATTTTGGGTTATTGTTCTTATTTTGTTCTTATTTCTTAAAATTATTCAAAAATTTTGAAATTTTATGGCGAAATGTCACTAAGTATCAAGAAAAAATTTAAGATTTGTGTCAAAAGTTGGTTATTTTTGACAAAAATCTGTTAACAATCGCTTTAAAAATCGCAAAATTTTCCCGGCGGCGCCTATCGGCACCGCCGGACCCCCCTGTCCATCCCCCAAATTTTTTTGAAAAAATGTGCGGCAAAAAAAGCGTTGTTAAACGCAAGGAAAAGTCGTCTCTTCTTTTAATTGCAATTTGGCCTTTTTTGGTGAAAAACTATTAACAAATCAGAACAAAATTACAAAAATTTTCCGGCGGCATCTATCGGCACCGCCGGACCCTCCCTCTTGCCCAATACCCAAAAGTTTTTTTGGAAAATGCGCCGCGAACAAAAATGTTAAAAATGGGATTTTTTCATCCCGAATGCTCTGAAATGTTTGATTGCTTATTTCCTCCCCAAAATTGTTAAAATCGATACTGGGAGGCGAAAATATAATATTTAATACATTTTTGGCCGAAAAAATTGCAAAATAACTGATTTGAAGCCATTTTGCAAAATGCTTTTATTTTGGACCCTAAAATTTTATTTTTTTGCCTCGATGTTCTTATTTTGAAAAATTTTCGATCGAAGCCCTGGCTATACTCAATAAAAACTATCATTTTTTAGTCCAATATTACCAACCGAAAATTCTGGTGGTTGGTTACAAATAAGGGAATCGATCGATCCTTAAGGGATCATAAATCATTAGTTTTTTCATTTAAATTTATTCGGTTTATAAATTCATTTTTTTAAATTTAATTATACTTTGATCTAACATTTTAACAATTTCTTCATATGTATAACCTTTAATATAAATATAATAAATACATATTTTTTCCTGGCTTCTCCATGCTCTAAATACGACGTTCGGTGGCCGCGCACGGCACTTAACCATGGTCAACCCACTACAAATTTCTCTATGAATTTTTGTGATTTCGTTATGTTTTTTAAAAATTTGTTATGGATTTTAGGCTATAAAAAACCTCAAAAATAAGTGCTGTGGTAACTCGAAAATTAGCTTAACCCACCAAAAAGCATGTTTTCGGGCATTTAGACCATAGGGAGAGAGTTCAGGAAAAAAGTTGTAAAAAAATTTTTTTTAGCCCTATTGATGACTTTTTGTGACTTTTTTAAGCTGGATTTGCAACCACGTTTGGATGGACATTTCCATTTTTGCCCGTCTTCAGCTCGGCCTCAAATTGGCACTGATTTCTCCATTTTTTTGGGTTCGTTCTGCATTTTTAATAATGGCTATAAAATTAAAATCTTCCAATCTAAGCAAATTTTGATTTACTTTTTATATAAAAAGTGCTCTTTTAGGGTACTCTTTTTTTTACTTAGCGATTTTATGCCACTTTTTTTTTTGCTCAAGAAAATAGTCACAATTTTTTTTTTTCAATTTTTTTTTTTTGCAAAAACATTTTGTTGCTCTATCGCCATATTTTCACAAAAACTTCTTTTTTTTAGTTTTCCATTATTTTTTTTTGATTGCTTTCAAAATTTCAGTTGCGTTTGCATGGATGTTTGGATGGACATTCTCCCCTTATTTGACCGTCATCAGCTCGGCCTCTAATTTGGCATTGCTTTCGTCCAGTTTCAATGCACTTGTGGACAAACATTTCAACGGCAAAGGCGAATTTCGGCAAGTTTTTTAGGGTTATTGAATGTTTTTTAAGGATTTTGTGCCAAAAACTGGCCTCCATTTTCAAAATGGCTCTAAAAATAAAAAAATTTCCAAATTTGGCCAGTTTTTTTAAATGTATTTTTTGTAAATAAATTGTTTTTTTGTTGTTTTAAGCATTTTTTGCCAAAAACTGGCCTCCATTTTCAAAATGGCTCTAAAAATAAAAAAAATTTCCAAATTTGGCCAGTTTTTTTAAATGTATTTTTTGTAAATAAATTGTTTTTTGTTGTTTTTAAGCATTTTTTGCCCAAAAACTGGCCTCCATTTTCAAAATGGCTCTAAAAATAAAAAAAATTTCCAAATTTGGCCAGGTTTTTTTAAATGTATTTTTTGTAAATAAATTGTTTTTTTGTTGTTTTTAAGCATTTTTTGCCCAAAAACTGGCCTCCATTTTCAAAATGGCTCTAAAAATAAAAAAATTTCCAAATTTGGCCAGTTTTTTTAAATGTATTTTTTGTAAATAAATTGTTTTTTTGTTGTTTTTAAGCATTTTTTGCCCAAAAACTGGCCTCCATTTTCAAAATGGCTCTAAAAAAAAAAATTTCCAAATTTGGCCAGTTTTTTTAAATGTATTTTTTGTAAATAAATTGTTTTTTGTTGTTTTTAAGCATTTTTTGCCAAAAACTGGCCTCCATTTCAAAATGGCTCTAAAAATAAAAAAATTTCCAAATTTGGCCAGTTTTTTTAAATGTATTTTTTGTAAATAAATTGTTTTTTTGTTGTTTTTAAGCATTTTTTGCCCAAAAACTGGCCTCCATTTTCAAAATGCTCTAAAAAAAAAAAATTTCCAAATTTGGCCAGTTTTTTTAAATGTATTTTTTGTAAATAAATTGTTTTTTTGTTGTTTTTAAGGATTTTGTGCCAAAACTGGCCTCCATTTTCAAAAATGGCTCTAAAAATAAAAAAATTTCCAAATTTGGCCAGTTTTTTAAATGTATTTTTTGTAAATAAATGTTTTTTTGTTGTTTTTAAGCATTTTTTGCCCAAAAACGGCCTCTAATTTTCAAAATGGCTCTGAAAAAATTTTTTCCCCAAATTCCGAGTATTTTTATTAAAGTGTCCGGTTTTTAGGATTTTTGGTACTTTATTTATTGATTTTTTCAAAAAATTGTATTTTTTGGATTTTTAAATGTTATAAATTATTTTGTGACCCTGCTGAGTAGTGTGGTTTGCATGTTTTTTAATTCACTTAACAATTCAAGTTATACCCAAACATTTTTTAATATAAAAGTTTATTTTTAATATGTTATTTTTAATTAAAAAAGTTTTTCATTAGCATAAGCTCTTTCTATATAAGCAAACTCATAATTATCTTTTCATAATTTCGAACACTTTTTTTCCATTCACAAAAACTTCTTTTTTTTTAGTTTTCATTATTTTTTTGATTGCTTTTCAAAATTTCAGTTGCGTTTGCATGGATGTTTGGATGGACATTCTCCCCTTATTTGACCGTCCTCAGCTCGGCCTCTAATTTGGCATTGCTTTCGTCCAGTTTCAATGCACTTGTGGACAAACATTTCAACGGCAAAGGCGAATTGAAGCCGTAAGTTTCGTTTTTTTTTCAATTGGCCATTACAATATTCTTTAAGCAATATAATTTTGGTTGAATTCGGCACTTGAAAAAATATTTTTTGAGTCATTTTCGATTTATTTATTTTTCAGCGCATGCTTTTACGAAATTGAATTTTGTTTTTGTTGCGTATATTTTTTTACGAAATTGAATCCGCTTTCCTATTTCGTAAATTTTTTACAAAATTGAATTTCGTTTTCCTATTTCGTAAACTACAATTTTTTTTTTGAAAACGCCGCAAAAAATGTGATTTGTAAAAAAACGGAAAAAATGTTATTTGAAATAAAGAGAAAAAAGTGGCTTGAAAAGCAAAAAAAAAAAGGTCGCCAGAAAAATTTTTAAGCCTTATTTTCAATTTCGTAAAAATTTCGGCCTCTGAGGGGGTGGGGTATTTCGTATTTCGTGAAGGAAAATTTCTGCCACCCCCCCCCCCCCCTTTGTCCATGTATGGTACTGGATACACTTTACCTTTGAATTTTATATTTTTAAGTGTATTTTTTTCAGCTCCATGTGTGCAACGACGTTTGGATGGACATTTTCCCTCTTTTTTATCATGCTCAATCCGGCGTCAAATGGCACTGATTTCGCCTCGTTTCAATGCGCTGGTGGACAAACATTTTGATGGCAATAAAAATGAAATGCCGTTAGTTCCAACCATTATTACTGGTGGAATGTAAAATTTTTTTATAATTTGCCAATGAAAGTTTCTGCTTTCGAATGTTTTTCCTATTTTAGTATTTGTTAGAATATTAAACATCCAAAAAACTGAATTAAAAAGAGCGCCGCAAAAAAGTTTTGGATTGATTTTTGATTTGATTTTTCAAATATTATTTTGATTTTTTATGGCAAAATGATTTTGAATATTCATCTGGCAGCTATGATTTTATACTAATACTTTATCAATGCATCTTATATACTAAACAAAGCAGAAACTTTCCATCCCTCTTAAGACATTGAAAAATTTTCAGAGTTCTATTTATTTTAAATTATACCTTGCTATATATAGGAATAGTTTTCTTCCCCAAATCTGAGGATGAATAGATAATAAATATAATATAGCAGAGGTACGCCTTAAGTTCTTTCCTAGAATACTCAAGAACAATTAAACTGCCAAATTAAAAAATAATAATTTTGCAAATTCTTGTCATTTTTAATTGTTCTGTCCTTTATTAATTCCCAATACTAACATTATATTTGATTTTTTGCAAATATGGTTCGCTGACTGGCCCTTCGAGGCACGTGTCGCACCAAAGCGGTTCGCTGACTGGCCCTTTGTGGCATGTGTCGCACCAAAGCGGTTCGCTGACTGGCCCTTCGCGGCACGTGTCGCACCAATGTGGTCGCTGACTGGCCCTTCGCGCACGTGTCGCACCAATGTGGTTCGCTGACTGGCCCTTCGCGGCACGTGTCGCACCAATGTGGTTCGCTGACTGGCCCTTCGGGGTATGTGTCGCACCAAAACGGTTCGCTGAACTGGCCCTTTAGGCATGTGTCGCACCAAAGCGGTTCGCTGACTGGCCCTTTGCGCATGTGTCGCACCAAAGCGGTTCGCTGACTGGCCCTTCTGGGGCATGTGTCGCACCAAGACGGTTCGCTGACTGGCCCTTCGGGGCTTTGTCGCACCAATGTGGTTCGCAGACAGGCCTTCGGGGCATGTTGTCGCACCAAGACGGTTCGCTGACTGGCCCTTCGGGCTTGTGTCGCACCAATGTGGTGTTCGCAGACAGGCCTTCGGGGCATTTTCGCACCAATGTGTTCGCTGACCCTTCGGGCATGTTTGCACCAATGTGGTTCGCTGACTGGCCCTCGGGCATTGTCGCACCAATGGGTTCGCTGACAGGCCCTTCGGGGCATTTGTCGCACCAAAAATGGTTGCTGACACCCCTTCGGGGGATTTGTTCGCACCAAAAATGGTCGCTGGACCTACCCCTTCGGGGGATTGTGGTTCGCACCAAAAATGGTCGCTGGACCTACCCCTTCGGGGATTGTGGTTCGCACCAAAAATAGTGGCTGGTCCTGCCCTTTTGGGTTATGGACCGGACATTTTTGCATCTGCATTCTTAATGGGATGTGTGAGCCCTGACTGATGGATTTCAGCACAGGACGACTACACTCCACAGCGAAGAATGATGTCTTTGACCTTTATTTGTGCATTTTTTGTTAATAAATTTTTAACATATGTGTGCATTTATTGGTTAATTACCTCATATTTTTGCCGCATTTGTAATACTTTTCTGATTTGTTGTTTTAGATGCCTTCTAAACAACAAAATTTGAAAAAGAAGAGCAAGATGTGTATCGGCGACGGCAGAGCGATCTGTCAGTCGGGATAACTCACCCGTCTCAGACGGGAGTGCAGATGGGAATGGAGAGGCATCGGCGTCTCTCCGGGGCACCACCACCAAGCTTAAGTGCTTTGCAAATAAGCACGCCGGCTTCTTCCATTGGAAGTAAAAAGAGGAGACCCTTGAGAGCCGGAGCGAAGCCAATCTTGGCTACGCAAGAAAGGTGTCTCTCATTGACACACCTCGAACTGCGGTCACTCAAAGTGACCAGGGTTCGCCGTGCAAAAAAAGGGAAAGGTCGCCGAGTGTGGCCAACCCATGTTTGCCAATGAAGCTATTGCTTTGACGCCTGTTTCGACTCAAAGTCGTGGAGGGCGTCCTGCCAAAAAAATTAGAGGCCCAGGCCGAGGCAGACTCACTGATTCCATGAGCAAAAGCTCTGAAATGGATATCAATCTTGAAAATGCCCCAATTCCGGCACCCTCGCACATTGTGTCTGAAAAAATTGACTTCAGCACTGTGCCAATTAATTTCGCCACATCGCGAAATTTTGCCTGTAAAATTTGGAGATGGGCAGCAATTGGCCTTTATGAGCGTGATGGCGAAACAGCACTTGGCCCACGCTCTGGCCCAAGATTCATTGAGACCTGTTGGAACAGGCCAAATGAATGGCTAAATGACAGCTTTATTGTTGCCTATTTAGCTTACATTGCAAGCATTTCACAACGAAAAACAGTAGTTGTGGATTCTTTGGCATCGAGAACTGATGTTTCTCGATTTTCCAACGTGAAGAATTACACTTTCGGCTATGATCCGAATGCTGTTCCTGAAGTTGTGCTTATGCCGCTTCACTTCCCAAATCATTGGACTCTCATCGTCTACGATGTTGCACATGGTGCATACTTCCTTGACTCGCTGCATATGAGCAGCTTGAGTGATGAGAGAATGGCACTCATCCAGTCAATAATTGCTGAGATAGTGCCCGGGAATGCGTCATTCGCTGTTGAATACGTGCAGCAATTGACAAAGCAAAATGATGGTAACAGCTGCGGGTACTTCGTGTGCCTGTATGCTGAATCGTGGCTTATGAACAATTGCACTTTTGTTCTGCCGGACTTGAACATCAATTATGAGAAGAAGCGCATTTTATGGCACATAAATGAGCTTTACGGCTCTGATATTGTGCCGTTTCATCCAAGGGAAGGTGTTTCAACATCTTTCGCTGTTGTGTCTCATCACAATGGGGATGTAGCGCAAACTTCCTCCAAGGACATAGTACCAATTGAAGTGGATGATTCAGCAGTACTTCCTTCCTCGGAAGATACTGCTGTTCTTGCGCAAGCACCAGTGATCGGCGAAAATCAAGCTGACACCCACGGTGTTGTTGCGGACACAATTGTCCAGCAAGAACCAATCGCGCAGGCTGATGATGTAATTTTCATCAGACCTAAGACGCCACCAAGGCGATCAATGCGCGTTCAAAAAAGGCTTTCAGCTTCTGTTAGCCGTTCGCCTTCACCGGCGCCGAAACGCCCCCCGCCAGCAAATTCGCTGGGAGTGGCAACGCCGATCACACGGCGTTGCTCTGCATTTCACAAGGGGTGGCAATGCGCTGCAGCAGCAGCCAAACATTTCCCGGAATATTGTGACTCCGGGAAACTCGGTGACAAAAAATGCGCCGATTGCGGTGCACATCTCTTCTCACATGAAGACAGTAACATTTGCTGCCGGAAGGGAAGAGTTGTGCTGCCAATGCTTAACCCGCATCCTGATGAGCTCAAAGAGCTGATTGTGGGGAATAAGCAATCCCGTGAAGGGAAAGAATTTGTGCGACACATGTCGCGTTATAACAACCTGTTCCAATTTGCGAGCGTTTCCGCTGGCAACAAACCAAGCCCTGCTGGCGGTCCGATGGCCGTTATTCTTAACGGAGAATTCCATCGCCGCATAAGCAGCATGCAGGCTGGCACAACTCAGATTCCTGGCTTTGGCCAGTTGTACATTCTGGACCCAGTCGAGGCTATGGAACAGCGTCGAAACAACCCCAGGTTTACTGGGGAGAAAATCACAAACGAAGATGAGTTTGTGCAGGGTCACCAGCTAAATGAGCAGACTCTTGAGATCTTAGAACAAATGATCCAAGTGCATCATCCTGCTGCGCAGGCATATAAGCAGGCGCGTGAGCAGCTCACTGAGCTTCTCCAACAACAAAATCAGGAAGAGCTTCGTTTCTTCCGCATGACTTTGTTGGATAGCCGCAGGGCTCCAGCTGGTCTTAAAGACCCAAAATTGCACCCACACCAAATAATCACCCCTTCTACGGGTGAAGGGATGTTCGCTATTCATGCGGACCCCACTGGTGCTCCTCCGCCCAAAGGAATTTGGGTAGAGAACAAACAAGGGCAATTAAATGAAATTGCTCCTTTCAGTCCGTGGACTGATAGTCTTACGTATCCATTAATCAAGCCAATGGGCGATGATGGATACACAACTGGCATTAAATATGCTAAGCCACCATCGCGTAAGCGAAAAGGTGCTCAGAATGCATCTGGCCTATTTGACTCGGAAGCCGAGTCAGATAATGAGTCGTGCGAGACTCAGTCAATTGCATCATCTGATGCGGGGTCAGTCGCAGATTCAGATGCTGAATCTGTAGCATCTGTTTCATCGCAGCACCGGCGGATTGACAAATCCAAACAATTTATCTCCCTGCGAGATTATTGCAAGTATTATCTCGCAATAAGGGATGAAAATGTGGAGTTGCAATACCACCACATTCTTTCATGTGGTGGAGGACTTGGTCAGCGCTGGATCCTTGACCAGGCTGCAAAAATTGATTGGCAAATAGCAACATTTTTGCGTAGACCTGACATGGATCTGCGGATCAGCACTCCAAAAAATCTGCTGCAGTATTTGGTCAACCAATACAACAGGCAGCAAGCACGGCAAAACCCCAATGCCCAACAGAAAACTGTTGATGACATTGGCAGTGTTGTTCGGCTTTCCGAACACAACGTAAATTCTCTCCAATATTGGAAGAAAATGTATGAAGATTGCAACACCGTTTTTGCACGGTGCCATGACGCGAAGAAAGCGCGTCTCTTCATTACTTTCACCAACAACAGGGAATGGCCTGAGTTCAAAGAGAATTTACACAAAAACGGTCAAGTATTTACTGACCGTTTTGACATGTGGATGCGTGTCTGGAGCAGCAAAATCGCTGAGTTCCGAGAAGAACTTTATGACAAAAAGTTCTTCGGAACAATCCTTGGTTACGGTGAATCAATGGAGTTCCAAGGCCGAGGAGGCCCACATTGTGGCGCAAACAGACCTGGACGCAGTTCCATATGTCATTCAGGAATACATATGGGCGCACATTCCATCTTTGCCTGATAAAGATGACGACACGCCCATTGCAAAAATGCATCGCGAAATCCGCGAAACAATGCATATGCAACTGCACAGATGCAGTGACAGTTGGTGTGGTCCTAGCGACCCAATTTACGGGCGGTGCAAGAAGGGGTTCCCAGCCCCTTACTCAAAATGTACGATTTTGCGCCCGGACAGGCCCGCGATGTATTTCCGGCCTTCACCATCTGATGGTGGTGCCCAATTAGAGCTAAACGGCCTAATATACGACAACTCACATGTCGTGCCGTATAATCCTTATATTCTGCTGCGTTACCGAGTACACCATAATGTGCTGTTTGCATATGGTAACAAAGCAAATATTAAATACGCACTCAAGTACCCTTTCAAAGGGCCAGGACATTGTTATGTCGAGTGCAAAGAAGAGTCCGGCAATAAAATCAAAATTGACGAGCCGGCTCAATATGCCAAGATGAACTTCCGTGGTGCAACGGAAGCATATGCCATTGTTCATTCAATGCCATTTGCCCGTCTTTCGCATCATGTTGTCAAATTGGCAATTCATTTGCCAAACCAACAGCCCATTGTATATAGGGCATTCCAGCTGGTGAGCAAAGCTCAACAAATCCAGCAAGGCGAACTGCCAGAAACGCAGTGTTCAGCCTATTGGAAACAATGGCAAAATGAGTGGAAGAATGATCCAAAGTTTAAGGACATTCTTTTCGAAAAAGTCCCAGAGCGGTTCCGATGGGCAAAGGACAAATGGGTCCTGTACAAAAGGCAGCAAATTAAAAGGCCACCTATCGGCCGAATTGTTCCTGTACCCCCATCGGACCCGGAAAGGTTCGCGCTCTATTCACTTATGCGTCACTTTCCTGGAGACCCAGACCATCTTAAGATGGTTAATGGGTTGCTTTGTACCTCATTCACTGAGGCTGCAATAATGCATGGTCTTCTTGAAGACGACAAAATTTGGGACAAAACTCTGGCGGAGGCAGCTCTGTCGCGCTGGCCAGATCAGATGAGATGGCTTTTTGTGAGCATCCTGGTCTATGGCCAGCCGAGTAATGCCATAGAATTGTGGAACAAGTACAAAGACCAAATGTACAATCCGCAAGGCATTATTACTCTGGCACAGCATAAAGTAGCAGAGCTTGAAGCCCTAGCCGACATTGATTGGCGGCTGCACAGCTGCTTTAACTTAAGCTGTGTGCATTTTAGCCTGCCAGACCCGCCAACTTCAATTGCCAAAAATACTGACGCGGCAATTGAAGAGTTTTTCTTTGGCGATGATGATTTGAATTTGCCTCCAGGGCAACCAAATCCTCGTCCACAGCCAAATACCCCTCCGCCACTTAACAGCGACCAACAGAAGGTCTTTGATGCTGTTTTGTTGGCAATACAGTCGAACCCTAGGGATTCGACTGTCCCCCGCCGTTTCTTCATATACGGCGATGGAGGCACAGGAAAGACATTCCTGTTTGGCCAAATTATTAGGCGCTTGCGAAAGGCCCCATACACCTACAAAGTGCTTGCTACGGCATCCACTGGGTGTGCAGCCATTTTGCTGCCATATGGGAAAACAGCCCATTCCACGTTTCGTCTGGGTAGAGAAGTGTCATTAGACAAACTCCCAAGCATTCCGCTGGAGAGCTTCTTTGCCCGTCGGATTCGTGAGGCCCAACTCATCATCATTGATGAGATCACCATGCTTCACAACACGGTGATTGAGGTCATCGACCGAGTGTGCAAAGAGATGGCAATTCGCCAGCACAAGGATCTCCTCTTCGGAGGAAAAACGGTCATTTTCAGCGGTGACTTCAAACAGTCGCTGCCGGTCGTGCCTCATGAAGGCTTAACCGCTCAGGTGACAGCCTGTTTTCAAACGTCTCCGTTGTTTGGTCAATTCACCACGATGAAATTGACCATCAACCAGAGACTGGGCCAAGGTCAGCAAGCGTACTTGCAAATGTGCCGCCAAATCGGGCTCGGAGAAACCGGAGAGCACTTCTGGATTCCTCCGCAGTTCCTCGTTAAGAGCAAGGAAGAGCTGATAGATTATGTCTATCCTAACTTCCAACAACTCCTTGGCAATGACAAAGAGCTGCTCAATCGTTTGATTCTCGCTCCGCACATTGACACGTGTGATGAAGTCAACGAGATCATGATGGCGAATGTGCCAGGTCAAGTGCGGGAATACTTGTCCACGGATAAGCCCCTTGACGACCGCCCACTGGACATCGATGAGATCGAGTCCGAAGTGGCTGCGTTGAACCGGCGCACAGACTCGGGCATGCCCCCGCACAGTCTCCGGCTTAAAGTCGGATGCGTCGTCGTCCTTCTTATCAATAAAAGTGATAAGGAAGGACTGATCAATGGCACACGCATAGTTCTGGAAGAACTTGGCGATGATCGCCTCATTGGTCGTGTTATCAATAGCAATGCTATTGGCGGCCAAGTGAGATTCTTTCTTGAAAGAACACGAAATGTCTATGAAGACAAATCGCCTGGCGGCATAAAATATGAGCGTTTGCAGTTCCCAATAAAGCCTGCATTCGCTATGACCATTCAAAAAGGTCAGGGCCAAACAATCCGCACTGTCGGCATTGATCTGGAAAGGGAAGTATTTTCCCACGGTCAATTGTATACGGCCTTCTCTCGGGCAACAGACGGAAACAATGTCCGTGTTCATGCTCCCAACCGGGAAATTGATGCCCAAGGCCGAGCCAAAGTGCTGAATATTGTAGCTACTAATATGCTCAAGTTACAATAAATGGCTTAGTCCAGAGCAGTTGGGCACATGGTTTTTGGAGAGATGCCAATCCCATTCCCATCTGCACTATGTTGGGTGCGAAAATGGTGAGAAGCTTGGATCCGGGACATGGACCGGTCAGCCCTCTTTAGGGCCTACAGGTGAATTGCCATTTAGCGCTCAACCCAATAACGTGCCAACGCCTGGACTAAGGGAGGGAGGAGGGCCATGAGTGCAACGTTAGGGCACTTCCGGTTTCCATTGCATTATGCGATGTGTCAACTCCAATTATTGGAGGAAACCAAGTGCATGTCGGCTGACGCAAAGACCCTAACAGACTAAAACGCGCCTAGGTAGCGAAGCTCAAGAAGCGCGCAGCGCTTTCCCAAGCGCCACCCTCGCATGCACACACCCGCTAGTTACTATATGTTATATTGACAAGGAGTTTCGTTGCTAAAACATTTTCTCCCGGCCGAAGGCCGGGAGCGCCCTGAAAGTAGTGGAAGGGTCTTACAACTTTTTGAGGAGCATCCGGGAAAACTATAGAGAAAAATTCAGCGCGGCCAACTGAGTCCCAGCGGCTGATTTCTCATTTTTTCCTGCATTTGAGGCCCCTAACTTTTTTTCTAAAACCCTGACCAAAAAGTTTCCGCTGGTAGGATTTTAAGTTGAAGTGTTGGCTAAAAGTTAAAAAAAATTCCAGGCCGCTATCTCTAAGGGCTGGGTGCTTCTAGAACTTTTCAGTACCAACTTTGTCCAGTTCAGTCCCGTTGAATAACTCATTAGGCTTTGACCTGAGCGCAGGGTGGCCAGCAAACTTATTGTAGAGCTTTAAAGGCCCGATTTTTCCAAATTTTAAAATTTCGAAAATTTTCAAAATTTTTCGAGCTAGGCCTAAAAAACGGTTTTCGGGTTTTTGAATTTTAGGAATTTTTTAACGAATTTTCCCAGAAAAACGGAGACCACTTCCAAAACAAGTTTTTCGAGCTCTATCGATTGTGATATTTTTGGAAAAATTTCGATTTTTTCCCGGAAATAGAAAAAAATTTTGGCCTGAGCGGGACATTTGAGTCCCGGGCCCATAACTCGTCAGGGGTTGGTTTTAGCGAAAAAGCTTAGCAAAATTGTAGAGCTTTTTAAGCTCTATCGAATGGTGTACTAATGTCGAAAAATTTTCAAAAATTTTCGAGCTAGGCCCCCTAGAAATTTTCAAAAATTTTTTTTGGGTTGAAAAAGATGGTGAAAAATATTTTTCTGGGGTATTAGGGTCTGAGCACGAATATGATGTTTATTTTAAGTTTCAGATTTTTGGAATTTTTTAAAAATTCTTTATTTTTTGGCAATTTTTTGGCCCTCGGGATTTTGGCCTAATATTTGAAAATTCATAACAAATCGAAGGGTTGATCAATTTTACAGGAATAAAGCCTTAAAAATAGAGAAAAATCAGGAGAATTTTATGGACTTTATTAGGAATTTCTATCTAAAAAAGAAAAAAAGTTATTCCCAGAATTTCTGGAAAAATTCGAATTTTCAGAAAAAAATTCATAACTCGGTTCTGAAAAGATATTCTGGAAAAATAAAATACTACAAAAATCCGCAGTTTTTTGCTCTATTATATAAATTTTATTTGGCATTTTTATCACTTTTTTAAGAATTTTTATAAAAATAAAAGTGATTTTGAGATTCGGGACCAAAGGGGGGTGACCAGGATTTTTGAGTGGAAAAATTTTTTCACCAAAAATCTTTCAAAAACATGTCATTATTGCTATTTTATGACGCTGATCACGAATACGTGATCAGATTTCAGTTATCACATCGTTAAGCCCTCAGAATCCCTGTGTGATTGGGGATTCTGAGGCATCATTTTTTTGGGGGGGGGGGTGCAAAGTTCGAATCCGGACGGTGTAACATTATTTTTCTGTGCATTTTTGGGTTATTTTGACTGTTTTTAATTAATTTGAAGATTTCTTTTAAATTATTTAAATTTATTTTTTTTAAATTAAAGAATTTCATTATTTTTTTTTGAATTTGTAAAAAAAATAATTTAATTTCAAATTAAATAATATTCAATTAATAATTTCCAACGTTGTTTTTAATTAATAACTACCATTTTTTTCGTGTTTTCATTGTTTTATTCATTTAAAATATTTTTTATTTTATTAATAATAAATTACATTTTTTTATTTGAATTAAATTTTTATAAAAACTTTTCATTATTTATTTAATTTTAAACCATGTTGTACCCCTTCTAATCACTGTTGTACCTCTTTTAATCACAGTTGTACCTCTTTTAATCACAGTTGTACCTCTTCTAATCACAGTTGTACTCTTCTGATCACTGTTGCACCTCTTCTAATCACTGTTGCACCTCTTCTAATCACTGTTGTACCTCTTCTAATCACTTTTGTACCTCTTCTAATCACTGTTGTAAGAAAGAGGGAGAGAGGAGAGAGAGAGGGAGGAGAGAGAGAGAGAGAGAGAGAGAAAACAGAGAGGGAGGGATGGCACAACACCAAGGGAAAAAGGAAATTTTCACATAAAAATTTTATTTAAAAAAATCATCAATTTATTTTTATTGCATTAATAAAAAAGCATAGAAACATTTTTTTAAAATTTCAAATTTAAATATATATTTTTTTCTGTTAGGCCATGACTCATTTCCCTGTTTGTGCACCAAATACATGTGCGTTGGCGTGCCCGCCGTTCTGTCCATGCTTTTGGCAAATATCAACGCGCACTATGCCCACGCGACAGCAACCGTAAAAAATGGGAAATTTTAATTTAAATTAACCGTAAAAATGAAAATTTATTTAATTTATGCGTAAAAACGAAATTTTTATTTTTAATTGAAATGATGAAAGAATCTCTTGAATTAATGTGTTTAATTTGGTAGCTTATAATATATCAAAAAATCGTTTGACTTACTCTTAAAAATTAATCATTTTATGCCATTTTAATTGATTGCAATTAATTCATTAATTAATTAGTCTCAACTAATTAGCAAACTCATTAGGCGGCCGTTTCTGCGCCTGACCGTTTCAACGCCACCAACGCCGGACAACAGCCGAGGCCGAGGACACACTTTGGGCTACGCAATTTTGGCGGAGGACTCCAAAACGCCGGCCCCATTCTATGAAATGATGAGCGAAAGTGAGCTGAATGTAAGCGACGGGTGCCACGTTTTGTTTAAAAACAGAACATTTGTGCATTTTAGTATACAAAAAAAAAAATTTTTTTTTTTGAAAAACTAAGGAGTGGGGGAGGGGGCTGTTGGTTTGCATTTTATTGTAGAAAATGGTGTTTTTTTAACATATTTTCAGGGTCGTTTGTCATGGAATTATATTTTTTTCATTAGAAAAAACCAAAAAGTTGGTTGGTCTTCTCTTTGGTTTTCAAAAAAAAAATCAACCGCCCCAACTAAAAAAGTGACGATTTTGCTATAAAATATGGACAAAGTTTAGTGTATTTTGTGGTCAAATTATTGTAAATATTCAATGAAATTTTAAGACCAAACAAAAATTTGCTGTGAAAATGACAAAATTTTGAGCCGAATTTCGCAAATAGCTAATGAACATCTGAAATTTAATGCAATTTTCAGTGAAAATTTGCATCAACTTCCAAATTTTGCCTATTTTTTTCACTTTATTCCGATTTTTAATGCCTTTTTTGGTTGCAATTCCAATTTGAAATTCTAATTACTCAAACTTAATATTATTTTGTTCAATTTAAGGCCGAACTTGCAAAGTATGGCCATGGTCCGATGTGAAAACGTACGGCTATCCGACTTTTGAACCGAATTTATGAGGCAACACACCCAGGTTTAGCAAAATTTAAAAATGGGGTAAAATTTTTAATACTTTTAAATGCCACTGACAATTTTTACAATTTTTTTATAAAAAATTATAAATTCCATAAAAATCGAAAATTTTTTGAAATATTTGGAAAATTTTGTAATTTTTCGAAAATCATTTTAAATTTCTCTCAGAAATTGGGATTTTTCATTTCTTCGTTTTCTCTACTAAAAATTGTAAAAAATTGTGAGGAATTGGATTTTCCAAATTATTTTTTTAAATTTCCGTTTTAGGCCTACCCTCTCCCTAAAAAAGTTCCCATTTTATTTATTTTTCAGTGATTTCAAGCGACACGCCAATCCCGCGGAAAGTGCGGCGCGCATTCGCGACGGACGACGGCGGCGGTGATAAAAATGGGGCGGCTGAACGGCAACGGGAACGGAGGACCAAGCAAAAAATTGGCCAAATGTTGCGGTTGGCCAACAAAAATGCCGAGACGGAGACGACAGGGAATTATGCCAAGCAAAACGACGACGATGGCGGCGATGGATTTGCCAACAATGCCAAAGAAAACGGTGCCGGACAAATGGCGGCGCCAACAATATCTAAACAACAACAACGGCACGGACAGCAGCAACAGCGGGGCCGTGGACGCGACGGCAACGAAGGATGGTGGGGAGGCGGAGGTGAAGGAATAATCACTCATAGAATTTTAAAAAAGTTTAAATTCCCCTAAGTTTTTTTAAAATTGGCCTAAACATTAGGTCGTTTATGGGAAAATGCCAAAAAAAAAATTTCACCAAAAAAATAGCGAAAAAAATTTTTGGGGCCGAAGAGAAAAAAAACGATTTCCCATCTCACTCAAACTTGAATTTTTAATTCTGAATTCAAATTTATTTTTCAAAATTTGCCTAAATTAGTCATTTGTGGGAAAAATGTCAAAAAAAAAAGCAAAATTTTTGTCATATTTTTTTTGGACTCGGAAAAATTTCCATCCCAATTTGTTTACATTTTTTCGGGCTCAATGAACCATAATTTACTTATATCTCATTTAATAATTGACGTTTTTTTGTCCAATTTCAGTTTATTTTTAGCATTTTATTGCCTCGCCGACGCTCGAAGGAGTGTTTGGCCGAATTGAACGGCACAATTTGCGCGTGTGGAGCAATTGTTGGAGCAGCGACAGCGCATCCGACAAAAATTGGTGGGTTTTGCCGGGAAAAATTCTTAAGAAACTTATTTTAGTAACAAAATTTCAAGAAAAAAATTTTTTTTTGAAACTTTTTCTGCGATTTTTTTTGATGAACACTACCAAATTTTTTCAAAAATTTTTTGAACTTTTACTAACATTTTTTAAAATATTTTCTTTTTGTGAAATTTGGACACGGTGTGCTATTGATTAATTCATCTTTTTTTGGCATTCGTCAAATGAAAGAAATAAATAACAAATTACTTCTTAGAGCTTATTTTCATAATTCTTTTTTGCTAAGTTTAGAACAGATATACGAATCAAAACAAATTTTCCTATTTAAAAAAACAAGAAAAGTATTATTTTTTTATAAGATTTATTGATCTTAGTTTTCCATCTCTCACTTTTTTTTACAATATAAAAGCGGATTTTTTAAATTATTATTTTACATTTTTAACCTCAAGCCAAAACTAATTTTTCTCTAAAAGTTTTTAAAGTCTCTACAATTTTTAATTTCTTTTTCTCTTGGGTGCGCTAACAAATGGCATTAAAATTGCTTCTCCGTCGAAATCGCCCAGCATTCAACTCGTCCTCAAATTGGCACTGTTTCGGCCCGTTTCGAAGCGCTGGTGGACAAACATTTTGATGACTGGACGAATTTTTTTTGTAATTTCGGCAAGTTTTTTTTGTTTAATAAAATAAAAATTTTTCCAAATTCAAGAAAATTTATTTGTAAAAGTGAATAGTTTTTTATGTTTTTTGAAGGATTTTATGCGTAAAATATTTAATGGCCTCCAAGTAGGCAAGTTTTTTTTGTTTTTGTTTTTTTTATATGTAAAAATGAGAATGTTTCAACTTTTTAAATTATTTTTTTAGGATTTTTTTCCAAAAAAACGAACTTCAATTTTCAGAATATCAAAGTGGTGGACATTCTCCCCTTTTTGACCGTCCATATCATAAGAGAACATTTTTTTCTTAAAATTAAAAAAACTTTTTTTGGAAATTTTACATTTTTAATTTAATTTTTTGGCCCTTTTTATTCAATTAAGCCTAAAAATGCATTTTCTATGAACAAATTTACATATTTAACTAACATTTTTAAAATTTCAGCTGGGTTTGCATGGTGTTTGGATGGACATTCTCCCCTTTTGACCGTCCTCAACTCGGCTCAAATTGGCATTGCTTTCGCCCCGTTTCAATGCTCCAGTGGACAAACATTTCAACGGCTGAAGGCGTAAGTTTCAGTTTTCAAATTGGCCATGAAATTTTTCTAATCTCTAATTTTGTTTGGATTCGGCATTTAAAAATTTAATTTGAAAATTCTTTTTGAGAAATTTTTTCGATTTATGACCTCAGAATCCCTGTGTGATTTGTACCTCTTCTAATCACTGATCTTCTGATCTTCTGATCACTTGTAACTTTTTTTCCCATTTTTAAATAACTAGAGCGCTTAAAAATACCTTTTTTTCAGCGACGAATATCGATTATATTTTATTATTCATTTTCTCAGTATCAATTTTGTTATTGATTCCCCCCCTCCCTTTTGATAAATAATTGAAAACACCAAACTACCAATGCTTATTAAGTTTTTCCTTTGTATAGAATTTTAATCTATATTTCAAACATTTTAGATAATTCTCTCTTTATTTTTTGTTTTTTTTCAGCTGGTTTTTTGCAACACTTTGGATGGGCATTTCTGACCATCTTCAACTCGGCCTCAAATTGGCATTGCTTTCGCCCCGTTTCAATGCTCTGGTGGACAAACATTTCAATTGAAAAAGCGGATTGAAGTCGTAAGTTTCATTTTTTCAAATTGGCCATGAAAATATTTCTAAGCTCTAAAATTTTGATTGGATTCGGTGCTTAAAAAGGAATTTGTATGCGATTTTACTTATGTTTCAGCATATTTTATCTATGTTTTAAATTTTGTTTGTTTTTTGGTACTTTATGTTTATCTATCTGTGTACAGATTTTCAAAAAAAAAAATTTTGAAAATAAATTTGTTTTAAGGGTTTTCAGGTTCGGGAAAACCGATTCTGACATCCATTTTGACCCAATCTGAACTCCAAACCCAGATTCGAACAAAATTCGAAAAAAGTCGAAATTATTTGCCCAAAAAACTCTCTATTTCCAAAATGGCTCCGAAAAATTTAAATAAGTTTTAAGGAGTTTGTTCCCAAAACAGCTCTAATTTTCAAAATGGCTCTGAAAAAGTTTTTCTCAAAATTTCGCGTTTTTAAAGTGTTCAGTTTTTGGTTAAATCATTTTAATATTTTTTTTGCAATTGTATAAAATTTTTTGTGACTTTTTTTTCAGCACATGCGAAACGAAGTTTGGTTGGACATTTTCCCCTATTTGAACCATGCTCAATTTGGCCCCAAATTGGCACTGCTTTCGCCCGCTTCGTTTTGCTGGTGGACCAACATTTCAATGCCAAAGCGGATTGCTGGCAAGTTTCAATTTTTCTCAAATTAACCGGTCAAATGTTTAATAGTTTTAAAATTGTGATTGCATTCGGCAGTTCAAAAATTGAAAAAAGGAAAAAATTTTCTTTGTTGAAAAAACTTATTTTAAAAAATTTATTTTTTCAACCATATGAAAGTCAATTATTGTGATTTTTTGAAAAATCGCTCAAAGTTAATGAGGTGATTCTATTTACATGCCGCAAATTTTTGTGAAATTAAAAAACTCAGGCAATTGCTGTTTGGCCGGTTAAAATCTTTAAAATTCATCGATTTGACGTAAATATTTTCAGAGTTCCTATATAAATTAATTATACCTTGCCATATAATAGCGAATAGTTTCTCTTCCCCAAATCTGAGGGCAGAATAGGTAATAACTATATGGCAGAGGTACGCATAAGTGTCATTATAGCGATCAGAAAAAGTTAAACATGTAATGAAATTAAAAAGTATTATTTTTCAATACACTGAATTATTGTGCATGTTTAATTGTTTCTGTCCTTGAGTTCCCATTATTGATATTCACATTTTTTGTTGTGGTTCGCTGACTGGCCCCTCGGGGCATGTGTCGCACCAATGCGGTTCGCTGACTGGCCCCTCAGGGCACGTGTCGCACCAATACGGTTCGCTGACTGGCCCTCGGGCACGTGTCGCACCAATACGGTTCGCTGACTGGCCCCTCGGGGCATGTGTCGCACCAATGCGGTTCGCTGACTGGCCCCTCGGGGCATGTGTCGCACCAATGCGGTTCGCTGACTGGCCCCTCAGGGCACGTGTCGCACCAATACGGTTCGCTGACTGGCCCTCGGGCACGTGTCGCACCAATACGGTTCGCTGACTGGCCCCTCGGGGCATGTGTCGCACCAATGTGGTTCGCTGACTGGCCCCTCGGGGCATGTGTCGCACCAATGCGGTTCGCTGACTGGCTTCGGGGCATTGTCGCACCAAGGTGGTTCGCTGACATTCCCTCGGGGCATTGTCGCACCAATGTTGTTCGCAGACAGGACCTTCGGGGCATTGTCGCACCAATGTGGTTCGCTGACAGGCCCTTCGGGGCATTGTCGCACCAAGGTGGTTCGCTGACAGGCCCTTCGGGGCATTGTCGCACCAAGGTGGTTCGCTGATATTCCCTTCGGGACATTGTCGCGCCAATGTGGTTCGCAGACAGGCCCTTCGGGGCATTGTCGCACCAATGAGGTTCGCTGACGTGCCTTCGGGGACTGTGTCGCAGCAACTTTTGCATCTGCATTCTTATTGAGATGTGTGAGCCCTGACTGATGGATTTCAGCACAGGACGACTACACTCCACGGCGAAGAATGATGACAGAATAACCTTTTTGCGCAATTTTAAATAAATATTTTTATTTTCTGTGCATCATATGGTTATTTTCCTCATACTTTGTGCCACATTTGCAACACTTTCTGATTTGTTGTTTCAGATGCCTTCTAAACAACAAAATTTGAGAAAGAAGATGCAAGATGTGTATCGGCGACAGGCAGAGCGATCTGTCAGTCGGGATAACTCACCCGTCTCAGACGGGAGTGCAGATGGGAATGGAGAGGCATCGGCGTCTCTCCGGGGCACCAGCACCCCAAGCTTAAGTGCTTTGCAAATAAGCACGCCGGCTTCTTCCATTGGAAGTAAAAAGAGGGGAAGACCCTTGAGAGCCGGAGCGAAGCCAATCTTGGCTACCCAAGAAAGGGTGTCTCTCATTGACACACCTCGAACTGCGGTCACTCAAAGTGACCAGGGTTCGCCGTGCAAAAAAAGGGGAAAGGTCGCCGAGTGTGGCCAACCCATGTTTGCAAATGAAGCTATTGCTTTGACGCCTGTTTCGACTCTAAGTCGTGGAGGGCGACCAGTTAAGCAACTGGGAGGGCATGCCGGTAAAGGAAGAGGCAAAACCAACGAGTCTATGAGCAAATGCTCTGAAATTGACCAAAGTGTGGAAAACGCTCTAAGTCCGGCACCCTCGCACATTGTGCCTGAAAAGATAAACTTCAGCACAGTGCAAATTAATTTCGCTACATCGCGAAATTTTGCCTGTAAAATTTGGAAATGGGCAGCAATCGGCCTTTACGAACGTGATGGCGAAACACCGATTGCCCCAAGCTCTGGCCCAAGATACATTGAGACCTGTTGGAATGATATGACCCAGTTTCTCAATGACGGCTTTGCTGCCACATACTTGGCATACTTGGCAACCATATCACAACGAAAAGTGGTCGTTGTTGACCCAATGGTATGGAGCAATGGCCTGGACAGAGTCATGCCTTACAAAAATATGACATTTGGGTACGACCCTAATGTTCCTGCAGAAGTTATACTTTTGCCAGTACATTTCCCTGGACATTGGACTCTCATTGTCCATGATGTGCAATTTGGCACTCATTTTGCCGATTCTTTGCCTACCACATATGGCAGGTTGGATCCGCAACTGACGGATAAAATTAAAAATATCATTTCGGATATTTTACCGTCAGCGGTGTTGACAGGGATTGTTGATGTCGAAAATCTGACGGTCCAACACGATGGTAATAGTTGTGGGTACTTCGTGTGCCTGTATGCTGAGTCATGGCTTATGAACAATCGCACATTTGTTCTGCCTGATTTATCCATCAATTATGAAAAAAAGCGCATTTTATGGCACATTAACGAGCTGTATGGCTCTGATAATGTGCCATATCATCCAAGGGAAGGGGTGCCAACGCCTTGCCCAATTGTCTATCGGCATACGGATGAAGCGCAGTCGACATCCAAGGCCGCTGAGCTAATGGAAGTTGATGAACATGATGATATAATGATCATCGAACCACAGACAAGTGGACAGGCAGTTGATGCCATTCTCACCCAAGCCCAAGTGGCCGGTGAAAACCAAGCTGACACGCTTGGTTTGGTGTCGGAGTCTTGCATCCCGCAAGAGCCAATTGCGCAGGCTGATGATGTAATTTTCATTAGACCTAAGACGCCACCAAGGCGATCAATGCGCGTTCAAAAAAGGCTTTCAGCTTCTGTTAGCCGTTCGCCTTCACCGGCGCCGAAACGCCCCCCGCCAGCAAATTCGCTGGGAGTGGCAACGCCGATAACACGGCGTTGCTCTGCATTTCACAAGGGGTGGCAATGCGCTGCAGCGGCAGCCAAACATTTCCCGGAATATTGTGACTCCGGGAAACTCGGTGACAAAAAATGCGCCGATTGCGGTGCACATCTCTTCTCACATGAAGACAGTAGCATTTGCTGCCGGAAGGGAAGAGTTGTGCTGCCAATGCTTAACCCGCATCCTGATGAGCTCAAACAGCTGATTGTGGGGAATAAGCAATCCCGTGAAGGGAAAGAATTTGTGCGACACATGTCGCGTTATAACAACCTGTTCCAATTTGCGAGCGTTTCTGCTGGCAACAAACCAAGCCCTGCTGGCGGTCCGATGGCCGTTATTCTTAACGGAGAATTCCATCGCCGCATAAGCAGCATGCAGGCTGGTACAACTCAGATTCCTGGCTTTGGCCAGTTGTACATTCTGGACCCAGTCGAGGCTATGGAACAGCGTCGAAACAACCCCAGGTTTACTGGGGAAAAAATCACAAACGAAGATGAGTTTGTGCAGGGTCACCAGCTAAATGAGCAGACTCTTGAGATCTTAGAACAAATGATCCAAGTGCATCATCCTGCTGCGCAGGCATATAAGCAGGCGCGTGAGCAGCTCACTGAGCTTCTCCAACAACAAAATCAGGAAGAGCTTCGTTTCTTCCGCATGACTTTGTTGGATAGCCGCAGGGCTCCAGCTGGTCTTAAAGACCCAAAATTGCACCCACACCAAATAATCACCCCATCTACGGGTGAAGGGATGTTCGCTATTCATGCGGACCCCACTGGTGCTCCTCCGCCCAAAGGAATTTGGGTAGAGAACAAACAAGGGCAATTAAATGAAATTGCTCCTTTCAGTCCGTGGACTGATAGTCTTACGTATCCATTAATCAAG
>CP049710.1:4273597-4286289 GCA_004148225.2 Heterodera glycines | reverse complement strand
AAAGGCTCATAATGAACCCATATTCATATTCCTATTTGGGATTTCGAATTTGGATTTCAGAAAATCAACAAAGAACTCGCAACTGCAAAAAAACACTCGCAAAATTATCATGGAGGCAGAATTACGTGCAGATCAGGGATGGCATTCCGAGGACACAAAAATTTTCGAAATTGGAATTCCAAAACGTCGAAATAGGATGTAGGAAATTTTGGAAAATCTAAAAATACGATCAAATTTTCTAAATATTTTAATAGGTTAATTTAAAATTCTAAACCAAAAAATAAAAAGTGAAAAATGATATCAAAAATGTTTTCGTTATATTTGTCGGTGGAAAAATTTTTAATGGGATTAATTATAAAAATTTTAATTGCAAATTTCAGTTAATTTATAATATAATTTGTACAAAAATTGCTCGTAAAAAAACAAAAATCCTCAAATTGCTAATAGTGCTAAATTAAAAATCTAAAAAAGCATTGTATTTTTAATATATTTTATGTACCATTTTTGAACAAATTCAATGCCTCAAAACTCCAGTCCATTCCTGTAATTTTGTCAACTCGTCCAGGCGGTGGCACTAAAACTTGAACATCGTTTGCTCCGTCCATCCAAGCGAAAATTTGTGCCATTTGAACACGCGTTTTGATTGCCGTGTCGTGGTTCTGTAAAGCAAATTATTATTATTATTATTATTAATCACTTAATTGGGTTTTCATGGTCGCTAATTTTGACAATGCATTCAATTTTTTGAGTCCATGATACGTCAAAATCAGACCAGAAAATTAACACATAATTGAAAATTAGAAATTATTTTCTGTGATATTTTGAAACCTTGTGCTAATTGTCTTATATACCGTACATTGCGCATATACCGTATTACATATATTATATAAGTTATGGCCAATTTATTCACTTGCAACAGAGTGACATATTCCCATTTGCGTTGTGGCGTGTCCAATCGCTCAAAACAGTTCAACACCGCCTCCATCATGCCCTCCCCGTCACTTTTCATCGGGCGCTCGTCTCCCATAATTACATTCGGAAAGCATTTGGCCCAAAATAACAACAATTTAAGGATGAGTTGAACGGCTGAAAAGTACAGGATTGTGGCGTTTGAAAAGTCCGCGGATCCGAGGAAGTCGATTCGTGCTGTGGAAGGGACCGATGGCCCGGAGAAGGTGGTGCCGATGTAAATAATCGTAATTTGGAAATCTTAAATTTTTTTTTTGGGTTTCCAAGTGAGCCTGTTTCACAAACATAACACATGAAAAAGAGTTAAAAGTCGTTCATATGCCGGGACCAAAATTGACCTAATAATTTGAGACAAAAGAGATAATAGTTCAAAAATCCAAAGAATAAGCATGGAAATGTGGGACCCAAGTTGACCTTTGCTCCATTTATACCCATAGAAAATTGAATTCTTTTCAAACCAATGGCCGAATGGGTTTCAGGCCATTTGAATATTCACATCCAATATTAATCCCAATTTCCCCATTCTTGCCTTGTACACTGTTCGAATTTGTGCCATTGGGTAATTGGCATGCTCCTTCTCATTCTGCTCCCCTTGTTGGTCATCCTTGGCACCGTGCCAAAATCGGTTTCTGCTTTGAATAGCCGTGCAGGACATATCCAAGTCATTTTCAGTAGGATCTTCCTCACGACAAATGCGTCGTCTTACCATCTGGCTAATGTATTTTGCGTCATTGGCAAACAGACGAGCACAGTCCAACGGCGCACTTCCCTTCGGCAAAGCCCACCAATCGAAACGTATTTCGGGCGCCTAAATTAAATGTTTTTTTTTAATTATTCCATTAGGGATGGATATAATATTAGATCTACCTCTTCTTGAGTGAATTTTATTTTATCATCATTTTCGTTCACTTGAGGATCTCCAAGAAGCAACATTTGTCCTTGCACCTAAAGAGGAAAGATGTCAAATATATTAGAAATTCTTAATGTTTTCAAAGTTTAACCTAAAAAATGTCAATTTTTGTGAAAATTTGTAAACATACCAAAACTAAATTTTCAAAAATTTTCCCGGCGGCGCCTCTGGCACCGCCGAACAATCATATAAATATTCTCCATAGAAAAAGCTAACAAAAAAATAGAGAAACAATTTTACTTATTCGTTAAATAATTTTAACACAATGATCAAACCCAATCCCTGGCCCCGACCTATTGACCACGATAACTCCGACTCTCGTCCATCCGTTTCACCTTTATCCCACTGATTTCCTCCAATGGAAAATTGCCTTCCAATGGACAAATTGGTCTGCCCATCTGAGTACCGTTCATTCTGAGCACATAGCAACGCTTGGTCAGCACAATGTCCAAGTTTAGCACGTAAATGCCATTTGCCAATCGTACGCCTTTACTTCGAATTGATTTTGGTAACTAAAATGAAATAATAATTTATTGCATTTAATTAATTAATTACCCCATTAATTAATTAATTAATTAAGTACCCTCGGCAAAGTCACTTCTAAATCGCTGTCCGTTCCAATTATAAATCTCGCTTCCGTTTTCGTCTCACTACCTAAATTAATTTTCTATTTTTTATCTTTATTTTTTGATTATTTACCTTTTTTGGCACTTAAAAGTTCCACCAAAATGCTTCTGATTTTGGCATCAGTTAATCCTTTTATTTTGATCATCTGCTTTTGTTTACCATTATTGTTTAAATTGATCGGAAATATTTTGTCAGTAAATTTGGGTGGGCAAGATGCCGAACCAGCGGTTGGCATTTTTGGAAAGAATGGCCCAACGGAATCAGACGATTGAACAAACTGGAATATAAATGTGATCAAAGTGAAACATCCGTCATTGGTCAATTTGAACACAACCAATCATGCTTATTTGTTAGTTAATTGACTATCCTAAGAAAACAAATGGTTTAAAGTGTGAATTAGTTACAAAATGCCACAAAATATTTGATTTAAGGCTGCAACGAAATCATAATAACAATTCTTATTTTAATTATTTTGGTATAAATTCATTAGTTTTTTGTACATTTTTGTTACATATTACTGCACCTTTTTCATATTTTATGTACATATTTTGCGATTTTTTCTTACATATAATTTACAGCCCTAATAAATTATTTATTTTTTTTTTATCATATGATTATTTTTGATTTAAATAAGTCAATTTTTAGAGGTATTATAATGAATTAATTATCCCCGTTTAATTAATTAATTAATTACCCATGCTTCCATGGTGCAGCTGCAACTTCGACTAATGAACAAGTTAATCTGCTGTTCTTGTTTGTTATACATTTGAAGCATGTCCAACCCGAGCAGCCAAAGTGCGGCATAATCTGCCAAAAACGAAATGCCATTTTGATGAAGATTGGCCACAAAATTATTTTGCATGGCACGCTCATCCGAAGTAAATGAATAATTTTCTGAAAATCAAAATAAGTTTGATATTTAATATTTTTAAGTGAAGTTGAGCGAGACCGAGACTTGCTGGTACCAATAAAGCCGGGACCGGGAAACAGGAAAACCCGACAATTTCTCTCGAAGAAAAAATTCAATAAAGTTTAATTTATTTTAATTATTTATTAGATAAAAATTTATATAAAAAATGTTTTCTTTTATTTTTCTAAGCAAAAAATATATACATATATAATAACAATTAAAAAAATTGCAAATTAATTAAAAATTATTTTCAAATAAGTCAATCAAATATATTATTTAAATGGTCCAGTTTTATTGAAAATGACCCAGAGAGATTCAGAATTTGAATCTTTCTTTAGTCCGATGAAAAAATCTGAAATTTTATAAAAATTTGTTAACAGAATTTATCCCAAAATGACAATTGTTTTGTGGTTTTGATTTCGTCCACTTTTTAAAAATCCGGGAGTTGCGTGCCTTCTGCAAAAAAATTCGGCACATTTTTGTATCTATCTAAGTACTCTATAAAGATAGGAAAAACTATTATGTAGCAATATTCCCTAATCTTTTGAGTAGGAAAAACTATTATGTCTTATGGTAAGTTTTTTTTTGAGTAGGAAAAACTATTATGTAGCAATATTCCCTAATCTTTTGAGTAGGAAAAACTATTATGTAGCAATATTCCCTAATCTTTTGAGTAGGAAAAACTATTATGTAGCAATATTCCCTAATCTTTTGAGTAGGAAAAAAGAGGAGTGGAGCCAATAACGACAATCTTTTGAGTAGGAAAAACTATTATGTAGCAATATTCCCTAATCTTTTGAGCACATTTTGAATATATTTTTGTTATTTTTGGTTGCTTGTTAAAAGTTACAACAAAAAATTAGTGGTACAAGACTTATTTGTCACCCTATACTAATAATTAAAGTTAATAAATAAAAAAAATCAAGCATTTTTTCTGTGCTTCTGTGCAATTTAAACATAGAAAAAACTGAAAAAGAAAACTGATTTAACAACTGGACTGCATATAGCATATTAGTCTCATTTATAAAAAAATGTTTTAAAAGTGGCTCCCGGACAATCGGATAATGAATGGACAATCCGACAGTAAAATACACAAAAAGACAAGAAAATGCTGTCGCCGAAGGGGACCGATTGTGCCCTAACCCACAGGACTGCATTCGTATTCGAGGAATGGCAAGAAAAAACGCTTATCTTCAACAAATTTACAGCCATCGCTTATAAATGCCAAACCAATCTAACTTGCAACGTAATAGTGTTTTAGACTGTAATCGTACTTTTTTATTTGCCTATTTTCCTTTTGTTTTTGATACGGCACAATCGGTCCCCTTCGCCCCTAGCATTTTCTTGTCTTTTTGTGTATTTTCACTGTCGAACTGTTCACTGTTCAATTGTCCAGTCACGACCAGTGCTTCATTTCTCCGATTCCTACCGGGGGGCCATACCGGGACTCGGAAATTTCCGGCTCGATCCCGCTCAACTCGATTTTCCGCAATTTTTCCTTTACCATTTCGATTTCCACCAAAGAGAATTGAAAATTGACGCAAATATTCTCTAAAATAATAGCATAATTGATGGTAATATTTAATTTTTTCATAAATATTTAAAATATTTAAATTTATTAATTATTATTTTTAATTTATTCTAACGGTTGTGAAGCAATTGTCGCCTCCAGTCTAATGATGGAATGTGAAATTGTGCCATTGTCCGTTCGCATTGGCACTGTGCGCAGTTTAATGCCATGCCAACGAAATTTGCTATTTTTATTGCCATCCTTGACCATCCTTTCCTCGCATTCCTTGACGATGTTGTCCTTTTCATTAATATTAAATTAGTACGCAATTAAAATTTATATATTACTTTTTTGTCATTATTTGTGAATGCTCTTTTCATTCTAAAATTGGTCACAGTTTCCGAATGATTGACAAATTGAAGCAATGCTTGATAACAGATTAGTAATCTAAAAAGTGTAGTGGGATCATTTACAGACAAATTCGGATAAAAAAAATTTCATGGAAAAAATTAATGGAAAAGTGGGCCTCGTTAATTGCGCTTCCTAATTTCAGAAACAAACAAAAATATTTAAATTTTTAGGCATTCGAAGTCGCAAAAAACAGCTTATTTTCAATTGCAAGACTAGAGAAAGCGTTAAGCTATTTTAAAAACAAAAACACATAATAGCATTTAAAAGATTAGATGATGAAATTAATTCAATCCAATTTATTTCGTTGGTGTACAAAAGTTAGAGCTAAAATGTAAATTTTCATAAAATTTGGTAGAATTTTTCTTACTCTCCGGAAACTCATGTAAAGACACTCTCAGCAATTTGGAACTTGAAGATTGACGAGGCCAAACATTCAGAAAATTTTTTTCTTAATTTTTTTTCAAGAATATCTATTTTTTTTCAAAATTTTCCGCAAATGTTCCAATGAGCTAAAAGTGAACAATTTAATAATAATTTGCCATTATAATTCAAACTCTCCCACCCTCCGTCACAAAATCCCCCGTCATGTGCAAGCCAAAATTCAATGCCATAAGGCTTTTTTATTGCTTTATCCGTCTCATTTGTGGCCCAAAACTGTATAAGCTTCACTCCGTCAGTGCCATTCGTCAAATGAAAACTTTAAATTAAATTTGAAAAATAACAAAAAAATGTTTCTTACGGTTGGCTGCACAATAATTGGATGTATGATAAATTAAAAACAATAAATAAACTGGTATTAAGAAAATGCATGCTTTAATCTTCTAAAATACTAGAGCCAAATTAATTTCGTTAAATTGTTTTTTAAATAAAAACTGTACATTTGAATAGAATCATTAGCATCATAAAATAAATGTGAATTATAAATAGGTATGTAAAATAAATAAAAAGTGAGAAAAAACTAAAAGCTAAAATTAATTCTAACGAAGAAAAATGTGACAAGGAAAAGAAGAAATAAATTAAAAAGTGAAGAAAAGAAAAGCATTGGAAAAATAAAAGATGCATAGAAAGAATAATTATATTTAAAAAAATAAAATTATCGATAAATATATTTGACGCTTTCATTGGGGTTATAATTCTGTACAAATAAGCCCTGCAAAATTTCACCGCATTTTCTTAAAGATATTCTCTCAGGTGAAAATAATTCGATTAACCATGGTGCCATAATTTGGATTTGGGTTATTTTATGTTTTTTTTGATTGAATTAGATTTTTGTTAAATCAAATTCTATTGGATTGGACTGATTGTGAGTTTGACGGGGGGGGGGGGGGCGGAAGTTTGGGCACCAGAGTAAGGATTTAAAAAATAAAAATATTTTTAATTGTCTATAAATTGCAACCATCTAATTAAAAGCATAGTAAATTTAATCAAGTTACGAATAGGGAAGCTTTTTAACGAATATTTCATGTCGCCTTTGAAAGACCGTGAGTAGTATATGGTGCCAAAAGGTTGCGGGTACTGGAATGACCCCTCCAAAATCCCGTGCCTATTGAAGGGGTGTTTTCCTTTGATGATGCCGCCTTAGTATTATTACCGCAAAATCCCAAGCCTATTGAAGGGGTGTTTTCCTTTGAAGTTGCCGCCCGCGCAAAATCCCAAGCCTATTGAAGGGGTGTTTCTCTTTGAAGTTGCCGCCCGCGCAAAATTCCAAGCCTATTGAAGGGGTGTTTTTCCTTTGAAGTTGCCGCCTTAGGATTATTACCGCAAAATCACGAGCCTATTGGGGGATTTTTAAGTTGCCGCCCGTGATATTTCCCCAAAATCCCGAGCCATTTAAATGTTTTGAAGTTGCCGCCCGCTCACAATCCCGAATTCCGCCATAAAATAAAGTCGATATTTGTGAGCACAATCCAAACCCTTTGAAGCAGCCGCCTTACAAAATAAAAAATGTTAATTATTTAATTTGCCGCATAATTCAAAATGTTGCGGCTATTCTATCATTAAATTCAAATTTGACCAATATTGATCTGCACTTTTGCCCCTCCTCTCCACCACCCTCTCTCCGTCGGCCGCCCCTCCCTCCCTCCCGCCGCCCATTAGGTCGGCCGCCGCGCAAAGGTCATTAATCATTTAATAATGCAAAATATAAAAAAAACAATTAAAATTTGAAATAAATAAAAAAGAAATTTTGTGAATATTTTGTAAACTTTAAGAACAACTTAAAATACGCAATTATTATGACAAATTTAAATATTTTAAGTGTATTTTTACGTCTCTCCCCCGTCCCTCCCATCCCTCCCTCCCGCCGCCCGTTCCGTCACCCCGCGCGAAGGTCATTAATCGTTACATGTTAATGACGCAAAATTGCTCAATTTTAAATATAATTAAAATCCATTTAAAAAAAAGACAAATAGAAGGAAATTTGTGAAAAATTTATAAATTTAAAAACAATTTTAAATATGCAATTAATATAGGAAATTTAAATATTTATAAACATATTTACCCCCCCCCCAACCCCTCCCCCGCGTGAAGGTCAAATGTTTGTGAGTGAAAACTACCGAATTTTTTAGTAGTGCATTTGGAATGTAATTTAAGTACATGTTATAAGGTCATAATAAAAGCATTTTACCTAGCAATTTCGTAATTCTTTTTTTTTGACGATTGCGAAATCTTTTTTTTTTGCATGGCTCACTTCTTTTTCCCCTTTCAAATAAATGGTCAAAGCTGTCGAAAAAATGATTGATGACTCAAGAAATAAGGCATTAAATTATGCATTAAAAAAATTTCGCCAGACGATTTTTTTGCACCGTTTTGAATAAAACTGTCAATAAAAATGATTGATTGGTTCCTTATTTCGCAATTTGCACCCTTTATTTCGTAATGTGCACGTGACTTTTCGTTCCAACTATTTCACAATATGCGCATTATTTGGGTCACCTGTCACAAAAAAATGATTGATGACTTTCGAAATAAAGAATATCCAGAAGATTTTTTTTTTGCAGTTTTGAATAAAATGTGACAGTTGTCTACTAAAATGATTGATGACCCTCTAAATTAAGGCAGACACAGACAGTCACGTGACTAGACCCCTCCCATTTTTACCAATTTCATACACCCGGCCCAAATCGCAAATCATTCAACTAAATAGTTGGATTTCATTAAACTCTCTTTGCGCTCTAATTTATTTTACTCCGCTCTTTTTTTTTAGTTAAATTGAACATCCTCATTGGCTAATCTCTCTCTTTTTTGTGGCCCTTTTCAGCTTCTGAAACTTGTTATTTTCAATATCTTTACGTTTAATATGCTCACCGAGCGCCTCATTAAGCCTATTCACTATCCCGCTAAAACCCTTTTCCGATTTATCATTATATTCCTCGAGAGTTGATGTATATTTGGTCTTTGCCTGTCTGGCGATTCCCTTTGCGACGTCGGCTGATTTCTTTGCTTTTTTCAAGTCATTCTTTTCCACATGCTCCAATGTTATGTTTTTGGCTTTATCTACTTCTTCTTGAAAAGATTTAAGTTCATTTCGGGATGTTTGAATTTCGGTTCCCATCTCAACCATTTTGTCAAACCAAATTTTTATATCAGGCTCTTCTAAAATTTGAGGATTTGTTTCTCGTAGTGTGTTTAGTTGGGTTTGGATGGAATTCGAGATATTGTTGATCTGATTAAAATGTCTTTCTACGTCTCTCCCGGCGCGTTCTGCGGCCCTCTTTGCGACATCAATTTTTGAATCTTTGGTATCTTCAGCCTTGGCTTCTCTCTTTCCACGTTGTTTTTTAATTTTGTAATGATGTGTGAATGCTTCGTTAATTTTATTTGCCAGGCCCCCGGCGGTTTTAAAATTCATGTCCGGTAAATAAACTTGAATGGGGACGCTGCTGTCATTTTCCCATACTTTAATAAACTCTTGACCGTTTATACCGAGGGCGGTGAATGAGTAGGGGTAAATAATTGATGAGAGAGCTACTGACCAATTTGTGCCCAATTCCAAAGTCTCGGGGAGTCGAACTGTGAATTTTGATGTACTGTTCCCTGGTCCCGGTGTGTTCGAAGGTAGTACAATGTAAAAATCATCCATCTGTTTTCACTAATTCCTGGTTATAAAATATGCCTTTTATTAAATTTCCTTCCAAATCTTCGATCCTGTATGAATCGAGTGTCGTCGAATTGGCAACAACGATTTTAAACAATTCTTCGGTAAAGTTTGGGAGGTATCCCTTTGAAAATTTTCCCTTTTCCTTGGTAATACGAACGATATCACCGATTTTAAATTTTTTCTTTTTTAAAATTTTAAATTCCCTAGCCTTATATAATTTTTCCCAGAGCGCACGGGCATTTTCAAAATTAATTGAAGACGGTTTGGCTCCCAGTGTTCTATTCACACTGTTGTTAATGTTTGTTATTATTTTGTCTATTACGTCGACCCATCGAAGAGTGTCTTTCTTTGTAAAATATCTGTACAAGCGCTCCTTTATTGTCCGATTTGCCCTTTCAACGACTCCGGCGTGCAGATCAGGACTATACATTACATTTTTGATGATGAATTTTTCCTCAAAATATTTTTTCATTTTTCCTGCTTGGAATTCAAGCCCACTGTCACTATATATTTTCATCGGGATAATTTTAGACTTTTCGAACACCCGATCAAAAGCCTCGATCATGTCCTCACTCTTCTTCAGACCGATCAAGGAGAGGGAGGACATTCGACTCAGCACGTCGATGCAGACCAATAAATATTTATAACCGTCGTTATGCTTTTTCAACTGGTCAAATATGCACAAATCGCACTGCCAATCGGTATGGAAGCCACTTGGTATCGTCTTTAGTCTCGGGAATCTTTTCCTGATGGGCTTGTGAATCGTGTATGTTTCTGCTTTTCTAGGAATTTATTAACGTCATCGGTCGTAATTTTCGGGTCAATCTTTTTGGCCTCATTTAAAATTTTTTGAATTCCAGCAAAACTTGCCGGAGATTTTAAATTAAAATACGACACCTACATTTTTGCTCACAATGCTGGGCGGTTTGACGGTAATTTGATGATTATCCTGATTTTGAAACCCTCCATTTTAGGGCATTTTGTGTTTAATTATCTGTGTCGGACCGGCAGGACTCCGATACCGCTAATTAATGGGATGAAGATCTATGAGTTTAAAGTGAAGAATTCGAAGAAACATTCTTTATTGATATGGAGGGATTCATGTTTGCTGATGCCCGTCAAACTTGAATCGTTAAAGTCGACGTTCAATTTGCAGTGTGAGGATAAGCCGTTCTTCCCCTACTATTACAACAGAAGGGAGAATTACGGAGTTCGTTTGCCGCATTTGCCGCCGATGGAGGATTATTCGCCGGGATCAATGAGAAAGGAAAAATTTGAAAAGTTTGAGAAATGGTAAGGTGAAAATGTGAAATATTGATCAACCCATAATTTTAGGTATAATGAGAATAGGGAAACGCCGTTTTACTTGCCCGAGGAGTTGAAGAATTATTGCAGGAATGATACGGAAATATTGTTGGGTGCGGTCGTTGAGTTCAGGAGGATATTGATAAATGAGATAACGAAAGGATTTGACCCGTTGCCGAGGAGCTGTACGAATGCTGGCATCGCCATGAATATCTTCAAAGCGATGTTTTTGTTGGAGGAACAACTGTCGATTGTGCCGGAACGGGGGTATGAGCGGAACGATCGCGCGAGTGTGGTGGCAATAAAATATTTGGAATGGCGGAGCAAGAGGGATGCCGTAGAGATAAGGCATGCGGGCAACGGCGGGGAGATGAAAATGGGGAAGTACAAGCTCGACGGGTTCATTTCACAGATGGACGGGAGAGACAAATGTATCGAAGTGATGGGCTGTTACATCCACGGTTGTTTGAGCTGTTATGACCCGTCGGCGGATTTGGTTGGAGGAAGAACTGCGCAGGAGCTGAACGATGAGACGCAAGAAAGGTTGGCGGAATTGCGGCAAATTCTGGATGTTGAAGAAATTTGGGTGAGTAATGAAGAATATTTAAAAAAACTGGCCAATTATTTTAGGGATGTCAAATTGAGAAAGCGCTGAAGGGGGACAAAGAAATGCAGGAATTTTTCGACGACAGGGGGAACGAGAAAGGGCCGATCGATCCGAGGATGGCGTATGCGGGAGGAAGAACAGGGCCTCTGAGATTGTTTGCGCAGTCCGACGAGAAGAAGAAGATCTCGGTGTTTGATATCGTCAGTTTGTATCCGTCGGTGAATTATGGGACAGCGTACCCGATTGGAGTCCCGGAGATTGTGGTGCCAAAAGGGGATGAGATCAATGTGGAGTGGACAAAGCCTGATGATTTGCAGTACAGAGGGTTGTATAAAGTGAGGGTGATACCGCCGAGGGGGTTGAGAGTTCCTGTCCTGCAGTTGAAGTGTGATGAGAGATTACTATTTCCGCTGTGCTGGAGGTGCGCGTCGATGTTTAAGAAGGAGACTACAAGATGTGGCCACAAATGCCCCCATGATGACGCACAGCGGAGATATGTGGCAACGTATACAAGTTTGGAATTGGTAAAAAACACCCATTAAACGTATTTAAATATTTATGTTTAGGCAAAAGCATTTGAATGTGGTTACAGGGTGGACAGATTTTACCGGGCATGGCATTACGAAGCGGCGGATGATGATTTATTCAAGGGATATGTGCGGCTATTCTTGAAGTTGAAGGAGGAGTCAAGCGGATTTCCGAAAGGAGTTGAGAGCGATGAACAGAAGAGGCAATGGGCTGAGGAATACAAGGAAAAGTACGGAATTGCGATTGAACTGAGCAGGGTGCAGAAGAATCCGGGGTTGCGGTATATCAGCAAGCTTATGCTGAATAGTTTATGGGTATGAAATACGAATTCTTAGATCTGATAAAATGTTAATTTTTAGGGGAAATTTTCGATGAGAAATTCATTGAGCAAGAATGCGGTGATTGACAGAGAGTCTGCCTTTTACGAGTTGGCGTGTGATCATAAGGTGGAGTTGTGTGACATTGTGGAGTACTCGGGTGACGCGATGCGGGTGATCTACAGGGACAAGGAGGAGTTTGTTACTGAGCACAAGTCAAGCAATATTGTGGTCAGCTTATGGTAAGTTTTTTTTGAAAAAAGCGAGAAAATATAATTTTAACAGGACGACGAGCATGGCGCGGTTGAAATTGCTGGAGTTTATGATGGAGGCGGAAAGGAATGGCGGGGAGATTTTGTACACGGACACGGATAGTATATTCGTGTTTCATGACAGAGGAGTGGAGCCAATAACGACGGGGAAATACCTTGGAGAGATGAGTGAGGAGTATGGAGGTTACGAAATTGAAGAATTTTGTTGTGGTGGGGCGAAGCAGTAT
>CP049710.1:4250547-4273508 GCA_004148225.2 Heterodera glycines | reverse complement strand
TGCATTACGATGCGAAATTAATGTGATATTAGGACTAGCGGGGGTGGAACGGTCTAAAGTGAAGGCCCACTCCTGTTAGCCGTAATATTTTTATAAAAAATCCAGCAGTTCAAGGGGAAAATAGCATCTATGACCGTTATTCTGGTACATAGTTATACATGGGAGTTGAGGGAATTGTAGCTTGACACGGTGTCTCGAGTAGAGATGCTGTTCGACAGTAACCCCGAGGAACCCTCGGTAGGCAAAAAGCCTATTGGAACCTCTAAATGCGATGTCATCCGGTGAGATAAACTGATTGTGCCTAAGGTGTCTCGTTATTAGGGCGTGTCTTCTCAAAAATTTCAAATTTTGTTTCTTCCGCTGTCGTAGAATTTCTGATAATTCGTGAGGTTCGCATTCGTTAAAATCGCATAGAATTTCAATGAGAGAATTCATTTTTTGAGCACCAGTAGGCATTTTCATATTCGTTGCAAATCCTTATATACCGTTACCTCACCGCCGTATGATGAATTTTTACCTTTTCTTTTTATTTTTAAAATTCTGAGAACTGAAATACAGATGATGACCACTACCAAATCGACAATTGACAAAAAATATACCCAAATATTTGAACTTGAAACTTTAATTTTCTCAAATTCTTTGAACACGACAAAATTAAAGAATTCACTATTTGTGTCTGCCACATATTTGGGAAGTATCTCGTTTGAGTCAAATCGATCTTTATATATTTTCTTTTCCTTAATCAGATAAATTTGTCCCTCAATTATTAGGAAATCGGTAAATGAAGACGGCATTGATCCGATCGGTTTAGTAATAATTTTGGTGCCATTATGATGTGTCCATAAATTCTCGATTGATCTAATGTCAATTTCATCTATTCGATCGTCACTGATTACAAAAAGTCGGCCATTAATGTGATCAAATCTAAGGTCCCCACTGGGAAAATTCCTAACAACCTTTTCTTGACTTCCTCTTGTTATCGAAGTTTCATTTGTATTTTCGTTTTGGAAAATTAAATAACTATGATCGTTGTAATAAAAGCACGCTCGGGGCTTTAATTGTCGAAAATCCTGGTAAAGCTTAACATTAGTTGGTCCGCTCTTTTCTATTGAATTAATTTCTTGGATTGATACACTCCACCCTGAAATCAGATTCCTATTTATCGTACATAATCTCGAGCGATCGAATCCGAACTGTCTTTCATTGACCGAACTCTTTGTCATAGTGAGATACTTGTCGTCAAAAAGTTGTGTATCAGAAAGAATAGTAACCCTTTCTCCACTGAGTTGACCGACTATCGTTAGGAGAACAATTAAATTAAACATTACTGACAAATTGCTTAACTAATAAATCGGCCCTCGGGCGAACCTTATATAGACCGTCAATGACCTCACAATAAGTGATTCCATAGCATCGTTGTGTCAAGAAATAAATGCAAAATTGCCCACATGCATCTGAGAATTGATGTTGGACGATGCGGTCGTTAATGAGAATTCGTTTGAATAGGTTAAGATATGAACTTAAATCTTCGTTGGGATAATCGCCCAATGAATCAAAATATTCTATTTCTGTCGGCGAATTTACAAAACAGGCAACCCAGTGTTCACCTATCGTGCCCGCCCTGTCGGTATTTGCTACAAAACAGTAGGGAAAATGCCTGTCATTCAATTTAGGCATCTTGTCGGAAGCAAAAACACCGATAAAATATTTTCGTGTTGTTGGATGTTTGGATAGAAATATTTCAATCTCATGAGAATTCATCATATGCTTCCGTCACTACTGAGCACACGATTAGCATTAATAGACAAAATCGAATCAAATTCCCCCAGAACGATCATCTCATACCCGCCGTCCTTTATAGGCTCATTAAATTGCACCTTGATGCTGGTCGTTCCGTTTCGAATCAATTCAAAACCGGGGGTGTCCTCTAGAGTAGAGGTCATCGGGATGACGAAGAAACACCACCCGTTTACAAATTTTTGTATATTGATCGACATTGTCCTTTCTCCGTCGTCCATCCCGAGCCCCGTATACATGTCAACAAATGCTCGAATGTATTTGTTTCTATCAAAATTAAGAGAATAGGGTGACCCGGGGAATATGTTTCCATTTGCTTCGACGCCGATAGAGCGTATTTTGGCATGTTCAAAGACGAAGGGTGACTCTTTAGGATTTCCGGTATACGCACCGGTTGAAACAAACCCGACGATTAATCGTCTCGGAACAATGCTTGTAAAAACATTGTGTGAAAGATCAGAAGTGCCACGCGGGATGAAAAGGCTCCTGATCTCAATTTTTCTAACCGGGTATTTGGCCGGGGTGGTTTGTAGCTGATTGCTTATTACGTTATTTAATGACTGGGTAATGTCGACTGTTTTTACATAAATTCTAATATCATGTATGTTAATACGATATGTGTGCGGGTTCGCTATGACTGCATTTCCTGAAACATATGGCGGTGCCATAATTAGAAAATCATCGGTGTTACGGTGTATGCTAAAAATGACATCCGAGTTATTAAGCAATAGATTGGGCTGACGAGCGAGATCAAAATTAAGTTTCACCATGGTTTCACATTTGGCACCATCAGCAAAACGTGACGCTCTGTTTTTAAAGCCGCTATTTGTGTAATCATCCTGGTCGACATCGTCGACATAATAGCAGGACGCTTCACAGAGACCCTTTTTGACATCTTCTGAAAATCCCAATTCATTCATCATATATGCCCTAAACGCATAGTAAATGCCGGAATCATAAGACTCAACACCTGAAATTGACACCTTTAAGGTTTTGACAAAGCTGTGCCCAAAATTTTGAATGACACCGACGTGTTGGTCAGCTTCACTGTCCTTGGTAATCGGAATCCAATTGCTTTTGTCTTTTCTCTCAATTGAAGTTGACAAATAAAGAAAAGTTTTATTGAGATCACAAAACTGATTATCTGAAAAAAGTCTAAAGATATATGGTCCAGATTGATTTATTGCTGAAAGTGGCAGCAATTCCCGAATACTGGATTTATTAATTGCAACGTTCGTCGGAGGGATGTCGAAAAGTGAAAGGCCCCCCTCGAGACCGTCCTCACTCGCCGTGTCGATTTTCTTGAGAGTTGTCATTTTTAACTTTTTGTATTATTTATTCCATTTATACCTTTAGATGAAACTTAACTGATCATATACTTGTTTCCGGTTCTTATTAGTGATCAGAGACCTTTTTCCTTTCCCACATTGTTGTAACTTGTCGGTAAGGTTAGTCAACCCCTGTCTTGAATGTTCCCTGACGGCATCCCTTAAATCACGACCCTGGGCGATGTCACTCAGAACTCTCTGCCCAGCGGCGAGCCCCTCATGTCCTGCACTCGAGGCAATATTCCTCGCAATAGGGGTCAAGAAACGTGCCACATTACCGAGGAAACCGAATCCCCGTTGATACTTGCTTCCGACAAAATATTGTTTCTGTCCTCTTCCATGTTGGGGAGTGATAAAAGATGACCAATCGACCGACTCGGGATCAAAAAACACATGTGTCATTTAAAGTCCCAAAAAAGCGATAAAAATAATCTAAAAAACAACAAAAATAATTGACATAAAATTGCAGTCTAACATGTCAGAGTTAGTTCAGTGCAAATGTCGTAAATCATTTTTAAGTGCCCTCCATATCAGCTATTTTTAGTGTATGCACCAGGGATGGCATGAAATTCCGACTTCCGACAATTTTAGGAGCCATCTGGTTGCCGATAATTGTGTTTTCGATTAAATTTGGTGCATAAATGTATAGCTGCCTTACACCTCCCGTCAAATCCGGCATATAAGTCGCCTCTTCCGCGTGAAATAGCCTTGTATTCTTAAACCCCAGTGTGGATTATTTTTCGAGACGATTTCTTGTTAAATTATTTTTTTATAAAACTAGTTTTATTAAAAGGCTACCCATATTTCGATATTCTTGGCAATTTGTAGTACTATTAACATACAAAAAAAGAGGGCGGGTTGCTAGCAAAGGGGAAATTAGGAAATGCTTAAAAAATTTGGCTATTTTTTTAACAAAATTCGTTAAAAATTCTGAAAAATTTTTTCATATAACCCTTTTCCGATTTATCATTATATTCCTCGAGAGTTGATGTATATTTGGTCTTTGCCTGTCTGGCGATTCCCTTTGCGACGTCGGCTGATTTCTTTGCTTCTTTCATGTCATTCTTTTCCACATGCTCCAATGTTATGTTTTTGGCTTTATCTACTTCTTCTTGAAAAGATTTAAGTTCATTTCGGTATGTTTGAATTTCGGTCCCCTTCTCTACCATTTTGTCAAACCACACTTTTATATCAGGCTCTTCTAAAATTTGAGGATTTGTTTCTCGTAGTGTGTTTAGTTGGGTTTGGATGGAATTCGATATATTGTTGATCTGATTAAAATGTCTTTCTACGTCTCTCCCGGCGCGTTCTGCGGCCCTCTTTGCGACATCAATTTTTGAATCTTTGGTATCTTCAGCCTTGGCTTCTCTCTTTCCACGTTGTTTTTTGATTTTGTAATGATGTGTGAATGCCTCGTTAATTTTATTTCCCAGGCCCCCGGCGGTTTTAAAATTCATGTCCGGTAAATAAACTTGAATGGGGACACTGGTGTCATTTTCCCATACTTTAATAAACTCTTGACCATTTATACCGAGTGCGGTGAATGAGTAGGGGTAAATAATTGATGAGAGAGCTACTGACCAATTTGTGCCCAATTCCAAAGTCTCGGGGAGGCGTACTGTGAATTTTGACGTAGTGTTCTCCTGCCCCGGTGTGTTCGAAGGTAGTACAATGTAAAAATCATCCATCTGTTTTCACTAATTCCTGGTTATAAAATATGCCTTTTATTAAATTTCCTTCCAAATCTTCGATCCTGTATGAATCGGGTGTCGTCGAATTGGCAACAACGATTTTAAACAATTCTTCGGTAAAGTTTGGGAGGTATCCCTTTGAAAATTTTCCCTTTTCCTTGGTAATACGAACGATATCACCGATTTTAAATTTTTTCTTTTTCGAAATTTTAAATTCCTTCTCCTTATATAATTTTTCCCAGAGCGCACGGGCATTTTCAAAATTAATTGAAGACGGTTTGGCTCCCAGTGTTCTATTCACACTGTTGTTAATGTTTGTTATTATTTTGTCTATTACGTCGACCCATCGAAGAGTGTCTTTCTTTGTAAAATATCTGTACAAGCGCTCCTTTATTGTCCGATTTGCCCTTTCAACGACTCCGGCGTGCAGATCAGGACTATACATTACATTTTTGATGATGAATTTTTCCTCAAAATATTTTTTCATTTTTCCTGCTTGGAATTCAAGCCCACTGTCACTATATATTTTCATCGGGATAATTTTAGACTTTTCGAACACCCGATCAAAAGCCTTGATCATGTCCTCACTCTTCTTTGACTTGGCCGGTGCACTGAAGATCATTCGACTCAGCACGTCGATGCAGACCAATAAATATTTATAACCGTCGTTATGCTTTTTCAACTGGTCAAATATGCACAAATCGCACTGCCAATCGGTATGAAAGCCACTTGGTATCGTCTTTAGTCTCGGGTGTAGTCTTTTACAATAATTCGCTTAATCATTTGAATCATACTGTATTTTCCTCGGTCTTTTACAGTACCTCTTCAATTTCTTTTAATTAGAATGCCTTTAATATAAAATACTTCTTATTATTTGAAAATAATAATAATTTATTTTAATAAAATTAATTTTTGCTTTTTTTGATCTCATCGCAAAAAATTCATTACAAATTCAATTTCCGACCATCATTTCGCACCAACCGCCACCATTGATGGAATGCACATCCAAAAGTGATTCATCCCCAATCCGATCCAATGAATTTGGCTGTTATCGCTGTTAGCGATCAGTTTTTACCCCCCTACCCTTAGCTAATTGTTGATTCGAATTTCTTTTTGCTCGGCTTTCATGGGGGGGGGGGGGGTTGGACAATTTACGCGACGTGTCACAGCGCCACCCACCGCCCGCCCATCCGCCCATGGGGTTGTGTTGGGGACGTCTTTATTTTCCTTTACGTACCTAAAAAGACCGTTTAAAAGGGTCGGGTGTATAATAGTTTTGATCGGGGGCACTGTCGGCCACCGCATTTAAGCGCTGTCCAATCAGTGAAAAATCAGTCATTTCCAAAATTTCATTCTGCTCCTAACCAAAAAGCATTCAACTGACAAATAAGCTGGTGGAAGGAAATAGGAAAAGCCAAACAAAAACATTTTTGAAAATCAGTCAACGATTAAAAAATTTTAAATAATTTTTTTCGAAAACCGTTTCAATTTTTTGTATTTCACTTAAATTTAGAAATCAAAAAAATTTTTGGTTTATTCTTTATAGAGCCAATCGTGTCTCTTCGCCTTGAGGTCCTCGCTTATGCCGGGGTCTTGTAAATTCTGAGAAATTTTTGCGTCTAAACTCGCTTTTTCATTTTGGAGATAATCACCACTATTCATCGCACTCCGTAGAGCCAAATATTCCGCCTCGGGAATCATTAACATTTTCTTTGCAAATTTCATGATGTTATTTTTTCTAATAAATGTTGGGCTAAAACACTCAGGACAGGTATCAAGACAGCTCCCAGGGCTATACCACTCCCCTGTTGTATCCTTTTTCTTGCCGTTTTCTCTGAACGAGATTTGGCAATTTCTCTATAAAAATCGGCGTATTGTGCCAACCTTCTTTTTTGTTTGTTCGTTAGTTTAAAACTAAAACTCAATATATTTGCACAAATTTCAACGATTGCCAAAATTTGGTCAGCTGTAGCGTTTTCGATTAATTCGTTCTTCTTTTGTTCTGATCTGGTGGAGGCAAGCTTCTTTAGGAATGCTGTATTCTCCTTCACTTCGGAGCTAAATTTATACATTTTTAATTTAATTTAAATTCATATTCTTATATACTATTCAATTGGTAAATAAATTTCCAGAGTCTCATCTGGAAAAATTTTGCTACATAATCTGACGAAGAAGCCAAAGGAAAGCCAGGAAGTGGAAGAGGATGGACCAGATCCGGAGGATCCAAACAAGCAGGAAAGCCAGGAGGTGGAAGATACAGGAAATGATCCCGAAAACCCAAAAATTCTGAATTAGGAGGAAGCGGAACCGAAAAAATCGAGTCTGACAGAGCCAAACAAGCTGGAAAACTCCGAAGTGGAACAGTCGGAAGCGAAGCCGCAAGGGCAAGAGAAACAGGAGACACAGGATGTGGAAGAACCGGCATCGGAAGGCTCAAATCTGCCACTATTGAAGCCCGACACGGATGCACTGGCAAACGGTCAGCAAATGTTTTGGATGCTGATCAAAAATCTGGAAATTTTGAGTGGGCCTATTAGAAAATGCACAAAATGCTCTACAATATGCAAATGACCACAATTCCATACGATTATACCCACTGAGCAGGGATGGGCCAAATTGAAAAATAAAAAGCGAAATGCGAAAAGCGAAATTTGCGAAACTGAAAAATGCGAAATTAAAAAAAAAGCGAAATGCGAAAAGCTAAAATATGCGAAAATGCGAAAGCGAAAGCGAAATTTTTTCTACAACTTTTTAATAGTTAAAATCATAAAGCAAAAATCATTTTTTAAAATTTTATTCCAAATTTAAAAATCAATAAAACGCATTTGAGGCGCGCTTTTTCCAAAAAAACTTTTTGGGAAGAGGGGGCAGGCGGCGCCGGCAGGCGCCGCCGGGAAAATTTTTGAAAATTTGATTAAAAATTTGTTGACAAATTTTCACTAAAAATGATCAAATTTTGTGATTTTATTATTTTTCTAATGAGAAATAAGAGTTTTGGGGCGCCGCTGAGAACAGTTTTTAATCAAATTACCAAATTTTGCGATTTGGGCCATTTTCTAAGAAAAAATAGGAGTTTTGGGGCGCGGCGGTGCCGATAGGCGCCGCCGGGGAAAAAAATTGGAAATTTTGATCAATTTATAAACAGGTTTTCACTGAAAATTAGCCAATTTATAGGTAAAATTTTGAAAAATTTTATGGCAATTTAATCCAATTCTTAGGGGTGTAAAAGTCGCGTTTCGCGCCAAAAAGCGAAATGCGAAAAGCGAAATGCGAAACGCCAAAAAATTCGAGTATGCGAAAGGCGAAATGCGAAAAGCGAAACCTAGGCACATCCCTGCCACTGAGGTATGGGTCAGGGATGGCACGGAATTCCGATTTCCGACATTTTTGGGGTTGGAATTCCGATTTCAGAAAATTTTTAGCGCCTGGAATGCCATCCCTGTTATGGGTACTTCAATTTGGTGTTGATCAAATGAGTGCCCATACCTCAGCGGGTATAAGCTTAGAGAATTGTGATCATTTGCACATTTTAGCATTTAGAGCATTTTGTGCTCTCTGATGGAACATAATGTTTTTTTTCCAGAAAAATTAGTTCTGAATTTTTAAAATAATCTGTCATTTGTCGAAACAATTCTTTGGCAAATTCCTTCACCATTTTTCAATTTATATTCAAATGGAAAAATAAAAAAAAGGTCAAAGAACCCATGGCCAAAATTGTAAAACTTAAAAATAAAATAATAATTGAAAATGAAAATGAAACTCGTTGGAAACGCGCCTCTTTTGAGTGACAAAAAAATCTAATCAAAAAAAGGTTTTTAAAAATAAAAAAACACTGGTGATTCATGGGCCGGTGGTACCGACAGGCACCACCGGAAAAATATCCAACTTTTTAATGCGATTTATTCAAAATTTTGATCAAGATTACTATTTTTAAGGCATTAAAAAAAAATCCAAAATGGCTTCAAGCCTTCTTTTGAGAATTTAGCCCCATTGCTTCACAAAAACCACAAAATGAGGATAAAGCCTCACATTTGGGATGAAAGAGAAATATTATGAATTTAATTTTCTTAAGTATAAAAAAAAACAGTACTTAGTGAAATTATTAAGTTAAACTAAGTTCAATTTTGGTTTGATTAAGTCAAAGTTCATACGCGAATCTTGAGTAAAAAAAATGATGTGGTAATCACTTCTCGATCAGTTTTGTTTTTTCTACTCAAGTTTAATTTCGTTCACATGGTTCGATTTTCGCGAAAATTTTTTATTGAACTGTGAAAAATTTTATCGGAATATTTTACTGTCAAATGTTTGGCATAAAAAGGCAGTGACTCTCTGAAAACTGTGTTACAAATGTCACGAATTAACAATTAATTTCCTTCATTTACATGCTTTAATAGTCATGGCCTCGACCTGCAAAATCAATTTCTCACTCCGTCCGTAATTAACTTTTCCAATGATTAATGGAAATCAACTTAAATTGGAGTGATGGATTAAATTACGGAAAATTCATACCGTAATCCAAACTATCTGCATTTATCGTGATTACTGTATATTTTTTAAATTCTTCATTTTTCAATTCCAATATTATTTATTTATTTATCAATATTTTCGATAATTTAGTATTGAATTAGCATAATTATTTTTTTGCATCCATTATTTTGTTCATTATAATGGACGAAAAATGACTCATTAGCAAAATCAGAGCCGATTTTTGCCGGATGGTTTTTTGATAGAAGCGGAAAAGTGTTAGCGATGACAAATTGTAAAAACTGTGCAAATTCCACTGATGGAAAAAGAGATAAAAAAGCGAATGAATAAATTAATTTTATAAAAATAAACGAACAAAAATAATATTCATTAATAGAAAATGTATTAGGTAAATGAAATGAATGAAAAGAAAATAAAATTGAAAGTGTAAAAGAGGAACGATTAAAGAGTGTTAATGAACCCAAATTAGAGGGCAAATGGCCGAAATGCCATTGCGGTAAAATGCCAAAAAGGAATTCCCTCTCCGCTGCCGTTTCGTCCGCTTCTCTCTTTTCCGTTACTTGATGAAGTGACACTGCGACAAACATCAAAAATTTGCTCTTCTTGCTGACAATGCACTCTCTCCGCTGTCTTTGTCTCTGTTTCGTCCGTTCCGTTTGCCTCATCACCAGGGCCCGGATTTTTAGGTGCTAAAAATCGCGAAATAGGTACCTAAATAGTTTCTAAAAAACTGCCAAAATAGCTGCTAAAAACGTGACCAAAAATTGGAAAGTCAATAATTGTGTGAATTTTCCAAAATCGACTCTTATTTATCCATTTCGGTTGCTTAATTGTAAATCAAACATATTTTAAGATTTTCAGGCGTAAAAAAATTTTTTATTGTCCGCCAAAATCATGGCCATATTTTTGCTTTTTAAAAAATCGATTCTTAGGGATGCATTTTTAAAATAGTTGAAAATAGTTGCTAAAAAGTCGTTCTAAATCGAAAATTGATCGAAGAAAATGTGTTTTTTGCGCTTATCTCATCATATGCTATCCGCAAAAAAAATATGTGAAAACCTAAAATACGGGCCCTGCTCATCACTGTCCGCTGCATTGGGCGTTCTGTGCCATTGTTGGAACATTTCTTCCAGTTTCAAATTCCATATTTATTTCTTTATAATTTTCTAAATATTTTTGGACGTATTTATAAACTTAAATGCTTAAGCATTTTTCAACAATTATTTCCAAAAATCAAAAAGTAAATTTTCAATTGGAATCTTTATAAATTGTAACAAAATTTTTCCTAATTTTCCACATCGGCACCATCAGACAGACTCATTAATTAGAGAAAGATTTGAAATAATTAATGAGGTCGGTTTTGGAGTATTATTTTTTAACATCCTTTTTCAATACTGTTCCATTCCGACTGCCAAAAATTATTAAAATATAAGTAATTTGACTTTTGCTGTATGGCGACCGAAAAATTTTGCCATAAGTCGTGAAAATTATTCACGAGGGTCGTGGGGGTCACTAATTACGAATGTAACATCCATTTCAACCAATTTCAAATCACTAAATAACTCAAATTCAAGTCAAACAAATGCATTTAAAATAAAAATCATAATTATTTTTAATTAATTTAAAGTGCTCTTCCGTGGCTTCATCCGTACAATTTTTTGCACTACATTTTTCAAAAGCTCGAAATTGAATTAGCTTCACTCCGTCTGTGCCATTTGTCAGATAGAAACTTTAAATCACTTTTTAAAAAAGCAATTCTTCAAAAACAATTTACTGTTCGGCGTTGACAGAATGGTCATAGAACGACGACGTTAGAACAAAAATGAAAACATTAGCAATCATAAAGCCCATTGTGCACACGAAACAATCAATAAATCAAATTTAAAAAAGGTTATTTTATGCGTTTAGGCTCATTAATGCATTTTAATAGAATCCATTTTCAACATTAGGAGAAAAGAAAAATAATAACAAAAAATTAGTGTTTGGGCTTTGTGGAATGAGAATTTCTTGCATTGGCATTTTGTGCCAAAAGACGGAAAAAACTATGTAATGGCAAACAAAAATTAGGAAGTTATTTGACTAAGATTAAAATTGGGTTTGTAACTTTTAAGCTGCATGGGCATTTCGCCTATTTACCGATTCTCGAGGCCGAGAACGAATTACACCATTTCTTTGTATATTGTATATCTTTTTAATTTTCCATTTATTATTTTATCATTTTTATTTTCGATAATTTAGTATGAATTAACATAATTTTTTTGCATCCACAATTTTATTCATTATAATGGATGAAAAATGATTCATTAGCAAAATCAGAGTCGATTTTTGCCGGATGGTTTTTTGATAACAGCGGAAAAATGGTGGTGATGACAAATTGGAAAAACTGTGCAAATTCCACTGATAGAAAAAGAGATAAAAAAGCGAATGAATAAATTAATTTTATAAAAAATAAACGAACAAAAATAATAATCATTAATAGAAAATGTACAAAATGAAAAGAATTTTAAAAAATAAAATTGAAAGAATAAAAGGAAAAAAAGTAAAAGTGTTACCTATTTGATATTTCCAGTTTCTGCATTTATTTAAAATTTTCAAAGATTTTCTAGCGCGCAATGGACAAACATTCCGGAGACCTACAAAAAGTTTAGATATTAATTGTAAATATATAAAGTCCCAAAAAAGCGATAAAAATAATCTAAAAAACAACAAAAATAATTGACATAAAATTGCAGTCTAACATGTCAGAGTTAGTTCAGTGCAAATGTCGTAAATCATTTTTAAGTGCCCTCCATATCAGCTATTTTTAGTGTATGCACCAGGGATGGCATGAAATTCCGACAATTTTAGGAGCCTCGGAATCAGGTCTGCACGCAATTACGGATTACGGGTTCCGGATTACGGAAATTACGGGGTTTTTTGAGTAACGGATTACGGGTTACTGATTTTTGGGATTTTTCCGTAATTTTGTTCCGTAACTGGGACTTGTGGATTATTTTTCGAGACGATTTCTTGTTAAATTATTTTTTTATAAAACTAGTTTTATTAAAAGGCTACCCATATTTCGATATTCTTGGCAATTTGTAGTACTATTAACATACAAAAAAAGAGGGCGGGTTGCTAGCAAAGGGGAAATTAGGAAATGCTTAAAAAATTTGGCTATTTTTTTAACAAAATTCGTTAAAAATTCTGAAAAATTTTTTCGGCAGCGCTTATTGGCACTGCCCGTTCCAAAAACTCATACTTATTTTTAAATATTAGCTCCAAATCTTAGTCATTTTGAGGCAAAATCAAAAACTTAAAAAAGGTCGTCAATTTACATAGCCGGGACCCCTTCACAAATCATTCCCAAAATGAGCCCTAAAACTTTTCGACCGCAACTCTGAATCTGCTCATTTTTTGCCCTATTTTTGCTATTTTTCTCTTGATTTCGGCCAATATATTGAGGTTTTTCGCCTCAAAAAATCATTCAAAGCTTTTATTCTGATCATAAATTACTCTTAACCAATTTTATGGATGACGGATTTCCGTAATTGAAATCCAGTTGCGTGAATCCCTGCTCGGATGTCATCCCTGGTATGCAATCTTTGGTCATTTGGATCAACGAACTACATCCATCGCTTGCGAAAAACAAAGTGAAATTTCTTTATATATTTTTTTACTGCTGCTGGTGTAAATATGTAGTACAAATCATCAAAATAATTAAAAAAAGCCATTAATTACTGGCAAAATCTTATTGACAATTTCTGAAAAATAAAATTTTAAATATTTGCAATTTTAAGTACAATTTAATTCATCCAACAGTTGCTAATTGACGCAATTTAAACATGAATAAACCTTAAAGAAATAGTGGCATTTAGGAGAAAAAAATGATTGTAATTAAGAATTGAATATCCCTCCGATCATTTATTAATAACTATTCGAATCAGGCAAAGTCTCGAAATTCGAACAACGAACAAAATTGGACAATACAGATTTTTTAGACGGAAGTCTGAAGAGTGAGACAAAAGCTTGGATCTTCGGTTTTGCTTATTGTTAGACCTACAAAATACGACCATCGATTCTCATCATAGTTAACAAACGGAACAGGACGGTTCGGTGCCAGCAGTTTCGGTGCCAGCCCAAGTTTTGGACTTTTTCATTGTTGACCAAATCTAACAATCTTGGTATCATCCGAAAGCCCTTCACAAGCTCTATTAGCCTTACAAAAAAAATTTAGCTTGTAAAAAAGTTATTAAGAAAAAGCTTCCAAAATTTTGGTTTTTTTGTTATTTCATGTTATAACTTTTTTGGTAATTGTCTAATCGCTAAGAAATAGGTTAGAAAAAGATTCTAAACATATAAAGCTTTCGATGATATTCAAGATTTTAGATTTGGTCAACAATGAAAAAAGTTGTAGTCCAAAACTTGGGCTGGCACCGAAACGGCGGGCACCGAACCGTCCCCTACCCGTTAACAAACCACGAGAATAAAGCCCAAAAATCACACAAAATGTCGTGACTTTTCGCCGGTAGAAAATTTTGAATTACGGCCTCACTGCAAAGCGCGCCGACAATAATCGAATTTTAAAATGCCGGAAAGCCGTTCAAATACGAGCTGAGCAGAGGAATTGTTCGTATTGATTTCTTATCGAATAATTTACAGTAGACCTATTCAATAGATTGTCAAAGCCACAAAGGCACACAAATTTGTAATTATTGTAGTCTTTTACAATAATTCGCTTAATCATTTGAATCATACTGTATTTTCCTCGGTCTTTTACAGTACCTCTTCAATTTCTTTTAATTAGAATGCCTTTAATATAAAATACTTCTTATTATTTGAAAATAATAATAATTTATTTTAATAAAATTAATTTTTGCTTTTTTTGATCTCATCGCAAAAAATTCATTACAAATTCAATTTCCGACCATCATTTCGCACCAACCGCCACCATTGATGGAATGCACATCCAAAAGTGATTCATCCCCAATCCGATCCAATGAATTTGGCTGTTATCGCTGTTAGCGATCAGTTTTTACCCCCCTACTCCTTAGCTCCATGTTTGTTGAAGATTTCCATCGTAAGAGTGTCTACTTTTAATTAATTAAATTAATCAAATTTAGACGTGTCACAGCGCCACCCACCGCCCGCCCATCGCGCCCATGGGGTTGTGTTGGGGACGGGGGACGAGTGGGATGTATGCGGTGCCCGCCCATTAGCCGCGCTGCTTCGCCGCAGGGACCGCCCATTTGGGCACTGTCGGCCACCGCATTTAAGCGCTGTCCAATCAGTGAAAAATCAGTCATTTCCAAAATTTCATTCTGCTCCTAACCAAAAAGCATTCAACTGACAAATAAGCTGGTGGAAGGAAATAGGAAAAGCCAAACAAAAACATTTTTGAAAATCAGTCAACGATTAAAAAATTTTAAATAATTTTTTTCGAAAACCGTTTCAATTTTTTGTATTTCACTTAAATTTAGAAATCAAAAAAATTTTTGGTTTAAAAGCCAATATTTTGATTTCATTGTTTTTTAGGAAGTGATTTTTTCCTCTATTTCTGATCCCGAATCCCACTCTCAAAGCAATTCGTTTTACTCTCAACCGTCTAACATGGACAAGTGGGCTGCACTTGTGTAAGTTAATTGGGTGGGGGAGGGGTTAATTGCCCCTAGAATGAGGCAATCAAAGCAAAACCCGAAAAATACTGATCACCAAAACGGTTTAAATTCGTTTAATTGATCTAAATTAAAACAAAAAAAAACACGAAAATGAGGGTTTTTAATCGGTGTTAAATGGGAAACCGATCTAGTCCTAAACGAATCGAGAAACACAGGCCAAATATAGACTATCTGTCCACTTTCAGTCTGTTGATCGCCCTGATCAGCGCGCTGGACAGCGCTGTTGTTCGACAACAGCGCGCCGCCGACGCTGCCGCATCGAAACCGGAACCGAACAACGAAAAGCCAGGTAAACTAAAAGACTTTATTAAACAATTAAATTAATTTAATAATTTGATTTAGGAACTGTCGACTCGGACAAAGCAAAGCCGGACAAAAGCCAGGGAGCGGACACGGAAGAAAAGGACCCCGAAAAGCCAAAGGAAAGCCAGGAAGTGGAAGAGGATGGACCAGATCCGAAGAAGCCAAAGGAAAGCCAGGAAGTGGAAGAGGATGGACCAGATCCGGAGGATCCAAACAAGCAGGAAAGCCAGGAGGTGGAAGATACAGGAAATGATCCCGAAAACCCAAAAATTCTGAATTAGGAGGAAGCGGAACCGAAAAAATCGAGTCTGACAGAGCCAAACAAGCTGGAAAACTCCGAAGTGGAACAGTCGGAAGCGAAGCCGCAAGGGCAAGAGAAACAGGAGACACAGGATGTGGAAGAACCGGCACCGGAAGGCTCAAATCTGCCACTATTGAAGCCCGACACGGATGCACTGGCAAACGGTCAGCAAATGTTTTGGATGCTGATCAAAAATCTGGAAATTTTGAGTGGGCCTATTAGAAAATGCACAAAATGCTCTACAATATGCAAATGACCACAATTCCATACGATTATACCCACTGAGCAGGGATGGGCCAAATTGAAAAATAAAAAGCGAAATGCGAAAAGCGAAATTTGCGAAACTGAAAAATGCGAAATTAAAAAAAAAGCGAAATGCGAAAAGCTAAAATATGCGAAAATGCGAAAGCGAAAGCGAAATTTTTTCTACAACTTTTTAATAGTTAAAATCATAAAGCAAAAATCATTTTTTAAAATTTTATTCCAAATTTAAAAATCAATAAAACGCATTTGAGGCGCGCTTTTTCCAAAAAAACTTTTTGGGAAGAGGGGGCAGGCGGCGCCGGCAGGCGCCGCCGGGAAAATTTTTGAAAATTTGATTAAAATTTGTTGACAAATTTTCACTAAAAAATGATCAAATTTTGTGATTTTATTATTTTTCTAATGAGAAATAAGAGTTTTGGGGCGCCGCTGAGAACAGTTTTTAATCAAATTACCAAATTTTGCGATTTGGGCCATTTTCTAAGAAAAAATAGGAGTTTTGGGGGCGCGGCGGTGCCGATAGGCGCCGCCGGGGAAAAAATTGGAAATTTTGATCATTTATAAACAGGTTTTCACTGAAAATTAGCCAATTTATAGGTAAAATTTTGAAAAATTTTATGGCAATTTAATCCAATTCTTAGGGGTGTAAAAGTCGCGTTTCGCGCCAAAAAGCGAAATGCGAAAAGCGAAATGCGAAACGCCAAAAAATTCGAGTATGCGAAAGGCGAAATGCGAAAAGCGAAACCTAGGCACATCCCTGCCACTGAGGTATGGGTCAGGGATGGCACGGAATTCCGATTTCCGACATTTTGGGGTTGGAATTCCGATTTCAGAAAATTTTTAGCGCCTGGAATGCCATCCCTGTTATGGGTACTTCAATTTGGTGTTGATCAAATGAGTGCCCATACCTCAGCGGGTATAAGCTTAGAGAATTGTGATCATTTGCACATTTTAGCATTTAGAGCATTTTGTGCTCTCTGATGGACATAATGTTTTTTTCCAGAAAAATTTTCCCAAGTCCCTAGAAATTTTTTCGTGTATTTTGGAGTATCCAGATCAACATGAAGAAGTGATCTGATCATAGTGCTGCAAAAGACTTTTTTCATCTGCACCAAAAAACCTTAGCAGGAATTTTTTAGGTATTATGTTTTTACGTGATAAAAATTTTATGCAATACATATGGTGCTATGTCGTTATATAAAAAACCATCAAATGGAAATTTTAAACAAAAAACTGCCCATAACCTTTGTCAAGCTAATCCAAATTAAACTTTCTTGGTTTCATTCGATAGCCCTAAGAGTCCTCTATTAGCACACCTAAATTTTAAAAAATTTGGCCAAATTTGAGCAAAGTTATAGCCAAAAGTACCCAAAGAACCTGGGTTTCAAACATTTTTGGCCATAACTTTTTTGAAGCCTAACGAAATTTTTTGGAATTTTGCAGTCGATTAATAGCAAGATCATTTTATTTTATTCATTCTAAGAAAATATTGGTCAGAATATTTAATAATCAAAATTATTTTATGTCTAATGAAAAAATTTCCGTTATAAATTGCTTAGATTATTTTCTTGATATCATTCGATAGCCCTATGTTTACTCTATCAGCCTGCAAAATTTCAAAAAATTTCGTCAGGTTTCAAAAAAGGTGGCCAAAAGAGTTTGAAAACCAGGTTCTTTGGGTACTTTTGGCCATAACTGCTCAAACTTGGCCATTTTTTTTAAAATTTTACGTGAGCTAATAGAGCACTCTTAGGGCTATCGAATGAAACAAGAATTAAAAATTTGGTTGACTTTGACAAAAGTTATGGACAGTTTTTTGTTGAAAATTTCCATTTGATGGTTTTTTATTTAATTTGCCCAACGAATGGTGCCATTTGAAAACCCAAAAAATAGACATATGACAATGACTGGATGTGGAAGACATAATACTTTTTTTTCTTTATTTATTTTTTTATTAAGGAGGGCCCAACTCACGGGATAAGCGTCAGGGAGAACCTGGAGGAAACACTGGCGGAGACGGAAAGAAAACGGATGGAAAGGGAGGGAAGAATCCGAAAAAAGCGGGAAAAGGAAAGGGTGGAGATGGAGCATCTTTTTCACTTGGTAATAAAAATTAGATTCAAAATTTTTTATTTCTTCAAGGCTATAAGCTTTTTTATTCTGAGTTTCGAATCTATAAAGTCTTTGTTCTCGGGTATCACTTAACACGAATACACCATCTCATACACAGGTGATGCCAGCGTCTTTTTGCCGGACGGAAAGCTTGGCGATACTATGTGCAATTATCATTTGTCCAAGGGCAAGAGCATGCTTCTTGGACCATTTGAGAATGCACCTTTTATTGGCACTGCTTTTGATTTTGTAGTCAGCGCTGCACTACCACAAATGCCACACAGTGGTGATGAGAATGACAAAGACAAACTTGCTGGGCCAATGTGCAAAGCAGACCATGGCTGTGATTGGGGAAAATGCCATCCAAGCGCTGGCAAAACGGCAAGCACTTGCTGTGCAGATGGCTTTGTGTTCATCTGCTGCAAGGATGTAGGTGGAGATAAGGACACGTGTGGATAAAAGCACCTCACTTCATAATTTTGGTCTTTAGACTGTAAACTTCCAAAGCATTTTTTCAAAAATATTTCGTGCAAATCCATGGGCTAAACGACATCACAGAAATTTGTCACTGAATATTTTCATGGATTTTGAAATAATAAAATTTTGATGTGTTCATTAAAATTTAGCCTCCGGAGGTATGTGCAAAATGGATGTTGGTTTGGTGTAATATAACATTGTCAATGTTGTCAGCCGGAACCGGCACAATTGGTACAAATGGAGGAGTGCCAAAAAGCAGCCAAAGCTAAGTGTAGCTGTGGATGGTTCGCTTGTGTGCGCAAACAAGGAAATGGTGCAACCGCATGCTGTGCAGAAAATACGGAATTCACGTGTTGTAAAAATGTAAAACAAAAATTAAAAAATAATTAATAATAATAATAATATGAGAGATTTTTCAACATAAAGGGAAATTATAAAATCCATAAATTCAGAATTCTTTTTTGAATTTTGTTAATTGTAATTTTTTAGATCACGATTGAATCATTGGTATGGATTATTTCATTTAAAAATTTTGCGATTTTGCAAATATAGCCGCAAATCGTGCATGATAACGAGTGCAATATGGCAAACAAAAGTTGCAAACCATGCGGTTGGGGCGAGTGCGTCCCGGCGCAAGGCCGTTCGCCAAGCCCATGTTGCGCCCAGCACTACGCTTTCAAGTGTTGCGAAAAAGTAAAATGGATATTTTATTTGAACTTTTTCTCTTATGCCGGCCCTCCTAAATAATTAGGGTCTTCTTTCCATCAATCAAATACATTTTTCAAGAGTATTTTTGCGGTGCTTAAAGAAATGCCACAAAAGGATAAAAAGCTGAGATGTTGTCTATGATTTTTTGTCATTTAAAAATTTTAGTCTTTAATTTCTGCTCTAATTATCAGGGCTGCAAAAAATATGCAAATAGGTTTCACTGAATTTAAAAATCTGATTTTTGTGTTCGCTCCGTAGTGTCAGAATTAGTTGAATTTTTGCAGGAAAATAGCTTACTATAAGGGCTTTCTGCATGCCAAATTTCAAAGGATTTTATACATTCAAATTTTTTATACGTATCATTTCAAACAACCTATTTGATTATATTTTTTGCAGCCCTGCTAATTATATATATTATAAATTTAGCATTGGAAATTTTCGTTGAAACATTATCATTTTTTAGCCTCCACCGGTGCGTCGACAGTATGAAACGTTTGGCATATATGTACTGTAAACGCATTTACTTAAAGGTGAAACCAGCGCAACTCATCCAAATTGATGATTGCGAAAAAGCCGCGAAAAGTTGTGACTGTGGCTGGTACAGCTGCATCCCGCACCCGGGCCAATCGTCAACTCCATGTTGTGCTGAGCACTACAATTTCACGTGCTGCGTGAAGGTAAGGCGGTTGTTTTTGCCATTGTATAGTGTTTCAGCGGGTCGGGGTCGTTTTCGTACGGGCCGTTTTCGTAGGAGCCCAAGTTTTTGGCTATAACTTTTTTCTTTGTCAACCAAATCCAACATTGTTGGTATCATTCGATAGCCCTAAGTGTTCTCTATTAGCCTGTAAAATTTGGAAAAATTTCGTTAAGGTCCAAAAAAATTATGGTCAGAAGAGTTCAAAAAACCAAATTTTCCAGCTTTTTTTGGCTTGAACTTTTTTTTAAATTGACGAAATTTTTTGGAATTTTGCAGGCTAATAGAGCATCTGAAAGGCTTTCGAATGATACCAACAATTTTGAATTTGGTTGACAAAGAAAAAAGTTATAGTCAAAAAACATGTGTTCGTACGAAAACGGGGAGTTTAGATTAATCATCAGCATTATAGCATTAATTAAATAATATTTTAAATATCCATTTAAAATTGATTTAATTATTAACATTTTTAAATTTATCTAAATTGAATTTGTACTACGGTAACGTAGATAAGGAAGACTTTACGCACATTTGAGAATAATAATTTGCCATAATCTTTAGGTTCTGAACCCGCCGAGTTTGGAGTCAATTGTTTTAAATTTATTTGTTTCTAGGCTCCACCGGTATGTCGACAGTTCACAGTGTGGCAATTACTGTAATCGCACTTTTGTCGGTTTATTAAAGATCAAACCACCACAAATTATTCAAATGGATGAGTGCGAAAAGGCAGCGAAAAATTGTAGCTGTGGTTGGTACAATTGCATCTCGAAACCAGGCCAATCGTCAACTCCATGTTGTGCTGAACATTATCAGTTTACGTGCTGTACCGATGTAATAACCAAATTTTTAAAATACGTAGTGAGAACTCAATAAATGGGAAATGAGTTGATTGAAAAAATAATTCGGGATTAAATTGCAATTTTATCTGGGAAGCAAGTTTTTTAAAACGGGATTTGGACCATGATGTTTGGCATAATAAAGCCAGAGTCATGGTAACTATCGAAATGCAATACCATTGAGGCATACCTTACCCCTAGCTTTTTCGAATTAGCAGAATTTGTGATATACCTAAATTTTGTAAATGAAAATTCGAAAATTTAGTTAAGCATATTAATAATTATTCTCGCTTTCATGAAAGCGGTAATGTTTTAAAAATTAATTTAAATCTTTTTAGTTACCGACTACGACAACGGTATATAAAATTCTTTTTCCGTTCGTTTTTTGTATAAATTTTTCAAGGAAATGCCAAAGCAATGGAAAGAGCTAGAAGAATGTAAAAAGGCGGAAAGGGAATGCAAGCACGGCTCGGCAAAGTGCCTTCCAGAATTTGGACAGAATGCACAAAGTTGCTGTGGTGAAAACCAAAAGTTTACCTGCCTTGAGGTGTGACAAAAATTTTTAAATTTATCATATACCATATTTCCTACAATAGAGCCCCCCAGGGGCTTTATTTTTCGACCCCCCTCAAAAGGGGGGCTTTATTTCAAGGGGGTCTAATTCAAGGGAGTGGGGCTATATTATAGGAAATACGGTAATTTGAATTATTTTATATTAAATGAGAAAAATAAATCATATTTATGCAAAATGAAATTTCACATAATAACAAAGCCTTTGCTTTGGTTGATGTATTCCGTTATCATCTTGCTTTTCAGCCTACATACCAATGGGAGGAAAAGAAGACAACTTTGGTAATTTTCTCATTTTTATAATTAGGGGTGGATTTGAGTCAATTTTTTGCTGTTTTTAAATGACCCTAACCTAATTGAAAGAAGTATTTTATTCTTTGTTTGAAGCAATGCATTTTTGTTTTATTTTTTTCAACATTTTGGAGATATTAATGTGGTTGAAATTTTTAGCTTGAACTGTTTGAAAAATCGACATCAAAGGATTGTGTTGTTCAGTCGCCAAACAGAACATTGTTTTGTGCATGTGAAGGCCCGTTTTACACCCAAAATCGTCCATTAATAGATAATTCTCAATTTTTTGGTACGTTTGTTTCTAAAAAGTATGAATAAGATAAAAAAAAAATATTTATTATTTAATTTCATTGGAAATGATTTATATTTGTATTAAATACTATTAAGCGAAAGTTAAAAACGTTTAAGCCAACGTAGTTTATTTATAGTATAAATTAAAATAGGGACAAACCCGAGTAATCAAATTCACGAAAATGTGGATATACCTATTTTAATGTACACATTGTATCACTTATTGTACAATTGAATATTGATAATTTATAGAAAAATAACAAATATAAATCCACCTTTAAATAATTAAATTATTTAAAATTTTTCCCAATAAGATATAATACTTTTTACTTTGTCTTCTTAATATGCATATTTTTATAGCGGCAAGGGATCCATTTTGGTCGGAATTACCAGCACGAATAATTGGCACATGCTGCATGGCATCAGAAGAGCCAAAATATCGCGGAGATGATGGTGGTTAACAGGGTTGTCATAAAGAGACTTTAGCCTCATTTTGTGGCTTTTTGAGAAGCCAATGATGCTAATGTTTTCAAATGAGACTTTTGTTTTGTTTTTTTTGGGAATTTTAAGATTTTTGGGAAAACTTCTGAAAAATAATAGCTATTTCTAATCAAAATCTAAGGCTTATTGAACGCGGATGATATTTCTTCTCGTCGGTCGAACTGCTCTTGCTGCGAGAAGGTATTGACTAGTGATCGAACTGTTCAAAAGCTTGATTTAAAAATTTGTAAAAAAAATTTCTTAGGAGCCAACATTGTTGAAGATTTCCATCGTAAGAGTGTCTACTTTTAATTAATTAAATTAATCAAATTTATTTAGAAAAACAAAATCAGTGACACACCAGAATGCCGAAAAATGATTGAAGAAATGAGGAATTGTACATGCCCAAGCCAAGTGGATAAACGGGATGAATACTACCGTGACGTATTCCTAATTGATTTTAAAACTTTTAATAGTAAACTGTTTTTAATTCGATTAAATTAGGCAAAACCAGTTGATTTTCTGCCACACTCGTGCGTGGAAGAAGAAGGATGGCCGCAAACTGATTGCTGTCCCGAAAACACCCGCGTTGAGTGTTGCGCATTCCATGAAACGGTAAAGCAAAATTGCTTTGGATATTTCAAATTATTATTTTAAATAAATATTATAATAATATTTT
>CP049710.1:4219075-4249737 GCA_004148225.2 Heterodera glycines | reverse complement strand
CTTGGCATTATCTGAGATTTGATTTATTTGTTAGTGCTTTAGCTAAGCTAAACACACTGCCATACGCCCGGATTTATGCTTATGCGTTGAAATTAAAATTGCTTCAAATAACGGCCAATTAAGCATCGAAGATCAAAGATTTCTTCAGCCCAATCCGACGTAATGATTATGCCATTAAATGTGAAATTCACTTTAATCCCCTGCTTTAATTGCTCCGATGAATTAATGCTTTACATTTTCATTCCCCCCCGCGTCGGTTTTCCGTTTTGTCTTTGCCTCTTCCCTTTCGATCGTTTGGTCCATCGAATCGCATCGAAATGCAAATGCTTCGACTGCTGTAAATTCAATGAATGGCAGGCCACACTGACAGCAAAAAATGAATGAATAAATGAAGAATTGAAAAAAGAAATTTCATAAATTTGGTGGCACCGGGGAAAGGCGCCGTGCCGGGCCATCGTCGCGTTTGTCCTCGGCTTCTCCTGCCCATCGCATTTAAATTGAACAGCAGTAACCATTTTATCAATTTTATTTGGCATTTGTTTGACTTTTGACAATGCATTTTTTATTATTTTGTCATTTTTAGTGCCCTTTTCAGAAATTGAGAAATTTAATCGAAATTTACTAAAAAAAACTTTCCTCTGTGCTTTAACTTAATTGATCAAAATTTTTGATTTCAAAGTCGAAACTTTTTCAATGTTTTAAAAAAAATATTTTGAAATGATTTAGTAAGTTTAAAATAAATAAAAATTGCCAAATTCTACAATATTTTCATGCCTTTTACCATATTTTCCCCTATTAAATTGCGTCCGTCCGTCTTTTCCCTTTCCTTCTTTTTATCCGTTCTTTCACTTTCATTTGCCTTTTTCTGACCTTTCGGTCATTTTCCCTCTCCAATAAATGCGAAAAGCAAACACTGAAACGAAAAATGATAAGTGATAACAAACATATCAAAACATTGGTCAGCAAAACCAACACATAAAAAGGGACTTAAAATATATGCAAATTTATTTATTTTTGTTTTTATTTTGCGATTTATTGGCGAGAAAATTCCAACACATTTTTCTCTTTTTGGAATTCTCCGTTTTGAAGAAGCATAGCAATGGAGGAAAAGCGAACGGCTTCTGCCCCCTGCCCCCCCCCCGCCCGCCATTCCCTTTAGGCCATCAATTCGCATTTGAACGTAAATTTCCAAATTTTTATTCTTTTAAATTTAATTTTGTTTCTCCCTGCTGAATTTGAACCTTACCTTCCGTTCACCGTTTGGCCATGTTTTTGGGTTTGTCCGAAGAATTGCCGTCCCGATGAAATCCCGTCGCCGTGGGGGGGCGGGGCTTTCCCGTTGCTGTTGCCGCCCTCCCAATTCCTAAAGCCCACCCGTGTTGTTGTGGTGGTGGTGCCATTCGGATGACAGTTGCCTTTGCCCCACATTTTGCTTTTCGGTGCCCGCATATTAATCAGAACAAATCCCTTAAACTTGCGTCCAATTGTCTGTTTTTGTGACCGCATTTTCTATTCCGTTCAGTTTATTACTAATAAATGCCCAGAATTATTTTTCTGAAAAATATTTCTTAGCCAAAAAAAAAAATTTTTAATTTAAATTGGGATCCCGGCAAAGATGGTGCGAATCGGTATTTTGGGCATGGAAGTTCGGAGTCTGATCAGGGACAGTAATAGGTCGAGAATTGGGAACCCCTCCCCCGGGGTAATGAGGTATTTCAAATTATTTTCCAAACCGCCAAATTATAAATCCGAAACACTCCAATCATCATTCATTTTTTCCATTATTTTATTTTATTTTATTTTTTGAATTTATTCTGACATTTTAGTTAATCTCAATTTTATTTGTTTTATTTAATTGACATGGAAATTGATCAGCTAAATTTTCACCTTTTTCCTTCAATGTTCGTCTTCTTCGCAGTTCTGACCACCGCATTTATGTGATTAATTAAAAAACTATTTTATTTACTCGCAATAAAAATATATAAAACTAATTGTTTTATTTGCTCAAATTAATTTTTAGTTTTGGCGTCGGCGGATATGAACCGATGAAATGTTTAGTAAGTTAATGTTTTCCAAATGGGATGTTCGCTTCGTTTGCGCTTTTATTTATTTATTTTTAATTTTTAGCTTTTTCCACCGCTTCAAATTTTGCATTTTGAGCATTCTCATCGCTCTTAATTTATTCCTTCTTTTAGCATTCATCAAAAAGCAAAATCGACCATTTTGGGTTTAATGTGTGCGAAGTGCTCAACGAGGACGGAACAACACAATCGAATCAGCCAAACAATTCAGCAATATTTTTCCACGAGGTGAAAATGATTAAAATAATAATAAATAATATAATTTACCAATTTTGATTTATTAATTTGTTCAGTTTTTGCCGGTGATGCTGCTTATCCAAGCGGCACTTTTCTATCTGCCAAAATGGACGCAGGACAAATTGCTTCAAAAATGTGAGTGATTTTATGAAAGGGCAAAAAAAAAAAATTAATACAATGAATTTAAATATTTTTAAATTATTGTTTATAAAATTCAGCTTGTTTGTTGGCAATTGCCGTGGTTAACGCATTGACCGGCCGAGGGCACCGCTGGTGGGGCATTGAAATGGGAAAATCATTGCTCAGTGGTGATGAAATACAGGTGGAAAATTGAATGGAATGACTAAAGAATATTTAACCTATTTTTTTTAGACAAACCCGGACTTACAAATTTAAATGTTTTTGTTTAGCAATTATTTCAAATATTTCGGAAAATTTATGTTTATTTTCAAAGTGCATAATTTTATCTAAATAAATTTTTTTAATTCCAAAGATTAAATTGCAAAACTTTATCAAGTTGTGAGTACATAGTTTTGCTTTATGTGCATTTATTTGTTCATTAGTTCGACCACTTTCGGCACTTTGGTTTAAATTTTAATTAGAAAGTTAAAACACCGAAAAAGACTCTCTTAATCACTGCACTTTTGCCCTTTTAAGGATTTGCCCATTTTCCCCCGTCTGATCACTTGTGACTCTGTCCTTGCTCCGAACGTGTTCATCCAATGCCATCTGCGCATCACCTGGTTCAATGAGAAGATTTTCTTCCTCATTTGGTAAATTATAAATTCCATTTTCACTTTTTCTAATTAAATAATTAATTTGTTAATAATTCCCATTATCAATTTGCTTCTGTTTTAATAATTGCCATTCTTTGCTCTTTTGTCAGGTGGTCACTTTTGTGCGTCTCCCTTTTGACTCTGATCACTTTCGTTTCTGCATTTATTCGGGTGCAATTTTATTTAAAAGATTTTATTTTATTTTTATTTTCTCTTTTTTCACAGTCTCTCTGCAATTGGTCAAATTCGCCCCACAAATGCGCCAATGATGAGGCAAAATGTGTTTAATTAGTCGGACATTAATAATAATTGACCAATTTTTTTATAATTTAATTCACCCAAAAGCGTGCATTTATTGTTTTAAATTTTAAATTATTTCTACTACTTTTTAGCCATCATTTATACTACCAATAAAATCGTTTAAACTGAATTCATTAAAAGTTTCGTTTATTCATTAGACACAAATTTCTTCATTAACCATTAAGATAAAAAAATATAAATGTACTGCTCAAAAAGCTCGGTTTCGAACTCGACTCGTGAAATGCCTAGGGTTTTTAGGTGTTTTGTTCTGATCACCGGACCAATTTTGGGCGTTATACTTGCAAAAAAAAAGTAGAATTTCCTGCAAAATCATTCGCCTGACTGCTTAAATAGTTGTAGAGAATAATGTAATCAATCGATGGTGCCGAAAATGGATGAGTCACTTTGAGAAAATGGCAGTAAGCGAAATGGGCCACGGAACAGCACTCACTCTCTGCTGCTGATCAGTTGGAGCGATCACTCACCGTTTTACTCTCCCCAAAAAACGCATCAATCAACGTAATATTCATTCATTTTAATTATCATTACCATTTTCATTTTATTTTATTTTGTCAAAAGAATGTCCGTCCGCCGTTATTTCTGCTTCGTTTTGCTGTTGTTTTTCCAGCAAAATGTAAAAAATTTAATGCTTTTTTCACCCGCCGGAGTTCGCACTGAAATTTTAAAATGACATTTAAAAAAAGAAAGGATAATTAAAAAGGAGGTCAAGCATCAAAAAAGCTTTGAAATGTATTCCTTATTCAAAATGTTTTATAATTAATTTCATTAATTTATCGCTTTCCCCCCTTTCTTTTACTCACTGAACACTCCGCCCTTCCTGTAATTGAATGGCACTTGCGTGTCGCATTGTTTTCGGCAATGTTTTTCTTTGCCCTTCACTGGCAAATTGCCAGCGCGGGAGGGAATATCGAAGAACCAACAGGCACCTATTTTATCGTGCTGAGTCGATCCACAAAAAAACTCAGTGTGGGCGATCCACAAAAAATCTCAGTGTGGGCGATCCGAAAAAAACTCAGTGATTATTGGTCATTTTCCGGAAGCCTATCGCACCACTTTCGGGCACCAAAAGTGCCTGATCCGGAACCCGGACCGGCCCGGTTAAGAACAATTTTTTGTTCAGTTTTTTAAGGGCTATCTCCCAGGCCGGGTCCGGTTCTTAATCCATTCACTTGGAGCCCGTCATGGGTCGGGCACATCTGCCGGAGGACCCTCAGCCTCGCCCCCGACCCTGTCGATGGCCAACCCAAGCTAAGCTTGCCGGTACCAGCGGCTTTTTTGTACATCTCGATGAGCTCTACAAAATGGTATCAATGGCGTCAGGCTATGTCTACTACAAATGGAGAAAATTGGCGAGAAGTGATGTCAAAAATTGAAAAAATTTGAAAATGACTTGCGTCCCGCCGTACATTAGTATTAACCGGACGGCACCGTGTTTTGTGAATTGAATAATTAAATTTATTTATTTAATTTTATCGATCACTGAGTTTTTTTGTGGATCGACCTAGCACCCTATTTTATTAATTTCTTTAATCATAACACAACAATTTTATATAATTAGTAAATATTTCTAGCATATTAAAATCCCGGTTCCGGCTTTTCCGGTTCGTGGCAAGTCCGGTCCCATTTCCCAAAAAGACTCAGTCTCCCCATCTTTTGTCCAAAATTTTGTAAGAAAAGTGCTGTAAAAAGAAAATATAAAACTCCTAAAAAATTGCACATTCATAGCAAAAATTAAAGTTTAGTCAAAAAATTAAAAAATTTTTGTTTAAAAAATTCAAATATTTTCAAAATATAAATTTTTTGGTGAATATAATGAATTAATTATAAATAAATAATCTTAAAGGACAAAATTCTTCTAAACAATTTTAATCCCCAAAATTTTTTTCTCCGAATATCTTCAGATTTAATGAATGTCATTCACTCTCTGATTTTACCAGGATAAGGCTTAAAAAGCATTTTTAGGTTGGTTTAAAACCATTAGTATGACTTTTGTATCCCCATTTTGCCTTTTTTGGCATTTGTGCCGAAATGGATTTTTAAATTTCTTAACGGAATACAATAAAATTTAATATTGGAGCCTCAAAAGATGACTTTAACCACTAAAAATGATGGGTGGATGACTTTCTTAAAATCACCACCAAAACCAATTTTTCTTAAGAAATTTTGCTTTTCGAGGTTTTTCTAATCAAAACAATTAAATTGTTCCTAGGGAAAGGCTTTATATGTGCTTTTAAAGAGAATTTGCGATGATTTCAAAATTTATATAAATCATTTTTAATTTTAGCCGATTTGCAGTTGGGAAATTAGTTAAAAAAAGAATTCAAAACTCCGAATTTTTGCTCTTTCATTTCGAAAAAAACTATCGAATTTTTCTTTTATTTGAATCGAAGGTGTTGTAAGCTTTTTTCTTTTTTAATTTTCATATTTAAAGAAAATAACTTATTTTTTGTTGAATTTATCTGCTCAGCATTATATGTTTTTATTCTGTATAAAATCTATTTTTCTTCATTTATTAACATTTATTTGTTGTTTCAGAAAGTGAGAAAAAATAATTAAATAATTTTGCGAAAAAGGTAAAATTTGCTCAACAAAAAATGAAAGATGAAAAAAATTTTGTTAAATAAAATTTGTTTTATCCAAAGGGTCAAGAAAATCTTTTTGAATTCAAAAGAGCAGCTATAAAAGTGATGATCAATTTTGTAATTTCAGTTTTCTTAAAAAATCATACGAAAATTTATAGTTTTTTAGTTGCTAAAAATTTCTGCTTCTAAGAAGTTTTTAGTTTTGAAAAAATATTAGAGAAAAGGATTGTCAGTGTCGAAAGATACGGCCGGAGAAAAGTTTTCTATCGTTTTTAGGACTTTATGTGCCATTTTATTATGTTATCCCTATATTTTAAATTAGACCAATTAGCAGAAAATAGTCAATGTTTTAGTTAAAAGTGCGATGTATCATAAGTAGAGAACGAATTTTGAGGCATATGCCTTTTTTCTGGCACTAATTTTGATACATTAAGCATAAAAAACGCATTTTCCACTTGGTTTGAGACTTCTACGTTGACTTTTCATTTCAATAAACAATTTTTTAATAAGTTTGTAAAATAAAATAACAAAAGTGACAACAGAAAAACCTACTGCTGATTGGAGTGTCGCCATTTGGGACAAGGAAATCATTTTTATTTTTAAAAAGTATGAAAAATTTGGCTTAAAAGTCGTAAATAATTTATGCAAAAACGAAAAATGATTGAAAATTTAAAAAAGGGTTAAGGCAAAAATTGTTCGTTTATTTGTAAGCACGGCAAAAAATTTTGCCGCATCTACGACCATATATTGATGAAATAATTGTGCGACAATGAAATTCGAGTGTGAAAAAAAATTGGGAGAAAAAAATTTAACCTCTAAAATTTTATCGGCCTGTCGAAAAATACAAAACAACTCCCAGCCGTATTTATGGATAAAAAACAATAAAAACCAAACTAAAAATAGCTATCGTACCCTCCCTGGCTCAATTTTTAATAACCCGGCCCTTCTTTTATACCGTTTTTTCTCAGTTGAAAAGGGTGTTTGCCAACTTGGCATGTCCCAATTTCTGTCCATAACATTTTACAATTTCTTTAATATCATTCACATTTTGTCCCATTTTAACATTTCTTTATAATTTGTTATTTCTTTTAACGTTGCGATTATTCATAATTAATTTTTAACATTTGACAATTTTTCGAATGGAAAAATTGTGACTAATATGACTAATAATTTTCCTTCCTTCACTCATTCCTTCATTTCGTTCACATTTAATTAATTAATTTTTGTCTCTCTAATTTAAAATTAATTTAAATATTTTTTTTTGGGTTTAATGCTTTTTATTTTTTAATTTAATTTTTCTATTTTTCGTGTAGTCGCGACACACCCGGATCCAAACATAACCCTCCCCTTAATAAAAATTTCTTCAAAAAAGAGGTAAAAATAAAATAAAATATCTCTTGTAATGCAAAAAATTGCGGATGTGTGAACTCTCTTTCAGAATTAAGAATTTTATACACGACCTCCCCCGGCATATATATTATTTTTTCTCCGAATATCTTCAGATTTAATGAATGTCATTCACTCTCTGATTTTACCAGGATAAGGCTTAAAAAGCATTTTTAGGTTGGTTTAAAACCATTAGTATGACTTTTGTATCCCCATTTTGCCTTTTTTGGCATTTGTGCCGAAATGGATTTTTAAATTTCTTAACGGAATACAATAAAATTTAATATTGGAGCCTCAAAAGATGACTTTAACCACTAAAAAAAAGTTCATCCGTGCCGCCCAGCAGCAGCTCCAGCAATAAACACTGTCATTACCCACGTGCCAAAGCCAAAGGATTCCCACGGATATTTCGGTATGGTGTTCTGTTGCGGCGCGAAAAAACTGCATGCAATTGTAGATTGTCGAATTAGCGGCTTTTTGGGCCCTGGAAATAACGTTTTCCGCATTTACATTGAGGAAATTTTAAAAAAATTTAATTAAAATAATTTAACGATGGAATTTGCAAATTAAGCCTCATCTGTTTTAGGGCATACTTTAGTTTATGGATTTATCCAAATTATTATAAAAGGAAAACGAAATGTTTTTACTAAGTTAAAATATTTTTTTATTAAGCTTTAATTGTTCATGTTAAGCCACAGATTCGTCTTCTGCTGGTCGTTTGCAAAAAGGCGGCGCCAAAATCGATTTGGCGAAAAGCAGACGCACTATTAACAATGGCACGGGCGACGGCACCGATGCAAAATTGCGCAAATCATGAAAAGATTTGTTGGAGAGTTTTGAGGGACAACAAAACATTTGAGCAAATCGAATTGGAAATTTTGAAGAAATATTCTGTTTCTGTCAATTTTGAATTCAGTAAAATTCTTTCGTTTGGGAATCAAAAGTTTCTTGTCCGAATTCACTACAAAATCAGTCGGATCATGGCCCTAAACCCGGCGTGGGTTGGATCGCTTGTCTCTCTGTCCCGGTTCGGGCTCTCCTTGGCATTATCTGAGATTTGATTTATTTGTTAGTGCTTTAGCTAAGCTAAACACACTGCCATACGCCCGGATTTATGCTTATGCGTTGAAATTAAAATTGCTTCAAATAACGGCCAATTAAGCATCGAAGATCAAAGATTTCTTCAGCCCAATCCGACGTAATGATTATGCCATTAAATGTGAAATTCACTTTAATCCCCTGCTTTAATTGCTCCGATGAATTAATGCTTTACATTTTCATTCCCCCCCCCGTCGGTTTTCCGTTTTGTCTTTGCCTCTTCCCTTTCGATCGTTTGGTCCATCGAATCGCATCGAAATGCAAATGCTTCGACTGCTGTAAATTCAATGAATGGCAGGCCACACTGACAGCAAAAAATGAATGAATAAATGAAGAATTGAAAAAAGAAATTTCATAAATTTGGTGGCACCGGGGAAAGGCGCCGTGCCGGGCCATCGTCGCGTTTGTCCTCGGCTTCTCCTGCCCATCGCATTTAAATTGAACAGCAGTAACCATTTTATCAATTTTATTTGGCATTTGTTTGACTTTTGACAATGCATTTTTTATTATTTTGTCATTTTTAGTGCCCTTTTCAGAAATTGAGAAATTTAATCGAAATTTACTAAAAAAAACTTTCCTCTGTGCTTTAACTTAATTGATCAAAATTTTTGATTTCAAAGTCGAAACTTTTTCAATGTTTTAAAAAAAATATTTTGAAATGATTTAGTAAGTTTAAAATAAATAAAAATTGCCAAATTCTACAATATTTTCATGCCTTTTACCATATTTTCCCCTATTAAATTGCGTCCGTCCGTCTTTTCCCTTTCCTTCTTTTTATCCGTTCTTTCACTTTCATTTGCCTTTTTCTGACCTTTCGGTCATTTTCCCTCTCCAATAAATGCGAAAAGCAAACACTGAAACGAAAAATGATAAGTGATAACAAACATATCAAAACATTGGTCAGCAAAACCAACACATAAAAAGGGACTTAAAATATATGCAAATTTATTTATTTTTGTTTTTATTTTGCGATTTATTGGCGAGAAAATTCCAACACATTTTTCTCTTTTTGGAATTCTCCGTTTTGAAGAAGCATAGCAATGGAGGAAAAGCGAACGGCTTCTGCCCCCTGCCCCCCCCCCGCCCGCCATTCCCTTTAGGCCATCAATTCGCATTTGAACGTAAATTTCCAAATTTTTATTCTTTTAAATTTAATTTTGTTTCTCCCTGCTGAATTTGAACCTTACCTTCCGTTCACCGTTTGGCCATGTTTTTGGGTTTGTCCGAAGAATTGCCGTCCCGATGAAATCCCGTCGCCGTGGGGGGCGGGGCTTTCCCGTTGCTGTTGCCGCCCTCCCAATTCCTAAAGCCCACCCGTGTTGTTGTGGTGGTGGTGCCATTCGGATGACAGTTGCCTTTGCCCCACATTTTGCTTTTCGGTGCCCGCATATTAATCAGAACAAATCCCTTAAACTTGCGTCCAATTGTCTGTTTTTGTGACCGCATTTTCTATTCCGTTCAGTTTATTACTAATAAATGCCCAGAATTATTTTTCTGAAAAATATTTCTTAGCCAAAAAAAAAAATTTTAATTTAAATTGGGATCCCGGCAAAGATGGTGCGAATCGGTATTTTGGGCATGGAAGTTCGGAGTCTGATCAGGGACAGTAATAGGTCGAGAATTGGGAACCCCTCCCGCCGGGGTAATGAGGTATTTCAAATTATTTTCCAAACCGCCAAATTATAAATCCGAAACACTCCAATCATCATTCATTTTTTCCATTATTTTATTTTATTTTATTTTTTAAATTTATTCTGACATTTTAGTTAATCTCAATTTTATTTGTTTTATTTAATTGACATGGAAATTGATCAGCTAAATTTTCACCTTTTTCCTTCAATGTTCATCTTCTTCGCAGTTCTGACCACCGCATTTATGTGATTAATTAAAAAACTATTTTATTTACTCGCAATAAAAATATATAAAACTAATTGTTTTATTTGCTCAAATTAATTTTTAGTTTTGGCGTCGGCGGATATGAACCGATGAAATGTTTAGTAAGTTAATGTTTTCCAAATGGGATGTTCGCTTCGTTTGCGCTTTTATTTATTTATTTTTAATTTTTAGCTTTTTCCACCGCTTCAAATTTTGCATTTTGAGCATTCTCATCGCTCTTAATTTATTCCTTCTTTTAGCATTCATCAAAAAGCAAAATCGACCATTTTGGGTTTAATGTGTGCGAAGTGCTCAACGAGGACGGAACAACACAATCGAATCAGCCAAACAATTCAGCAATATTTTTCCACGAGGTGAAAATGATTAAAATAATAATAAATAATATAATTTACCAATTTTGATTTATTAATTTGTTCAGTTTTTGCCGGTGATGCTGCTTATCCAAAGCGGCACTTTCTATCTCCAAAATGGACGCAGGACAAATTGCTTCAAAAATGTGAGTGATTTTATGAAAGGGCAAAAAAAAAAAATTAATACAATGAATTTAAATATTTTTAAATTATTGTTTATAAAATTCAGCTTGTTTGTTGGCAATTGCCGTGGTTAACGCATTGACCGGCCGAGGGCACCGCTGGTGGGGCATTGAAATGGGAAAATCATTGCTCAGTGGTGATGAAATACAGGTGGAAAATTGAATGGAATGACTAAAGAATATTTAACCTATTTTTTTTAGACAAACCCGGACTTACAAATTTAAATGTTTTTGTTTAGCAATTATTTCAAATATTTCGGAAAATTTATGTTTATTTTCAAAGTGCATAATTTTATCTAAATAAATTTTTTTAATTCCAAAGATTAAATTGCAAAACTTTATCAAGTTGTGAGTACATAGTTTTGCTTTATGTGCATTTATTTGTTCCTTAGTTCGACCACTTTCGGCACTTTGGTTTAAATTTTAATTAGAAAGTTAAAACACCGAAAAAGACTCTCTTAATCACTGCACTTTTGCCCTTTTAAGGATTTGCCCATTTTCCCCCGTCTGATCACTTGTGACTCTGTCCTTGCTCCGAACGTGTTCATCCAATGCCATCTGCGCATCACCTGGTTCAATGAGAAGATTTTCTTCCTCATTTGGTAAATTATAAATTCCATTTTCACTTTTTCTAATTAAATAATTAATTTGTTAATAATTCCCATTATCAATTTGCTTCTGTTTTAATAATTGCCATTCTTTGCTCTTTTGTCAGGTGGTCACTTTTCTGCGTCTCCCTTTTGACTCTGATCACTTTCGTTTCTGCATTTATTCGGGTGCAATTTTATTTAAAAGATTTTATTTTATTTTTATTTTCTCTTTTTTCACAGTCTCTCTGCAATTGGTCAAATTCGCCCCACAAATGCGCCAATGATGAGGCAAAATGTGTTTAATTAGTCGGACATTAATAATAATTGACCAATTTTTTTATAATTTAATTCACCCAAAAGCGTGCATTTATTGTTTTAAATTTTAAATTATTTCTACTACTTTTTAGCCATCATTTATACTACCAATAAAATCGTTTAAATTGAATTCATTAAAAATTTCGTTTATTCATTTGACACAAATTTCTTCATTAACCATTAAGATAAAAAAATATAAATGTACTGCTCAAAAAGCTCGGTTTCGAACTCGACTCGTGAAATGCCTAGGGTTTTTAGGTGTTTTGTTCTGATCACCGGACCAATTTTGGGCGTTGTACTTGCAAAAAAAAAGTAGAATTTCCTGCAAAATCATTCGCCTGATTGCTTAAATAGTTGTAGAGAATAAGCAAATCAATCGATGGTGCCGAAAATGGATGAGTCACTTTGAGAAAATGGCAGTAAGCGAAATGGGCCACGGAACAGCACTCACTCTCTGCTGCTGATCAGTTGGAGCGATCACTCACCGTTTTACTCTCCCCAAAAAACGCATCAATCAACGTAATATTCATTCATTTTAATTATCATTACCATTTTCATTTTATTTTATTTTGTCAAAAGAATGTCCGTCCGCCGTTATTTCTGCTTCGTTTTGCTGTTGTTTTTCCAGCAAAATGTAAAAAATTTAATGCTTTTTTCACCCGCCGGAGTTCGCACTGAAATTTTAAAATGACATTTAAAAAAAGAAAGGATAATTAAAAAGGAGGTCAAGCATCAAAAAAGCTTTGAAATGTATTCCTTATTCAAAATGTTTTATAATTAATTTCATTAATTTATCGCTTTCCCCCCTTTCTTTTACTCACTGAACACTCCGCCCTTCCTGTAATTGAATGGCACTTGCGTGTCGCATTGTTTTCGGCAATGTTTTTCTTTGCCCTTCACTGGCAAATTGCCAGCGCGGGAGGGAATATCGAAGAACCAACAGGCACCTGTAAAATTTGCTCAACAAAAAATGAAAGATGAAAAAAAATTTTGTTAAATAAAATTTGTTTTATCCAAAGGGTCAAGAAAATCTTTTTGAATTCAAAAGAGCAGCTATAAAAGTGATGATCAATTTTGTAATTTCAGTTTTCTTAAAATCATATTAAATTTTTCATTTTTTGTATATTATTTTTTCTCCGAATATCTTCAGATTTAATGAATGTCATTCACTCTCTGATTTTACCAGGATAAGGCTTAAAAAGCATTTTTAGGTTGGTTTAAAACCATTAGTATGACTTTTGTATCCCCCCTGTCGATGGCCAACCCAAGCTAAGCTTGCCGGTACCAGCGGCTTTTTTGTACATCTCGATGAGCTCTACAAAATGGTATCAATGGCGTCAGGCTATGTCTACTACAAATGGAGAAAATTGGCGAGAAGTGATGTCAAAAATTGAAAAATTTAAAAAATTTGAAAATGACTTGCGTCCCGCCGTACATTAGTGTTAACCGTACGGCACCGTGTTTTGTGAATTGAATAATTAAATTTATTTATTTAATTTTATCGATCACTGAGTTTTTTTGTGGATCGACCTAGCACCCTATTTTATTAATTTCTTTAATCATAACACAACAATTTTATATAATTAGTAAATATTTCTAGCATATTAAAATCCCGGTTCCGGCTTTTCCGGTTCGTGGCAAGTCCGGTCCCATTTCCCAAAAAGACTCAGTCTCCCCATCTTTTGTCCAAAATTTTGTAAGAAAAGTGCTGTAAAAAGAAAATATAAAACTCCTAAAAAATTGCACATTCATAGCAAAAATTAAAGTTTAGTCAAAAAATTAAAAAATTTTTGTTTAAAAAATTCAAATATTTTCAAAATATAAATTTTTTGGTGAATATAATGAATTAATTATAAATAAATAATCTTAAAGGACAAAATTCTTCTAAACAATTTTAATCCCCAAAATTTTTTTCTCCGAATATCTTCAGATTTAATGAATGTCATTCACTCTCTGATTTTACCAGGATAAGGCTTAAAAAGCATTTTTAGGTTGGTTTAAAACCATTAGTATGACTTTTGTATCCCCATTTTGCCTTTTTGTAAAATTTGCTCAACAAAAAATGAAAGATGAAAAAAAATTTTGTTAAATAAAATTTGTTTTATCCAAAGGGTCAAGAAAATCTTTTTGAATTCAAAAGAGCAGCTATAAAAGTGATGATCAATTTTGTAATTTCAGTTTTCTTAAAATCATATTAAATTTTTCATTTTTTGTATATTATTTTTTCTCCGAATATCTTCAGATTTAATGAATGTCATTCACTCTCTGATTTTACCAGGATAAGGCTTAAAAAGCATTTTTAGGTTGGTTTAAAACCATTAGTATGACTTTTGTATCCCCAAAAAGAATTCAAAACTCCGAATTTTTGCTCTTTCATTTCGAAAAAAACTATCGAATTTTTCTTTTATTTGAATCGAAGGTGTTGTAAGCTTTTTTCTTTTTTAATTTTCATATTTAAAGAAAATAACTTATAATCACCACCAAAACCAATTTTTCTTAAGAAATTTTGCTTTTCGAGGTTTTTCTAATCAAAACAATTAAATTGTTCCTAGGGAAAGGCTTTAAAGTGAGAAAAAATAATTAAATAATTTTGCGAAAAAGGTAAAATTTGCTCAACAAAAAATGAAAGATGAAAAAAATTTTGTTAAATAAAATTTGTTTTATCCAAAGGGTCAAGAAAATCTTTTTGAATTCAAAAGAGCAGCTATAAAAGTGATGATCAATTTTGTAATTTCAGTTTTCTTAAAAAATCATACGAAAATTTATAGTTTTTTAGTTGCTAAAAAAAAAAACTAGAAAATAGTTGCTAATAACTTGAAATTAGCTTAACAACAGCCGAAAAAAACATGTTTTTTCGTGCATTTCAGGCTACGGGGAGCTCAGGAAAAAATAGTGAAAAAACTATAAATGTTATCCCTATAATTAAATTAGACAATTAGCAGAAAATAGTCAATGTTTTAGTTAAAAGTGCGATGTATCATAAGTAGAGAACGAATTTTGAGGCATAATATTGGAATTTAAAATGCATATTTATTGCGATTTGGGTAAAAAACTTTCAAATATAAAATTTATCTGTTTTAATGGATTTTGATATAAAAATAATTAAGGACGGGATTAAACGGCAATATTGCATTTAAAAAAACTAATAAAAGCATTAAGAAAAACCATAATTATCAAAGAAAAAATAAAAATTGTTTCAATTTTGGTTAACTAATTGTTATCCAATTTCATCTGTTTATCCGCTTCTTCTTCTTCTTCGTCTCTTTCGCCTATTTGTCAGAGATCCTTGAATCTTTTTTGCACAAAATTGGGTTCGCATTGTGTTTTGGGCCAAAATTTGTCCAATTGCACGGCGTATGTTTTGAATGTGTCTCTGTGCCGTTGTTTGTGCGCAATTTCGCACAATTGGCACAACGGCGGCTGAATGCCATTCCCACTCCGATGCTTTTTGGTACGTTTTCGTCCATTTGAAATAGCTAAAAATGTCACAAATTTACACGTACTTTCCTCATCGTAATTAATTACTCTCATTTAAAATTTTTTCTCTAATTACCCCTTATTGGCAATCATTTGCCTAAATTTCCACCTAATTACCTCATGTATTTGTCCGTGACCCTTGCAATTCCCTCACATAATCCGCCAATGCTTTCACACTGTTAAAGTCGTCCACCGCAGTAAAAGTGCCATTTGGAATGCCCACTTCTTCCATCACTTTTCGACTCAACACAATTGGCACAATCAAATTTCGTAACGCCTTCCAAAATTTTTCAGTCACATATTCTGTGCAGACGGCATTCTCGAAAGCGAAGTAGAAAAAGTGGGACTCTAAAAATTTCGTATTTGTCCTATTTTGTATTTTATTATTTAGCACCAAATAATTGAAGCTGGCCAATTCCGTTTGGCCAGCTTAGTTTTTTTATCATTTTGAAAAAGCCGCGCCGCAAAAAATGGTAGTCGATTTAGTTTTGATTTTTGTAAAAAAATTTTTTTTTTGGGCTGCGGTCAAAATTTTAGTTTTAGCCTTGTTTGTGCTTATTTTGAAAATAAAAAAGCCGTGAGCAAATATTATTTCAAAAGTGACTTTTTCTTAAACGAACATTTCGTTCAAAATTTAAAATTGTAAAAAATTCAAATCTGATTTTACCAGGATAAGGCTTAAAAAGCATTTTTAGGTTGGTTTAAAACCATTAGTATGACTTTTGTATCCCCATTTTGCCTTTTTTGGCATTTGTGCCGAAATGGATTTTTAAATTTCTTAACGGAATACAATAAAATTTAATATTGGAGCCTCAAAAGATGACTTTAACCACTAAAAAAATGATGGGTGGATGACTTTCTTAAAATCACCACCAAAACCAATTTTTCTTAAGAAATTTTGCTTTTCGAGGTTTTTCTAATCAAAACAATTAAATTGTTCCTAGGGAAAGGCTTTATATGTGCTTTTAAAGAGAATTTGCGATGATTTCAAAATTTATATAAATCATTTTTAATTTTAGCCGATTTGCAGTTGGGAAATTAGTTAAAAAAAGAATTCAAAATTCCGAATTTTTGCTCTTTCATTTCGAAAAAAACTATCGAATTTTTCTTTTATTTTTACCTTATTTAAGTGAATTCTAAATTCTTTAACAATCCTTGTTTTGGTTAATGATAAGTTAACCAAAGAGAATAAATGCATTAAAAATTGACTATTTAATTGCTTTCAAATGGAGCACTTTCGCTTACGACCATACCACGTTGAAAACACGCCATCCCGTCCGATCTGTATGGTTCATTCCATTGAAAGACACCGCATTTTAAATTAAATTTATGCAAATTCCAAATAAATTAAAATACAAATTAAATTCAAAAAATTAATCCAAACAAAAGGGAGGGAGAGGGAGGGGAGACTGGGACGATAGGGGTGGATTGGGTGGGGCAATGGCTAATTTTGAATTGGGTTGGTGATGATGATACAGGTTGATGGGGGCAATTGGCTAATGAAATTTGGGGCGGGGGACGAGGAATTGGAGGGGTACACAAATGATGATTAAAATGGGCTTGGGAGGGGTGCATTTTTTTTGGGTTTTTCTCTGATCCGTCCGTTTGTTTTCTTCACCACCGCTTTTCATCCTTCCATCCCATCCTTCTACTTCTTCTTCTCCTCCAACTCATCATCCTCCGACTTCGACTTCTCGTCGAACATTATTTCGCCCTCTTCTTCCTTCGACTTCTTAAAAAATGGAATTTTAATGAATACCATTTAAAAAATAATTGCTTTTTCTTTTTATATTTGACTCCACCTTTTCCTTCTTCTTAACCTCTGCTGTTTGATTCCCCGCCGGTGTCTAAATGAAAGGCATTATTAAATGACTAATTTTTGCAAATGTGCGTTAATAATAATAAATTATAATAATTTATATTCTCACAAATGATTTGTTCAGATAAAAAGAGACTTACTGGCTCCACAGGCTCCACAACATCTGGTTTTTCCTAAAAATGATTTAATGTTTTTTTGTTCTAAATAATTTTGCTTGGTTTTGTTGTATGGCACCCTACCGTTGGCTTCGGTGGGCTCACTATTTTAGGCTCCATTTTGACCAATTTGGCATCAATGTACTGGCCGCTTCTGTCGTAATTGTCGTTGTTGGTCAGGTCCAGCATTGCATCACCTGCGTCGAATTCATCCAAATCCAACTTGAGGTTGCGAATCTGAACAAACAAACAAAAAAAAATACACGTGCAAGTCTAAAACTGGCGACTTGGCACTTTTCGTAAAATAAAATCAGTGCTTAAACTCCGTGGTTTTATTAAAAAATTATAAAAATAATGCAAAATATTAATGCACCAATTTTTGAATTTGGCACCTTTTCTAACTTTTTATGAAATTCAAAAAATTGACTAATTGAAAGGTTGAAACAAAGTTTTGATTATTTTTTTAATATATATGTAGATAATATTTAAAAAATTATATTATTTGTTTACTTGCATGACGTGGTCCACCACCCATTTCTCGTGCTCAAACACTTTGATTTCCGGCAACCAAATGTTGAGCTTAACGAGGAGAAAAGAAAATGAAAATGTTGTTAAGAAAATATACGAAATGAAAAACAAAAAAGCACCGTTTTGTTCTTGCCTCCTTCGCTGCAGGTGTGGTTCACTTCCAGCACCACGCGGTAACTGTATCTAAACAGGAAATAAGCCAGTCAAACACTCACTCATCCATTTACATAATAATTACTTTTTAATAAAATTTTAAATAAAATTTTGAATAATTTTATTTATTTTTTTACTTGAGCATTTCCATGTCATATACGGGGGCCGGTGTGGTTGCGTTCTCTTTTGGCTCGGATTCGGTGGTTTTCTTCTCAGCACAGAGACTAAAAAAACGAATTTTTGGCAAATAAAAATTTTTTTTGTTCAGCAGTTTTTTCTTTTTCCAATTGAAATTTTTTGTGTTATTTATGTGACAAAAATCAATTTTTACAATAATAGTGCGTGCTTTACTGCACATAATTACCGTACCGTTCCATCAGCGTAATACCGTAAGCAAAGCTGTCAGCCGTCACTCCCACCAGTGCTTTGCTAAAAAACAAAGAAAACAAATATTTATTTATTTATTTGTTTATTTTTTACGTCGGCCGTTTAACAAATGCTGCACACGTCTCTTTCAACAGTCCCTGAAAAAATTATAAAAATAGATAAATAAATGTTTTGTTTTTGAGTACCTGTGGCATGTATTGGCGAAGTGACAGCGATGCAGTCATTTTAGCGTTTTTGCAAACGACGCAACCCTCAAAAAGCAGCAACACCATGTCTGAGAGGGAAATGTTTAAAATTAAATTGAAAATTTAGTTAAAATTTATTCGATTGAATTTGGGTGCCAAAGTCAGTCTTTAAAATTGTTACCAAGCCCAAGCCAGAAAAATTTTTTTATGGGGGGGGGAACCTGAAGACCTTTTTTGCTCTTCGGGCAAAAAATTTTTCCATTAAAAATTCAGAACCCGAGAGCAAAAAAAAAAATAGGGACTTGTAGCCGTTTTTGCGTCAAAAACTGTCAAATTTTGGCAATTTTGGGGCTAAAATTCCAAAAAACTAAAGTAAATTGGTGGTCCGGCGGTGCCGATAGGCGCCGCCGGGAAAATTTTAGACAATTTGAGTGCACTTTGTTACAAAAACGCCTATAAAATTCAAAAATGTCCTAAGCATTTTTGGAAAATTAAAAATTTCACCAATTGAAAACAGAATTTAATAAATTAATTTTTAGCTTCTCTTCCAATGCTTGCAAATTTATGATGTTCAATGGCTTTTTCAATGCCAACAATTCACCGTGCATGAAGCCGTATTTGTCGAACTGGGTCATGTTCTTGAAGTTTTCCTCCGGCCCTTCTGTTTGCTCGAGACCGTATTTTGCGGCATGCTTTTCATAGCCGTCATCCCCGTAGAATGCAATCTGAAAAAAGAAACAAAAAATCAAAAAAAAAATGCACATAAAAAGAAGCAAATTCACTTTCATGCAGGTGGACCATCCACTGAAAATGGGGCACAATTTAAATATAAAAAATAAATAAATATTTGATAACAATTAAATATTTTATTTTTCCCATTGAACAAGAAATGGACAAAATGTTCGGCACTATTGCGTCGTAATTAAAACATATCCGCCTTACATATAAATTTATTTTTTAAAAATAGAATTTTGGCATGCAAAAGGGCATAAGGAAGAGATAAAGCAACGACCCTTAAAGGAAATTGAACCCCGGCAAATTTCGTTTTTTCGTTGCATTTGCCGCTTTTTCAATGCTAAATGCCAATAGTTCGCGGCATTGTGTTTGTGATTGGCATAATCATAATCCCATTTTGTTGTTATTGAACTAACACACAAACGTACAAGTAGAAGTTTGAATTCAGTCCGCATGTTATGTTGGCATCGGCAATCGCATTTTTCGCTTTTAATGTGCCCTTCATCTTCTCAGAGAAAACTTCGACCTGAAAGCATAAAAAAATATTAATTTTGTAAAACGGGCAGAAGTTAATTGTAAATTGTGTAATATTTTTCTATTATAATGCCATAATCTGTCCGAATTTGCCTACATAAATATTAATTACTGCGTACCCCATGCCCATATTTCAGAAAAAAGTTTCGGGGAGGGCAACCTAAGAGCTTTTTTCGCTCTTCGGGCGAAAAAAATTTTTTTTTTCTTCAGTGATATTCTTCAAAATCTTCAGCGCCTGAGCCAAAAAGCAGGCATAGTAGTGGATTTGGGCCGAAAATCGCAAATTTTGCCATTTTTGGCTCAAATTTTCAAAAAAATAATGGTTCAAATTGTGGCTCGGCGGTGCCGATGGGCATCGCCGGGAAATTTTGAAATTTTAATGCATTTTGCTAAGAAATTGGCGAAATTATTTTTTTAATTGCCATAAAAGTGATGATCAATTTTGTAATTTCAGTTTTCTTAAAATCATATTAAATTTTTCATTTTTTGTATATTATTTTTTCTCCGAATATCTTCAGATTTAATGAATGTCATTCACTCTCTGATTTTACCAGGATAAGGCTTAAAAAGCAAGCGGAGAACACCCAAACTTCAGCAAGGACAGTGAAAATAATTGTCTCATTTCAAAAAAAAATTTTCCCGAGTTTAATTTTTATTTTATTATTTATTTAAAATAAAATTTGTTTTTGCCCACCCCTGCTGGAGTACACGCTGCTGTCTTTCCGTTAAATTTGGCATCGGAGACATTTTTTCGCCCTTCGATTTGTGTAACATATCTCGTTGCGTTGGCCGATGAATTCGACGGGTCCACCTCTTCAAATTGTTTTAATTTATTTTATTGTTTTAATATTAAATTTGGGGGGGGAGAAGAAAGTCAAACATTTCTTGGACAAAGTTGGACAGTACACAAAAGTTGCGATTGTGTACACAAGGACAAAAAAAAAATGGTCAAAGATTTGCATGTTTTTGGGGCAAAATATGCTAAAAAAATGCCAATTAAAAAATATATAGGGCCTTCAAGCTGCTGAAAATTTACAGAAAAACATTTAAAAATGAAAAATTTCGAGAACCCAAAATTCGCATAAAAATAGCACATTTATTTGAAACGGGTAAAAATTGCTATTTGCTTTTTCCATATGTAAGCATAGAAAATTTAAAATTTTTTGCCCGGTTCACTCAAAACCACAACAAAAAATAAATAATTTACAGACAAAAAAAGAGGCAAATATGCCCTGAACATGCAAAGGTCAAAATGATTGAATGCGAACCCGGGACGAACAATGAATGTTTTATGCATTTACCTGGCAGTGTCAGGTCAAATTTATCCGGAATCGGCAGCTCTTTTATCGGTTCACCGGTCGGTTCGGGTATCGGTTCACCGGTTGCAACTCCCGGTTGACCGCTTGGTGCAACTCCCGGTTGACCGCTTGGTGCAACTCCCGGTTGACCGCTTGGTGCGACTGGTACGTCTGGTTTTATTGTTTCAGTTCCAGTTCCATTGACACTCGCTGGTCCCGGGACTGCAAATTAACACAATGATTAAACCAGTGATTGTGTGTGCTATCAAAAACAAAGGGCCAAGCTGCTGGTGGGCCGTTCATTCACCACCACCATCACTCATCACTCATAAATTCCCCAATTTCAAATTGAGTTTTTTTCGTATATTTTACATGAAGGATCATTTGAAGCAGCCTCAAAAGATTCAAAAATTTTGTGCTTCCGTAAAAGGGCATATTGAACGGGGCAAGGGGGAGGAGAGGTGCAGTTTTGAATTCATCCAATTACCTGTCTCATTGCCTCCACCGCCTCCTCCAGCAGTCTTTCCTCCACCGCCTCCTCCAGCAGTCTTTCCTCCACCGCCTCCTCCAGCAGTCTTTCCTCCACCGCCTCCTCCAGCAGGCTTTCCTCCACCGCCTCCTCCAGCAGGCTTTTCTCCACCGCCTCCTCCAGCAGGATTTCCTCCTTGGCGCTTCTGCCGTGAGTTGGGCTCTCCTTAATAAAAAAAAATTGAATTATGTCCTCCACATATTTATGTACAGTTCATATTGGCATTGCTCACCTTTCGCCAGTGCATCCGTTTTGTGCTTCAACAGTGGCGGTTCTGGGCCTTCCGGTGCCGATTCTTCAACATCGTTTGGCTCCGGCTTCTCCTGTCCTTCCTCATCCGTTTCCTGGCTTTCAGTGAGCTGGTCCTCGTCCGGATTTGGTCCATCCTCTTCCACTTCCTGGCTTTCCTTTGGCTTCTTCGGATTTGGTTCATCCTCTTCCACTTCCTGGCTTTCCTTTGGCTTCTTCGGATTTGGTTCATCCTCTTCCACTTCCTGGCTTTCCTTTGGCTTCTTCGGATTTGGTTCATCCTCTTCCACTTCCTGGCTTTCCTTTGGCTTCTTCGGATTTGGTCCATCCTCTTCCACTTTCTGGCTTTCCGTTGGCTTTTCCGGGTTATTTCCTTCCGTGTCTGTTCCCTGGCTTTTGTCCGGTTTTGCTTTGTCCGAGTCCAAAATTCCTGGATCAATTTTTAAATTAATTTTTTTTTAGTTATATTCATTTTAGTTTACCTGGCTTTTCGTTGTCCGGTTCCGGTTTCGATGCGGAATTCAAAAGAGCAGCTATAAAAGTGATGATCAATTTTGTAATTTCAGTTTTCTTAAAATCATATTAAATTTTTCATTTTTTGTATATTATTTTTTCTCCGAATATCTTCAGATTTAATGAATGTCATTCACTCTCTGATTTTACCAGGATAAGGCTTAAAAAGCATTTTTAGGTTGGTTTAAAACCAAAGTTAGGGACAAACCCGAGTAATCAAATTCACGAAAATGTGGATATACCTGTACACATTGTATCACTTATTGTACAATTGAATATTGATAATTTATAGAAAAATAACAAATATAAATCCACCTTTAAATAATTAAATTATTTAAAAATTTTTCCCAATAAGATATAATACTTTTTACTTTGTCTTCTTAATATGCATATTTTTATAGCGGCAATGGATCCTTTTTGGTCGGAATTACCAGCACGAATAATTGGCACATGCTGCATGGCATCAGAAGAGCCAAAATATCGCGGAGATGATGGTGGTTAACAGGGTTGTCATAAAGAGACTTTAGCCTCATTTTGTGGCTTTTTGAGAAGCCAATGATGCTAATGTTTTCAAATGAGGCTTTTGTTTTGTTTTTTGGGAATTTTAAGATTTTTGGGAAAACTTCTGAAAAATAATAGCTATTTCTAATCAAAATCTAAGGCTTATTGAACGCGGATGATATTTCTTCTCGTCTGTCGAACTGCTCTTGCTGCGAGAAGGTATTGACTAGTGATCGAACTGGCCAAAAGCTTGATTTAAAAATTTGTAAAAAAAATTTCTTAGGAGCCAAAATTGTTGAAGATTTCCATCGTAAGAGTGTCTACTTTTAATTAAATTAATCAAATTTATTTAGAAAAACAAAATCAGTGACACACCAGAATGCCGAAAAATGATTGAAGAAATGATGAATTGTATATGCCCAAGCCAAGTGGATAAACGGGATGAATACTACCGTGACGTATTCCTAATTGATTTTAAAACTTTTAATAGTAAACTGTTTTAATTCGATTAAATTAGGCAAAACCAGTTGATTTTCTGCCACACTCGTGCGTGGAAGAAGAAGGTTGGCCGCAAACTGATTGCTGTCCCGAAAACACCCGCGTTGAATGTTGCGCATTCCATGAAACGGTTTATCAGACTAGCAAAATTGCTTTGGATATTTCAAATTATTATTTTAAATAAATATTATAATAATATTTTAGGAAGCAGATGACGTCCGAAAAAACGTGGTTTTGGTAAATGCGCTAATATACAAAAATTGAAATCCAAAAACAATTATTAGATTTATGAATATTCACAATTACTATTTTGATCAAAAACAAGTAGATTAGCAAATTACAGAATTAAAAATTTCTTATTAATTTGTGTTAATTTAGAAAGCTCGCATGCGCAATTATGGGACAGTAAGTTATTTGTTGAGATAGCATTTTATCCTCACCAGAAATAAAAATCTTCAATTAAATCCTCATGTTGTCATGAAACAATTCCTTTTTTAACATCTAAAATTCAAAATTAAGTTAATACTGTAAATTTTGAAGATTTTTATATAAATCCACTAATTATTTTAGCCATTAAATTGCCTTGAATGTGACTACAATGTTTTGGAAGCACGACTGATAATGCTCGTCAAAATAGAGGACGATTCACCACTTTTTTGCGAGTTGAAAAAATCCTGCAATCCGTACTTTTTCTTATTAATTATACAAAAATTTTTCAAAATTTTTTAACTAGTAATTTGTCGGGCTTGGCGAAATTTGGCCGCCGTTTCAACGCACACAAAGAAAAATGTGCTGCATTGATCAAGCAGCAGCAGTCGTCACCATCGACGGAGCTTAAATTGGAACTGCGTCAGGAATTCATGGACTACAGCAAGGAAGGGTCCTTTCTGATCGATTACCTTCGTGATCATTGATCAGTGCCAGAATTCGGACAATTCCCTCCCAAAAACCCACAAAAATTAATAATACCTTTAACCTCTCCCCTCCCAAAAAAAACCCACAAATTTAATTCCTTTATCCCCCTCCCCCACCAAAAAACGAAAAACAAGTTTCTTCATCCCACAACAAAAAATAAATCCGCCCAGGTTTTTTTTCATTTTTCCTGACTCTCTTGTTTAATTAAAATTTAATTTTTATATATCGATTTTCGTTTTGTAATAATCTGAATATGTTCGTATTACGCATTAATTATTCTAATAAAATATTTATTACAATTTCTACACTTTGTTGTATAAAAAAAATTAAAGGATGATGAAATGAGAACAAAATCTCATAATTAGAGTTGAGCGGTACCGGTAATTTTCACTTGAAATGGCAACGGTATTTCAAAAACCCAAATAGTTAGTCTTTAATAGAATAACATTGAACTAAAATAAGTCAGGTTTCTAATTTGTTATTTAAAAATCTGGCACCTGAAAAAGTGGATAAATTTTAACTAATTTTAAAATATTATTAGTTAACGTGAAAAACGATACACGAATACCCGAAAATGGAAAAATGAGTCAAAAGAAATGTTGTCATAAATTCTTGTCCACTCCTTTTCCCCTTTGTTGGGAACAAGAAAAATTTAAAAAAAAAAACGGCTCACGACCGTGTTTTTTCTTTAAAACATCTATTTTTGGCAAAAAATGTTGTGTTGAACGTGAATTGATATAATTACCCTCATAATATGCTTATAAATGTACCAAAGGAATGAATTTTTATTTAAGAAAATAAAAACAATTTTTTTGCACCGTTTTTTCCGGCCCGCCGCAGGTGTGGTTCACTTCCAGCACCATGCGGTAATTATGTCTAAATAGAAAATAAGCCAGTCACTCATTAAAATTATTTTGAAAATTTAATTAAATTTAAATTTCTGAAACAAAAAAAAAACAAACAGCGTTTTCATAGCCCTCATCCCCGTATAATGCCACCTGAAAAAAGAAATAAAAAACAAAAGCAACTACATAACGAAGCAATTTCACTTTCGAGAACAGCTGGTCCATTCATTCCCTGAAATAGGGGCACAATTTAAATAAAATTTAAAAGAATAAATTTTTTCCGTAAAATAAGAAATGAACAAAATTTTTCGGCATTATCGCAAGGGAATTAAAGCCAAAACAGCACATTCAATTGAGAAATTCGCTTGATTCAGGATTCGGAATGTAACTGGATCTTCAATTACAGAAATCCACAATCCGTAATTTCAATTAAAAACGAATGTTTTTTTCATCTTTTTTTGAATATTTTTTAATTACAATATATTTTTCAAAACGAATGCCCTTTACATCCTTTTGGGGTGTACAGTAAATTCCAATAAGTTTTCACTCAGATCATCATTTTTATCAATGTTTAATTTCCCGGTTCCTATTTTTACTCGAGAAAACCGTATATATTAAAGGAAAAACGGAAAATAAAGAATAAAAATTAGGATTCTTAAGTGCATATTTATACAAATTGGAGATTCTATACTTTGTTGACCAATTTTTAGTAAATAGTTTATGATTTTAAAAAAGTCCTTAAGGTGCCTGTCAAAAAAAGATTTTTTCAAAAAATTTCATATATAAAAAACAATTTTAGGCCTAATGGAAGGATATGGTGATTTTTTCTCTATGTTTCCTTCCCACTATACTAATTTTCTCAAATTTCCTTTCACCCAATTTTGAAAAAGTCTGAAATGTATAAAATAGAAAAAATGTCGAAAAGTTTTCAGTTTATGAAAGCCAAAAAATGAAATATGCTGATTTGCAGCACTAAAATACTTGAAATAAATAAACCGACTAAATTATCGGACCAGGAAATAACGTCGCCAGCCGAAACGTCGCCGGGCGAATTTTTGGACCATAACTTTTTTCCTACTCAACCATATTAAACATTCTTGGTATTGTTCCAAAGCTTATGAAAAACTCTTGAATAATTTATTTTATTTTCACATATTTTTGTCTTTTTTAATTCCTGTGATCATCCATATATTTTTGTCACTTACTCTACGACATTTATCTGAATAGTCGTCAGAGTAAGTGGTTCTCGCCCTTCTGATGACTTTTTTATTTTTTATGAATAAATAAATAAATAAATGTAAAAAAAGTGATGAAAAAAATAAATGCTAAATAATACATGAAAGAACAAAAAAATAATAAATACAAATATATTAATAGGGATAACATTTATAGTTGCTAAAAACTGCCAAAATAATTAATTTTTAGTTTCTAAAAACCCCAAAATAGTTGCTAAAAATGGGTAAATAGTTGCTAAAAACTTCCGAATTTAGGTGTGTAAAATGACAAAAATTTTATTCAAAAGTCAACAAATATTAATCCAAATCATTATTGAGATAAAAATTTTTAAAATAGAAATTCTTGTCAAGAAAATAAATAAATAAATTTGGAGATGAATTTTTGAGAAATTTTTCATTTCTTTGTGGTGCATTTTTGAAAAATTTTTTGAGTCGATTCTTAGGGGTGTATTTTTGAAAATTTTCAAAAAGTTAATCCTTAGGGGTGTGTTTTTCCTTTTTATTGCATTTTTGCTAACAAATTTTGGGCAAAGCGCCAAAATAGTTGAAAATAGTTTTTTTTCCAAAAAATTTATAGTTTTTTAGTTGCTAAAAATAAAAAACTAGAAAATAGTTGCTAATAACTTGAAATTAGCTTAACAACAGCCGAAAAAACATGTTTTTTCGTGCATTTCAGGCTACGGGGAGCTCAGGAAAAAATAGTGAAAAAACTATAAATGTTATCCCTATCTATTAAATTAGACCAATTAGCATACCAAGCCCAAGCCAGAAAAATTTTTTTTGGGGGGGGGAACCTGAAGACCTTTTTTGCTCTTCGGGCAAAAAATTTTCACTTTAAAAATTCAGAACCCGAGAGCAAAAAAAAGGTTTGAGACTTCTACGTTGACTTTTATTATGCCTTTCTTTGCGTTTTTTTGGGATTTTCGTGCCTTAAATGCCTTTTTGGCATTTTGTCTTTTTGGTGCCTTTTTGTCTATTGAAATGTTTGAAATTTTTAAAAAGTTTATACGGTGGTACCTATCGGCACCGCCGGACCCCAATTTAGCCTTTTTTTAAATTTAGACCACGAGGAGCAAAAAAAAAAGTCATGGGGTTCGCCCTTCGAACTTTTTTTCTGGGTACGTGATTGGAAATATATTGATTTTGCATGAATTATGCCGTTTTAAAAAATAGTGGCTTTCAAACGTCTTGAAAAATGTGCGTTGGAAATTTTAAATGTATTTTTTTCAGTTGCCTATTATAGTGCCTTTTTCACGATTTTTTGGAGTCTTTTTTGCGGTTTCTAGTCATAAGCATAATAAACTATCGAATTTTTCTTTTATTTTACCTTATTTAAGTGAATTCTAAATTCTTTAACAATCCTTGTTTTGGTTAATGATAAGTTAACCAAAGAGAATAAATGCATTAAAAATTGACTATTTAATTGCTTTCAAATGGAGCACTTTCGCTTACGACCATACCACGTTGAAAGCACGCCATCCCGTCCGATCTGGCAAGTTAAGCAACGTTGGGCCTTCTTAGTACTTGGAACGGAGACGTCCTGGGAATCGAAGGTGTTGTAAGCTTTTTTCTTTTTTCTTCTTTTTCCATTTTTATTTTTTGTTTTGTAAGAAAATGAATTATTTTTTGTTTGTTTTTGTTAAATTATTCATTTGCTTGAAATTACTTCTTCCTATAACTTTGTGGCTTGTTAAAAATCTCTTCTTATTTTTAATAATATTTATTTGTTGCCTATGGAAGTCGAAAATTTAATAAAAATTTAAACCGCTTTGAGAAAGAAAAATAGAATTTGCTGAACAAAAAATGTGAAATGAAAAGTGAACAAATTTTAAAAGAATTTTCTTTTACCCTAAGGGCCAAAAGAATCTTTTTAAATTCGAAAGAACAGCTATAAAGTCAGGCTAAACATTTGAATTTAACTTTTTTTAATTCATTAGATTTTCCAATTTAGGCCCATCATTTTTAAATGTCATTCGCTTTATGTTTTTTATCGTCATAAGCTTGAAAAAACATTTTTAGTTTGGTTTTGAACTATTAGGATGAATTTTTCGTCCCAATTTTGCCTATTTGTGCATTTTGTGCCGAAATTGTTTTTTTTTTGGTTTTTTATCGGAATAAAAAAAATGGCATCTTAAAAAAGAGTGACTTAAACCACTAAGAACGGAGGATACTTGTCTTAAAAATTGACAATTAAAATTAATTTTCTTAACCTATTTTCTGATTCTCTAGCTTTTTTAGTCATTTGAAAATTCAAATTTTCGAAAAATTACGTATAGGAAAAGGCTTATGTATAGGTTTTAAAGAGAATTTGTGAAGAAAGTCAAAAAATGTTATCAATTTTTCAATTTTTCTAAAGACTTGCGAATTTGGAAATAATTTTGTTAAAAAAAATTCCAAATTTTTCGCTGATTCATTGAAAACTAATAAATTTTTCTCTTTCAATTCTAAATACCTTATCAATTATTGTTCTGGGTTAAATTAATCAAAAAAGAAAAATGGATTATAAAAAAGACTATTTAATTGCTTTCAAATGGAGCACTTTCGCTTACGACCATACCACGTTGAAAGCACGCCATCCCGTCCGATCTGGCAAGTTAAGCAACGTTGGGCCTTCTTAGTACTTGGAACGGAGACGTCCTGGGAATCGAAGGTGTTGTAAGCTTTTTTCTTTTTTCTTCTTTTTCCATTTTTATTTTTTGTTTTGTAAGAAAATGAATTATTTTTTGTTTGTTTTTGTTAAATTATTCATTTGCTTGAAATTACTTCTTCCTATAACTTTGTGGCTTGTTAAAAATCTCTTCTTATTTTTAATAATATTTATTTGTTGCCTATGGAAGTCGAAAATTTAATAAAAATTTAAACCGCTTTGAGAAAGAAAAATAGAATTTGCTGAACAAAAAATGTGAAATGAAAAGTGAACAAATTTTAAAAGAATTTTCTTTTACCCTAAGGGCCAAAAGAATCTTTTTAAATTCGAAAGAACAGCTATAAAGTCAGGCTAAACATTTGAATTTAACTTTTTTTAATTCATTAGATTTTCCAATTTAGGCCCATCATTTTTAAATGTCATTCGCTTTATGTTTTTTATCGTCATAAGCTTGAAAAAACATTTTTAGTTTGGTTTTGAACTATTAGGATGAATTTTTCGTCCCAATTTTGCCTATTTGTGCATTTTGTGCCGAAATTGTTTTTTTTGGTTTTTTATCGGAATAAAAAAAATGGCATCTTAAAAAAGAGTGACTTAAACCACTAAGAACGGAGGATACTTGTCTTAAAAATTGACAATTAAAATTAATTTTCTTAACCTATTTTCTGATTCTCTAGCTTTTTTAGTCATTTGAAAATTCAAATTTTCGAAAAATTACGTATAGGAAAAGGCTTATGTATAGGTTTTAAAGAGAATTTGTGAAGAAAGTCAAAAAATGTTATCAATTTTTCAATTTTTCTAAAGACTTGCGAATTTGGAAATAATTTTGTTAAAAAAAATTCCAAATTTTTCGCTGATTCATTGAAAACTAATAAATTTTTCTCTTTCAATTCTAAATACCTTATCAATTATTGTTCTGGGTTAAATTAATCAAAAAAGAAAAATGGATTATAAAAAAGACTATTTAATTGCTTTCAAATGGAGCACTTTCGCTTACGACCATACCACGTTGAAAGCACGCCATCCCGTCCGATCTGGCAAGTTAAGCAACGTTGGGCCTTCTTAGTACTTGGAACGGAGACGTCCTGGGAATCGAAGGTGTTGTAAGCTTTTTTCTTTTTTCTTCTTTTTCCATTTTTATTTTTTGTTTTGTAAGAAAATGAATTATTTTTTGTTTGTTTTTGTTAAATTATTCATTTGCTTGAAATTACTTCTTCCTATAACTTTGTGGCTTGTTAAAAATCTCTTCTTATTTTTAATAATATTTATTTGTTGCCTATGGAAGTCGAAAATTTAATAAAAATTTAAACCGCTTTGAGAAAGAAAAATAGAATTTGCTGAACAAAAAATGTGAAATGAAAAGTGAACAAATTTTAAAAGAATTTTCTTTTACCCTAAGGGCCAAAAGAATCTTTTTAAATTCGAAAGAACAGCTATAAAGTCAGGCTAAACATTTGAATTTAACTTTTTTTAATTCATTAGATTTTCCAATTTAGGCCCATCATTTTTAAATGTCATTCGCTTTATGTTTTTTATCGTCATAAGCTTGAAAAAACATTTTTAGTTTGGTTTTGAACTATTAGGATGAATTTTTCGTCCCAATTTTGCCTATTTGTGCATTTTGTGCCGAAATTGTTTTTTTTTT
>CP049710.1:4194561-4218800 GCA_004148225.2 Heterodera glycines | reverse complement strand
AAAAAAAAGGCAAAACCTATTGTAAGGACTGTACACAAATAATCAATAAACCCAAGCCTATTGCATATATCATATCCGAAGCTTTAAGTAAATTAGCAAAAAACTCCAATTCATTAAATTGTAAAAAAATGACGTCATCATGGAAAGTAAAAAATACTCCGCCCCTTTTCTTGTTGGTCACGCCCATTGGTTTTTGTTTTGCTTTGCTAAGAATACGACTCCGCCTTTTGGCTTTTTAGTTTCTTTTTTCCGCCTCAATTTTTTTTGCTATTTAACCACAGTTTTTCTAAATAAAAATCATTCGTGTTCCATTTTTTAAAAAATTCCATCCTCCTTCGTTTTTTCCGATCTTCCTGCAATGAATTCTCTTAAACGCTTTCAACTCCCGGAGCAAGGGACACGACAGCAAGAGGAGTTGGATTCAGTTGAACCGAAACACATCAGCGATGTGGTCAACTTCAATTCGGCCGGCGTTTTTTATGTTTTGGGAAAAGTGACAAATATGCAGTACCGTGTTTACAAAGTCCAAATTAAATTAATTAATTAAATTATTAATTTTTTTCTAGTTTAGGCATGCCCATTTCGTTCCAAGGGGCTCATTTGCCGCCGAAAATTGTCCGATGATAACATGTGTGAGGCTTGCGGCCAAAAAGCGATTGCCCCCATCCACACGGTGTTTGTCCGTCTTCTGCTGCAGGATGTTGAACAAGCAGACATTGCTCAACGTGTCACCATGTTTTCGAGTGTTGCCGAAGAGTTTTTGGGAATGAAAGCTGCTGAATTGCTCGCCAAGGAGAAGGAGCCGGAAAGCCTTGCGAAACACTTGGACGATTTGATTGCTGTGAAGCTGATCGCAAAAGTTAACATTAAGGTTTTTTGTTGATATTTATTATGTATTTGACAAACCACGCCCTAGGCGAACAATCAGACGTACACTGGATTTGATTGGATTGTCAACCTTTTCAAGAAGTGCCCAGGGAATGATGACAGTGATGTGCCAAAAGAAAAAAATGATGTTGATGAGATTGCAACCAAGAAAGCCAAGAAAAATTGATAGAGAATGAAAGAGAAAAATGATTCATTTGTTGTGAGCTTTTAAAAAAAGATTGAGCATGTCCTTTACTTTTTTAAAAATCCATTAAAAATGCATTTTATTGTTGAAGATGATGAGACACAAACTCCAAAATGGTCTTGATGTGATTGCAATTTTGTTTTTTCTTCGTGAATTCACCATGAGACAGGATTGCACGTTGACAATTTTTCGTAATGAGCACAGAGAGATTTGCAGTTGGCTCTATCCGAGTGGTGGATCGTCAACTCTCCTCATAACAATCCAATTAACGTTGTTGGAAAAGCTTGGCCCATATGCGTTTGTCACGTAACCCTAATTTTTCAAAAGAAGGAAAAGCACTCCTAAATTTAGTTTTGATCTTCATCAAGGCTGAAAGGGGATCATGTGAAAAAAATTGAATATTTGTGCGTTAATCATTTCTTTATTGATAAACTTGGAAAAATAATTGATGAATTTTTTGGTAATTGATAATTTCGCAAATCATCCATCATCTCATTGGCATCACGCTGAGAAATATGTCCTCTTCTCTTAAGAAAATTTATCAAAGAATACCAGCATAAAATGAAAACGGGAAAAGCAATGAGATAGTGGGCAAGCAATAGAAGTTGCACGAGGAGGTTAGAATGAACGCTTTTGTTTTCAAATGTTAGTACTTGTATCTCTGGCAAAAAACTGGCGTTGACTGTAGTGTTTAAGAAGGCCATTTTTATGGTGGCATTTTTTCGCATTATGCATCTTATTTATACAGTTAATTAACTAAGCTTTGAATCGGAAACAATGTGACGGTTGTAGTCTATCATTATCATTTGGTCAAATTCACCCAGCACTATCATTTCAACTCCGCCCTCAGGAATTGCACTATTAAATGTTGCGCGAATGCTAGTTGTCCCGCTTCTTAAGAGTTCATACCCTGTGCTATCGTCGAGCGTCGATGTGAGTGGAATTACAAAAAAGGTCCAACCAGATTTGAATTGCTCTTTTGTGATGTCGAAAGAACGCTCTGAATTAGCCATGCCAAGTGCCTCATACATGTCAACAAAAGGACGGACAAAAATATCTTTGGCAAAGTCAAGTTTGTATGGAACAATTGGGTAAATCATGCCTCCAGCGTACACTGCAATGTCTCGAATGTCAAACGGTTTAAAATTAAATGGAGAGAGAGCATAATTTCCGTTAAATGCCCCGTTTGCGACAAGTGCGATTGTCATACGTCGAGGAATTGTTGCACTGAATACATTGTAGTCAATTTCAAACCTACCTTCACTTATAAAGCATGATTTGATTTCAGTTTTTCGCACTGCATATGTGGCTGGTTGTTTTTCAAGCGTTTTGTAGATGCTTAAATTCAAAGATGACTGAACATCAATCATTTTAGCATACAGTTTTACGTCATGGACTCTAACGCGGTATTTGGTAGTATCGTTTGCTTTCAATGTCTGCATGATGAAAGTGTCACGAGCTTTGTAAATTGTAAATAAAAGATCCAAATTGTTCAACAAATAAAGTTCTTGGTTTCCCAGGTCAAAGTCCAGACGTGAAAGAAATTGGGCTCGCTTCCCACCCTCAAAAATTTTACACCGAGCTTTAAAGCCCTCATCAGCGACGCTGTCGTGTGTGCGTGTCGCATAGTGACCAGTTGAAGCGAGGAAGCTTTTTTTGACGTTCATCGGAAACGAAAGTGTGTTCGTAATGTAAACCTTATATGGGTACAAATTTCCGCTGTCGTAAATTTCAGTGTTTCCAACTGAGACTTTTAGTTGTTGAACAAATGTTTGACCAATTCCCTGAATGGTGCCGACTTGAGCATCGGTAGCTGCGATTGACACCCAGTTGCCGTCCACATCCGGTTTTTCTATTGAAAGGTCAAGGAAGAGATAAATCCGGGAAAGATCGGTCCAAAGATTGTCACTGTACAGGCGAAAAAGATACGGAGATTCTTGCGTTATTGTCACTAGGGGGAGGACTTCACGGAAATATGAGCGCACAACCGACACATTTGTTGGAGGTACTGAAAAAATGTTCAAAGCACTATTTGTGGCAAGGGGACTACTTTCGCTAATTTTTTGTGAACAACTCATGATTGTGCTTCTGGGGGGTTGTTTTATTAATAGGTTCCAAGTATATCGGTACGAAGGCGTTTGACCGATTTCTGTTTAGTGTGTTTTTTCTTCCGACCTGCTGGGGTGTTTGCTGGTAGGAAATCGTGTGGTCCCAACCTTGATTGTAGTTTATTTATACCTTTTTTCGCTTTACCAATTGCACCACCTTCTCTTGTATCATTTCTCTTTGTGTATCGTTTGAAGTCGAACCCTTGACCTTTTTGGGCATTTATGTTGTTGGCTGCTTTCTCTAGCAAATTTTTGAGCCCCGTTTTTCCCTCACTAACAAGTGACTCTTTGAGGTCCCTACCCTCTAATACATTGGATAGAACTCGATTTCCAGATTCAAGTCCTTGGCGCCCGATGGCTGTCCCGATTTCTTTCCCGATTGGTATTAGGTAACGCAATAGACTCCTAAAAACAGACCCGATACCACTACCGCGCTGGTATGGAACCCCTCTGAACACATTATAACCACCGTATTGGACGACTACTTCTGGAGAAATTTGGGTTAATGCTGACCATTCAACTTTAAAAGGATCAAAATCAACGTGCATTTTTCTTTCTTTTTTTTTTGCGCTTTTTAAATTGAGTTTTCTAGTTATTTATATTTGTTTAAACACATTTTTTTGCATAAATTTGTTCACAAAAAAATCTGGTGATATTTTTGCGCGTTTTAGCAGTTGCAAAATTGCTTCAAAGTGCATCCCCATACACCGTCCAAATATAAAGAAAATCACATGCTTTCCGCATGAGTGTGAGTATGGTGCTTGGAGCGAAAGTTGATGAAACTGAATTTGAGCAAAACTCTTTAAAAATTTTTGGATGAAAGGATAACATTTATAGTTGCTAAAAACTGCCAAAATAATTAATTTTTAGTTTCTAAAAACCCCAAAATAGTTGCTAAAAATGGGTAAATAGTTGCTAAAAACTTCCGAATTTAGGTGTGTAAAATGACAAAAATTTTATTCAAAAGTCAACAAATATTAATCCAAATCATTATTGAGATAAAAATTTTTAAAATAGAAATTCTTGTCAAGAAAATAAAATAAATAAATTTGGAGATGAATTTTTGAGAAATTTTTCATTTCTTTGTGGTGCATTTTTGAAAAATTTTTTGAGTCGATTCTTAGGGGTGTATTTTTGAAAATTTTCAAAAAGTTAATCCTTAGGGGTGTGTTTTTCCTTTTTATTGCATTTTTGCTAACAAATTTTGGGCAAAGCGCCAAAATAGTTGAAAATAGGTTTTTTTTCAAAAAATTTATAGTTTTTTAGTTGCTAAAAATAAAAAACTAGAAAATAGTTGCTAATAACTTGAAATTAGCTTAACAACAGCCGAAAAAACATGTTTTTTCGTGCATTTCAGGCTACGGGGAGCTCAGGAAAAAATAGTGAAAAAACTATAAATGCCCAAAATGTAGGCCAATTGGTCTGAAATTTTTATTTTTTGCACATAACGATCGTCCAGTTTCAACGAAAATCTGTTCGTTGCACTGTCAAAATGCAGGAAACATGCAGAGTACGCTGATTGGAAAACTTTTATCCATGCTGTCATGCCTAATTCTTTGGTTTGATCGAGAATCTTCCTTTCTTCGTCATCCATCAGTGCAATTTCCGCATTCAACTTTTCTGTTATCAGTCCCTCTAAGCGTTCTAAATTACGGCCACGTAGACGCAAAAAATATTTATCAAGCTTTTCCTGATATTCCTCTTCAGTGTCATCCCAATTCCGCAGGGGGACCTTGCTTGTTGCTGCACGTTTTTCTCTCTCAAGTAGACCACCACTGGTTGCTCCGTAAAGGTCAAGCAACGTGTCAACCCCCGCTAAAAGGGCGTTTAATAATTGTTCTTCGTTTTCGTCATCATCATCATCATCATCATCATTAACATTTCTTTTGTCTCTTTGTTGTTGTTGTTGTTGTTTATTGATGTACTCGGCTCTGCCCAATTGACGTGCTGTATTGGCCGCTTCAGTGAATTTTTTCTGTACGCCTTCCACTTTAACTGCGAACGGTTTGTTGCCTTCTTCAAGCAGTTTGTAAAGACTTTTCCACAGCTCAACGGGGTTTGTCACGTTAGAGGATGGAATTGGTATTTGAACATTCTCTCCAATTTTCCATTCAATTTGAACAAATTGGTCCTCTGATGTGCCGAGTGAGGGCCACGAATGGGGGTATATGATCACACCTAAGCCCACATCCCATTCCGAATTAAATTGAAGTTTTCTTGGTAGTCGAACTCGAAAAGAGTTTGTGCGATTTCCTTCAACATTTGTGTTGGAAGGAACGATCACATAGAATGAGTTTGATGAAGGCATTCTCATTTGAAATTTAAAAAAAAGAGCCCCTTTATATATTTTTCCATGTCATCGAGCTTGCAGGAATCCAGCTGTTGTGCCGTTGACTGTAGCCTTTCCATTTCACCAAAACGTATTCAACACCTTGCTTTTTCCTCTTTCGGACGACCTTTTCAATGTCATATAGGATATCATCATCATCATCATTAAGTGTTTTGCGCATAAAAGAATTTTCTTTTACCCTAAGGGCCAAAAGAATCTTTTTAAATTCGAAAGAACAGCTATAAAAGTCAGGCTAAACATTTGAATTTAACTTTTTTTAATTCATTAGATTTTCCAATTTAGGCCCATCATTTTTAAATGTCATTCGCTTTATGTTTTTTATCGTCATAAGCTTGAAAAAACATTTTTAGTTTGGTTTTGAACAATTAGGATGAATTTTTCGTCCCAATTTTGCCTATTTGTGCATTTTGTGCCGAAATTGTTTTTTTTTTGGTTTTTTATCGGAATAAAAAAAATGGCACCTTAAAAAAGAGTGACTTAAACCACTAAGAACGGAGGATACTTGTCTTAAAAATTGACAATTAAAATTAATTTTCTTAACCTATTTTCTGATTCTCTAGCTTTTTTAGTCATTTGAAAATTCAAATTTTCGAAAAATTACGTATAGGAAAAGGCTTATGTATAGGTTTTAAAGAGAATTTGTGAAGAAAGTCAAAAAATGTTATCAATTTTTCAATTTTTCTAAAGACTTGCGAATTTGGAAATAATTTTGTTAAAAGTCCATGGTATGTATTTGGAGCGTTTAAACAAGCGTTCAAAAGCAGCAACCATGTCGGAGCTCTTTTTGCTTTTCACCGGCTCAACAAAGAGCTGTCTGCTCAGTGTGTCGATGCAGACAAGAAGGTACTTGTAGCCGTGATTCTCTCGCGACAATTTGTCAAAGACAGACAGGTCTGCTTGCCATTCGGTGTGCAGTCCAGAAGCGAGTGTTGGTAGTTGTTTGTAGCGCCTCTTCGCTTGTCTATGAATGGTGTATGTGCGTTGGGTGGCCAAATAGTCCACTACATCCTTTCTACTCATTTGATTGTTCACCTTTTTCGCCTCGCGCAAAAGCGGCTCAACGCTGGTAAAGCTGACCGATGAGTTAACATCTTTGTACAGCTGGTCCAACAGCTGTTCTTTCTTCCGGTCGACTACCATAGTGTCGGTTTGAACCTGAAGACCTTTATCCCTCCTTCAATAAAAATTTAAACCGCTTTGAGAAAGAAAAATAGAATTTGCTGAACAAAAAATGTGAAATGAAAAGTGAACAAATTTTAAAAGAATTTTCTTTTACCCTAAGGGCCAAAAGAATCTTTTTAAATTCGAAAGAACAGCTATAAAGTCAGGCTAAACATTTGAATTTAACTTTTTTTAATTCATTAGATTTTCCAATTTAGGCCCATCATTTTTAAATGTCATTCGCTTTATGTTTTTTATCGTCATAATGATCACTGACTCCCAGACTGTGCCCCTTTTTTCGAATGTGTGAAATCAGTGCATTTTTGGTCATCTGTTGTGTGTGTTTTGTTTGAAGGCGATCAGCCGGTTTTTTATCGGAATAAAAAAAATGGCATCTTAAAAAAGAGTGACTTAAACCACTAAGAACGGAGGCACCTGTTGACGCCGTGGACGATGATGATTGTATTTTGTCCCACTATTTTCTGATTCTCTAGCTTTTTTAGTCATTTGAAAATTCAAATTTTCCACTGCTGACGTATAGGAAAAGGCTTATGTATAGGTTTTAAAGAGAATTTTGGGCAGGTCTGCGATTTGATAATGCCCCCGCCTTTTGTGTGTAGTGGTGTCTTTGCCTCCTCAACCCAAACGCTGATGGTACAATGTTTTTCTCCAATCTCATTGAAGTTGAATGATCGATCGTTTGCGGCGGCGGCGGCGGCGGCGTTGCTGCATTTTTTTCTCTCTCCTTTTCGTGCTGAAGTCGAACATTGATCGGCTGCATTTAATTGCTTTCAAATGGAGCACTTTCGCTTACGACCATACCACGTTGAAAGCACGCCATCCCGTCCGATCTGGCAAGTTAAGCAACGTTGGGCCTTCTTAGTACTTGGAACGGAGACGTCCTGGGAATCGAAGGTGTTGTAAGCTTTTTTTTTTTTCTTCTTTTTCCATTTTTATTTTTTGTTTTGTAAGAAAATGAATTATTTTTTGTTTGTTTTTGTTAAATTATTCATTTGCTTGAAATTACTTCTTCCTATAACTTTGTGGCTTGTTAAAAATCTCTTCTTATTTTTAATAATATTTATTTGTTGCCTATGGAAGTCGAAAATTTAATAAAAATTTAAACCGCTTTGAGAAAGAAAAATAGAATTTGCTGAACAAAAAATGTGAAATGAAAAGTGAACAAATTTTAAAAGAATTTTCTTTTACCCTAAGGGCCAAAAGAGTACTCTGCGCGCGGTTTTTGCGCAACGTGCGCGTGCTAAGCGCCTCAACTGGTGCTTCAATGCACCCAACCGTTGAATTTGTCGCTTCCCTAACGGAACACGACCCTTCAACACATTGAAACCCATCTCCACAAAACAGAGCAACTGCTCATCCAAAGCGTTCTCTATCATTTTGCGCTGTCTGCTATTTGAGCGATATTTTGAGCGAAAGTGGTGTAAGAAGTCAGCATTTTTCAACATCAGCGGGCTAACATTCATATTATGTTTATCTGTTAGTCTTTTTCTTCTTTTGACATGCTTCATTTTGCAACATAAACCAATGGGGAAGACCACCCTGCTCTCCATATATATTCGTTTTCAGGCGCAGCAATTCCGGACTCTCGGGGTGCATGTCGATTAGTAGGTAGCCAAATTGCTTTTCAGTTGCATCCCGGTATGCTTCCGTGAAATAGTTGCTTTTCGTTGGAAATAGCTGAGAGGCGAGCGTCCGCACTTGGAGCGCGCCTGCCGGGTTACGCATCAGCACCAAATAGTGGGAGTTGTTGCGCGCAACCCGCAGTTCTTTTGCGAACAAATGTTGAGTGACCAACACAACGCTGACCCCACAATTGTGCGATCCCCGGGTGAACACAGTGTCAAGAAATTGTTGGCCCAATCCAACCATAAGATCATCCAACACCATCAACAGTTTTCCATCACACTCTTTTGCGCGCCGATTAACCTGCTCTTCGGTTGGGCTTCTAGCATGTACAATAACCCTACACCCGCCGATGTGTCCATTTTTCTGAAGCTGTATTATATTTGGATTCAACTCCCCATAACAGTAGAAAATCTCCGAGATGGGTTCCGAAACTAGCGCATTCACATTCCTCAGCATTCGTAGCACCCATTCCGATTTTCCACTCCCCGTGCTCCCTGAGATTGTCAGCGTAAACGGGTGTCTGAATTGTAAGTGTTTTCATCAAATTTTTGAAAATTGTCTGCCATTTTTTTTTTTTGCAAAACAGTTTATCTTATATTATCCATGTTTAAAAAATATTATATATACACAATAAAGCTTTACAGAAATAATAATAATAATCTCTTAACTATTAAACAAATGGACGCGATTCTTGCGACCGATTGGCTCCACAATGCGTACCCGGAACAAAAGATGACAACAGGAAATGAAGAAGAAGATAAAGCAACACAGGTATTTTTTTTATGAAAAAAGTTTATAAATAAAACTATATTAGTAAAAAAATAAAATAAATTTTCAGGAAGGACAAATGAGTTGGCTTAAAATCATCGAGGAGGAGGAGGAGCGGGCGAGGGAATTGCAAAATGATCAAATGGAACTGGAACAAGTGAAAGGTTTATTTAGTTATTTTTAGACATTAAAAACAGTTTTTTAAATTTAGACAACATTGAGTTGCCAAAGCACCCGCAACCACAAACCAAGTGCAGTTGCAATGAAAAGCAGAAGAGTGTGCCGTTGATTGATTTTCTCTGCAAACACTACAAATGTTCAATGAATGAGCTTCACGTTCTGCTGCAGACGCTGAGCAAACGTAGAGAAATTTCGGAAATGTTGCGTTCCAATCTTCATTTACGCACCAATCATCTGCGCCCTGCCTGGAAAAACATTCGCGTCCATTGCAACGAACTAACAATTCATCCAGCTCAAACTGCATATGCTATGCGCGGTTATCTTGGCATTACGGTTTGTCTTTGATTTATTTAAATTTAACCAATCTATGTGTACAATACACTTTAGGTGCGCGTCTACTACTATGTAAAGCATGGTATAAAGCTGGCTTACCCCCAACTGCCATGTGTTCTTCAATTTGGTGGTGGTGATCATAGCTCTCTGTTCCCGCTTGAGTGTCTTAGTGTTGTTGTTGTTAAAGAACCATGATTTAGTGATGATGATGATGATGCATGATGAACGGGTGTTTTTTTTAATTCAAATATTGTCGTTTTTTAATGTCAGATTAAAAAAAATAAATGTTAACTATTCAAAATTGTACAGTGACATTTCAACTACAGCGGACGCCCTTCACAAACACAGAGTTTTTGAAAATTGCTCAAAACGGATTCAACTCGGAGTACGATCCCCAACGATTCCATGCAATCATTATACGACTGCGTCTGCCTCAACAACGCACTCTTGCGTGTCTTCTATTTCGATCAGCCCGTGCGGTGTTAACGGGTGTCCCTTGTCCAAACAGAGCGGTACGCGAGGCGCAAAAAATCAGAAGAAGGGTGCAGCATGCTTTGGGCTCTCAGTTAGAACTCCATGAGATACGTGTGACAAACATAGTTGGTTCATTCACATTACCCCATCGTTTGCCTCTGTTGAATTTTATACCAACACTGGACCCACACAGATTTCGTAACATCCAATATGATCCCACAATTTTTCCCGCTATGCGTTGTAAGATTGTTGTAGACAATCATCACGCTTTGGTCACATGTTTAGCCTATCATTCTGGAAAAATCATTTTTACAGGATCCAAAAAGCAGGAACATCTGTCTCATGCCTTGCGATTGTTCTTAGATATTGTAAATTATTAATTTCTTTCTGTATGACAAACGCTTGCAAGTTTCTTCTTCTTCTTCTACTATGTGTTACATTTTTTTTTATTGATTCCAATTTGAGCATCCGGGAAGGTTAACAATTAATAAGTTGTTATCAAAATCATTCAGCTGTCGTTGGTGATGTTCAGCTTGTTCTTGATCCGTTTGTGCTTCACGAAATCCGAATGGTACAGTTTCCATGCTGGGGCGAATGCGCCCCTTCACATAATGAGGTTGGTAGTCTTTGTGAGCGTCGTAGGTGTACAGATCCGAACATGGAGTTCGGCCAATTTGTGGAAATTCGATTCTTATCGACGCGTTGCTTCCCGGGACAACATGAACACCTTCCATGTCCAGCACATCATCTCTGTGGAATAGAATTTTAGTGTATTTTTTCTGGATTATTATGTGAGAGAAAAATGTGTTAACATTTGTCCATCAATGTTGTAATGTTCCAAAACAATGCGCTTCATGGACTCGAAGTTGAGCAGTTGCTGCGCAGAATATGAGAGACGAAAACTTCGGACTTTCAATTCAGCACGCTCATCCTCTCCATTTATGCGATCACAATGGCGAAAACCATAATTCTTTGGACCACCGGACACAAATTCGTATATTCGCCTCGAGCAATGTTCCCTCTTCATCTGTCCCAGCGCTTCACCTTCAGGCACCTGCTGTCTACCGCTGCGTGTCACGTAATAAATTGAATCGGTATCTTGAATAATAGGTCAATAAAGGTGAAAAAAAAAATTTTTTTTTGGCTCACCGCAATAAAGGAGCTTATGACCAAGACGCAGCACTTGTTCCATATAGTCATAAAGGTGTAGACGAGCATATGAAGTGACAAAAATTGCAATTGGTAAGCAGTTTGTTGACGGTGCTTTTGCAAATTCAGCCTTTTTCCTCACTACCACTCTGTCCATATGGTGAGAGACGTGATGAAAGTCAATAATGTCGATGTTGCGATTCTCGAGCAGTGCATGAAACTCAGCTGGAGTTCGGGTATAACGAACTTCCGTTCCACCGACTCGTTGCGCAAGTTTTCCCCAGAGGGAGTTTGCAAGAATTTTCTGTGTGTGTTTTTTTTTTAAGTTTAAAAATTGTAATTCTGTATTTTTTTTTACCGCAACCATCCGAAGTCCAGGGTTGTTTGAAATTTTGTTGTGGTCCAACTGAATGCCTTCAACCCGCCTAAATTCATCTACATAGGCTCTGCGCTGTTCATCGGTATCACAACCGGATGGCCAACCGCTTGCTTGAACTTTAAGACCCACAAAGGTGTTCATATAGTCACGAAACAGTTGGTTATCCCATTCTTCATAATGCCATACCTTTTTTTTTAAAGTTTAGTCTAATAAACGATACGTTATTTTTACCTCAAATAAATCAATAACTTTATAGCCAAGCTCCAGTGCTTTGTTCAATTCAACATGGGTGTATCTAAACACCGGGACAAAAAAAGTAAATTGACATGGATTAATTTCACAAAATTACGCGGAAACCCATGCCCTTGACGCATCAATGTGTTTGCATGCCCGTTGTTGTCGGTTGTCAGCACAGCGTGCACAAAGCGGAAAAGTTAGGCGCCCGTCGGTAGTTCGATAGGGAAGCAAAGGAACTTTTAGCGGGTGTACAGCGGGATCTGGGGGCAGAACACGAACAAACAACAGCCCTTTGAATGTGTTCGCGTCGACAGAACACCAGGGAAGCGGTGATGTCGGTGCGCATAGAAGTGTCTCTCGCGTGAGAACGCGTGGATTTGTTCACAAAAAAATCTGGTGATATTTTTGCGCGTTTTAGCAGTTGCAAAATTGCTTCAAAGTGCATCCCCATACACCGTCCAAATATAAAGAAAATCACATGCTTTCCGCATGAGTGTGAGTATGGTGCTTGGAGCGAAAGTTGATGAAACTGAATTTGAGCAAAACTCTTTAAAAATTTTTGGATGAAAGGGCTTAGCGGTGGCCAAATTCCTGTCGAATCGTAGTATTCCACCCGATTTTGCTGCTCGCAATACACGGCAACCCAATGTGAACCAGGTGAACCGCTCGGATCAACGTTAATCACCATTGAATAAGGAGCTGGTGTTGTTGCTCCTGCTGGAATTTGATCTGATGGAAAACACCCTAAAAAGGTCGAACGCGTGACTGGGTTTCGAGCAAGAATTTTATTTATTTGAACACTGTTCATTTTTAAAAGTAGGAACTTTTTCTAAAGTGTAAGGATAAAAGCAACCCATGTATTCAATGGCAAGGTTGCGTTGAGGGGGTTCACGTGTGACTAATCCATCAAGGCGGTAGCCAGTGTCTTCGACGTTAGCCTCACCAATTGACCATTGGGCAGACCGAACATGTACTCCCGGATGTGTCATTTCATAATAACGAATGTATCGTGCCGATTCAGCAGATGCTCGCCGCCCCCTTAGGTAGCCACCTTCTGGCGCATTAACAAGCTTGTTCATTGGAAGAAAGCAGCGGCGGAGGGTGGCCAACGCAAGACCAGCTGCCGTGGATGAGATTTTAAACGGGTCCAGTCCTCTCGTATTTTCAGCAATGATTTGGCGAAATTGAAGCACACTTTCGCGCAGAATTGCCACATCATTCATACAGTACAGGATGAGTTGTTCACGCAATTGGAAGCGTGCAGAACGGTTCTCGACCTCCCACCAACTCATAAAGGAATCTCTCTTTGACGCTTTCATGTGATCAGGCTGATAAAATTCTTTGCCCGGTAAACCATGCAATCTTTGGTGTAAATTTTCACGCCGAATGAACAGATAAGGAAAGAAAGGTTTTGCTGTTGCAACTTCAGCGTTCAATCCAAATGTGCGTGGCAGTGCATCCAATTCACAGAAAAAGTAGTTCAGCGAGTCTTTAAAGATCACGTGTCGTTGATGGTTCCCTTTCAAAGTCATCGAAAAAATTTTTAGTCCCGTTGTGCAAATACGCTTTGGTGGCAAATTGCGCCGGTGAAGTGCCTCCAGTATTAAATGAATGTCGTATTTTCCGCCATTGTGTGATAAACAAATTGTTTTCACACCATGTGGACCACTTCCGGTGAGAAAGTTGATAAAATCGTCCACCGGGTCATTGTTGGTAGCGTCGTCAAAACTATGGAAAAACAGTCTTCGTGGGTTGTAGTGGACATTGGCTGGTAGAGCATTGACTTTTCCAAAGCTCAACGGGGTTTGTCACGTTAGAGGATGGAATTGGTATTTGAACATTCTCTCCAATTTTCCATTCAATTTGAACAAATTGGTCCTCCAGAATGAACCGAAATTCCTTCATTTATACACGCTTCGCAGATAATTTCGGCAATAATGAGCATCGGAACATGTTTCTGTACAACCTTTGTACGCAGTTGAAGTGGTAAATCTTGGGACGTTTCAGCGTCGAAAAAGCAAAGTCTGACCGACCGATTTGTTCCAACTTCTTCTTCTTCCTCATTATCAGCATCATGACCGTGATCGTCGTCTCCCTCCTCGTTACCATCATTATCATCATCGTCTTCGTCATCGTTATTATTATTTTGTTGTTGTTGTTGTTGCCCTCTTCTTCTCCTTCTCCTCCTCATTGGTTCATCTTTGAGAGGCTGAATAAAACAAGGGTCTCCACTTTGATGGGGTCCAGAGCATCGTGCACAGCGCACCCATTCCGTTTGGCCAATTTGGGCTGGACATTTATGTGGATAATTCGCATAGGTTATGGCTCCACATTGTCGGCATGCTCTTCTCCATTCACATATTGGGCGAAAAGTGCGTCCTCCCTGATTATACATGCTTGCGGGTGCCTGATTGCTCAGATGATAGGCGAAGCAGTCGTCATTTGGAAAAACGAATTGACAATCACGGCAAAGACGATTGCCAGTTGACCCATCTGCTCGGGATTGCTGTTGTTGTTGTTGTTTACATGGATACCCTGCGCCAAAACGTAAACACAGACGGCAGACGACTTTGCATTCCTGCGGGTGGTACCAGCGTGTCACGCGACGTTCACAATCAATACAATATCCTTGCACACGAAACAGTTGCTCAATTCGACCAATGTAGTTGAAGTGTTGATTTTCGAACAAAAGACACAAGTTGAACTTGGCTGCCTCGCCGGATGCTGCCTTGAACACAATTCGGTACTCACGTTCCTTCTCAAAAACTGCAATTCGAATTTCTCCTGGCCCGTATCCCTTGGTCGGTCAACAATGTCCATGGTATGTATTTGGAGCGTTTAAACAAGCGTTCAAAAGCAGCAACCATGTCGGAGAATAAGTTACGTGCCTCAGGCCCGTGGGTGTGCTGGCGATTTGCGAAACTTTTGAATGCTGTCGGTCCGCCTCCGCCTGGTGACCGTGAACGCCAATCGTGAAGACCTAGCAACACAGCTCTGGCCAAACAGAGTCGATCATTCGGATTCTTAATGCGGATCAACGAGCGAACAGTGTTCACCAATCGGTGCTCTTCCTCAAGGCTGCATGCGCCTATACAGCAAAAGAAAATATGAAAAGAAAATAAAAATAAATTTCAACCTGCTCTCCCTGATTCACTGTGGTCCGATTGCATTGGCCAAACTGCAAGCACTTTTGTGACTGTTGTCCCGCCAGTCAGATCAATTCCGGCAGCAGATTGATCATTGAGTCTTTGGATCAGATCAGCGATAGCAGCCGGATTGTTTTGCTCGGGTGGACGAAGTGGAATCGTAAATGGATTCTCAAAGGTAGGTGGATGCAGTTGAAGACCAATTAACATCGGTGCTGGACGTCCATCAAGCACTCTGTCAAACAGCCGCTGTACAAGACGCTCGAGCACACGATCGGGCCGTTCCACTTCTTCAAGGGGAGCAAAGCGCACTTCCGCTATTTCACCAATTGTATTCCGAGGTCGGTTGCGCATTTGGTGCACCGATGTAATGGCAAAGTCATTCTGATTAAAATTAGACATTTCTGGACCTGAAAAACATAATTTATATCGATGAGCAGAGTAATGGATAAAAAATGACAAATAAATTTAAAGCCGTTTCTCCTCCTCCTCCTTTTCCTGCTTCCCCATCTCTTGCTCTGAGCACTCTTTTTGCTGCGGCACCACCTGTTGACGCCGTGGACGATGATGATTGTGCGTCGTCCCACTGTTCCCCATCATCTACATCACCCTCTTCTTTTTCCGTTTCTCCATTTCCACTGCTGTTTGGTGTTTCTGCTGCTGCTGCTGCTTTTCTTTGTTGTTTTTGGGCAGGTCTGCCCAGCATCCAGTTGTTCTCGGCGTCCTCATCTACGGCATCCTCTTCTTCTTCGCATTCCATAGCCTCGCCGTCGGTGTTTTCGGCATTCTTCCTCTTTCTGCGCTTCTTCGCTCCGGGCTCCATGCCGAGGACTTCCGCTGCATTTTTTTCTCTCTCCTTTTCGTGCTGAAGTCGAACATTGATCGGCTGCTCCTCCTGCTCGCGCACCAGTTTGTTGAGCCGTTTGAATTCCTGATGGTATTGCGCGGCCTTCTGCTCTTCGTTCAGCTCCCTGCTACGCTCAATTTGTTATGCCCTTTTCAACGCACCTGGTGCAAGTCACGTGGGCGAAGCAGAAGTTGACCTTTGAATTTTTCATATTTAATTACCCACTCAAAAAAATTACCTGATGCTTGAATCGCATCAGTTGCGGGTCCGGCTTGAAGTTCGTTGTACACTCAAAGTCAAAAAACACAAAACGCTTCTCCTTCTTGACTTTGGGCCGATAGGGGATGTAGCAGTCGCGCGGTGCGTGAAATCCAAGGCAGACCTTGCAGAATTTTTGGCCACAAACATGACCATTTTTCTTGTCTTGGTCCTGTGAATTCTTTATTTTTTAATTTTTAAAAACACGAATTACCGCCACACGGTATATTACGCCACAGTCCACACATTTCTTTGAGCTTTTGCAGACCGACTTTTCAATTGTCGTGGTCTCGTTCCCACGTTTGACCGTACAATGCATGCCGCGAACATGATGATCATAACAATTTTGGCTTTTGAATGTCTTGAAAAAAATAACTCAAAAATTATGGGTCTCATACCTTATTGCAGGATAAACACGACACAAAGAAGCCATTTTCCTCAACACAATTTCCCCTAAAATTGCGCCCCACTCGTTGACAGTTATGGCATTTCCATTTGCATCTTGATGTGTGCTGCGCTTGTGTGTGGTACGGCATCTCACACTGTTTGGTTTTATTTATTTTAATAATAATCAAAAATAAGCTTTTACCCCAAAACAGTAGTTTTTTGTGCTGAAAAATTTGCCAATAGCTTTGATTGGATTATAATGTCCCGCACAGCCGTCAGCGTCATCAGTAAAAACAACACAGAGTTCTTGAACGTAGCTATTCACAGCAGATTTCCATGCCGGCTTCATTTTGCCAAATGTATCAAAGCAAAAAAGCCGAAACATGCCGGGATTGATCGCCTCATAATAAGCCTTAACAGATAATGCTTAAAAATAAAGTCAATTAATAAACAAATTATTTGCCTGAATTGATTCTCCGTATTCCTCAATTGAATAGAAGGGTAGGTTGATGTCAATGTTGCACCCCCGGCACAAAGCATGAACGCCTTCAAGCTGTTTTCTCTCATCCCTTTTGTATTCCGAAAAACGTTGTTGCGCAAGTATGAATTTCATCCGAAGCATTTCAAATGACCGGAAGAGACAGAGATTGTCGTTGTTCAGAAGCTCATACGTTGCACCATCGGCAATACGGTAGTCGATGTTGAAGTCGTTACGCCCTTTTCCAGCCATTTTCGGTTTGGCGCACTTGCTCTCGATTGCCGTGATGTCAATTACAAATGGTTCTTCAAGGAGTGATGGCCTTTCCTTCGCTTTGTTGCTTTGGTCGACCATTTCAAAACGCGTCAGGATTTTTTCTGTTGCCGAGTTGTCCAGCTTTTTAAAGTGTACAGCCACTTCGTAGTCAAGGTGTTTTGACGTCAGAAGGAAAATGAAGTGGTCCGCGGATATTTTCATTGATTTGGCCCCCTCGGAGGCATAAGAAAGGCACATGGTGAATAAATTGCGCAGAATGTCCTCCGGAAAAACAGCACCAAACGTTAGGCTCATCAAAAATTGCCCAATAAAACGGAACGCTAAACACCATTTAAAAAAAATACCTCAATCAATCAAAGCACAACAAAAATTTTTTTTAAATATAATTTTCATAGATAAATTAAATAATAATTTTATATGATGTATTATTTACAACCACACCTTTAAAACGTCCCGCTTCCGCCTGTGCGGCAGAGAGACATGTAAAGCCATCGCCGTTGAATAATTCCGCCTCCAATTCGCGGGTAATTGACGGCTCCTTCTGGGCCTTGCGCTCATTATTGTCCAATGGCACAACCTGAAAATGTCTCCCAAAATTAGAAAAGAATTTTAGAAAAACATTTCGTAAAAACTAACCGAGATCGGAAGGCGTTTCGTAACCTCATCCAATGGCGGTGCGTCGTCCATCAATTCAGTGCCGTCATCCCCAACAGGGGAATACGGTCCGTCGAGGGTAGGGGGGAGGGAATTGTCGGAATATTGGCTCATTGTTTTCTTTCTTAAATTAAAAAAAAAATTCACCCATTGAGTTTAGTTAAAAATGTCAAAGAAAATGGCCGATCAAAAAAAATCGGGCATGACCCCTCTCCAGGGCGATGATTTGGGCCATTTTTGGAGAGTTAAAAACGCGCATAGGTCACCCCCTACACGTGTTTTTAACCTTCCGGCCCAAGCCATCACATTGGAGGGCATGCCCTCCAACTATGACTATCATAGCAAGCGATTATGGAACCGCTCATGGAACTCAAAGTGTGTGGCACTACCATCCCAAAGTGCAAGGTTTGGTCTAGGCCTCCCTATGTTGGGTAATTACTCCCTCCATAAGGCACTTGCGCCAACGCCCACAGCACATATGAGTTCCGTCAACGCGGATTTTAATCCGGGGTGTTGAGTTTGAGCAGCTGCGCATTCGACACTGCTCAGTGACTCGCGGTCCTCCGGGCCAGCCAGTCCCGGTTATTCTCTCGCTGTACCAATGCAGCCCGTAGGCAGGGCACATTAGGGCTAGGAACCGCCACCCCCGCTGCTAGGAACAGACACACCTTCACCCTCAAGGCCAGCGAGTGAAGGGCCCCCGTCCACACCAGACCGACTATCTGGCTGGGTTTAAACATCGCTGTGACACCCGGCGGGCTATGACGGAAACATGGTTTCGGTCAGTCACTGCCGCAGCCCTGGATACCAGCGGAATAAGCCCAGTGGACAGTGAACGCCCGTGCCCACCCCTCTGGGAAGTAACCCAGTACCGGGGCAGGACTCCTCGGTTTAAGGATGGCCCCCAGGATATTTGAAACGGCTTAACAAATATCCTAAAGGGGTTTAGTACCGAGTAAACCAACAAAATGAAAAAAATGGGGTGAGAAAGGTCAGTACAAAGTACCTGTGATCAATGAAAATGAAAAAAACAAGGGGAAAATGAATAAAAAAGGAAAAAAAGAGTGGAAAATAAAAATATTTTAAAGAGGGAAAGCAAAAATAATTAAAATTTGGAAGAAAAAAGCGGAAAATTAATAAAATAATTTTTAAATTTGAGAAAAACAGAATGCCAAGATGTGAAAATAATTTTTTAATTTGAGAAAACAGAACGTCAATAATTTAGATAAATTTTAAATTTGAAAAAAACAGAATGCCAAGAATTGAAATAAATTTTAAATTTGAAAAACAGAACGCCAAGATTTTAAATAATTTTTAATTTTGAGAAAAACAATGAACACCTTCCATGTCCAGCACATCATCTCTGTGGAATAGAATTTTAGTGTATTTTTTCTGGATTATTATGTGAGAGAAAAATGTGTTAACATTTGTCCATCAATGTTGTAATGTTCCAAAACAATGCGCTTCATGGACTCGAAGTTGAGCAGTTGCTGCGCAGAATATGAGAGACGAAAACTTCGGACTTTCAATTCAGCACGCTCATCCTCTCCATTTATGCGATCACAATGGATAGGGAAATTTGGCACAAAAATGTGTAAAAATTGGCAAAAGATAGGGTTAAAAATTGTGGCAAAATAATGCCAAAAATTGGCAAGAAATAAATAGGGAAATTTGGCACAAAAATGTGCAAAAATTTGGTAAGAAATAAATAGGGAAATTTGGCACAAAAATGTGCAAAATTTTGGTAAGAAATAAATAGGGAAATTTGGCACAAAAATGTGTAAAAATTGGCAAAATAAAGGGTTAAAAATTTGGGCAAAAAAATGCCAAAAATTGGCAAGAAATAAATTGGGAAATAAGGGGGCAAAACAATGCCAAAAAATTGCGGCAAAATGGCACAAAAAACGGTACCATAATAATGCCAATCTGGCACATAAATAATAAATGGCAAAAAGTAATGGGTAAATGGGTAAACAAATGCCAAAGAAGGAAAAAATTAAGGCATAAATAAATGATAATGGATTATTGATTGGCTTTTCCTTCCGTAAAGTGAATTAAATGAAATGAAAATGACCAAATGGACAAAAAATCAATTAATAAATTGTTTATTGTCTGAAGGTGTCAAATTACATAATGGGCATGCGGGAAGGAGGGCGGCAACACAAAGTACGCAACCAATTAATTAATTTGTTTATTTGGCACCTTTTCAACACCCCCGCCCCTCCTTAATTGATTTGTTTATTTGACCCCCTCCCCCTTCTCGCCGCCCGCTCTCGCCCCCTACCGCCGCTGGTGACGTCAAATTTTCCCTTTATGAGAGCAAATTAATGTTTATCATCCATTGCCAATGTGGCCGAGTGGTTAGAGCGTCAGTCTGGCCGCCCCCCTGGGGTTCGGATCCGCTTGGTGCGGGGAATTTTTGGAGAATTTTAAATGAATTTAAATTCAACGTCTTTGACCTTTAAGACGTTTAAAATAATTTAAAATTAAATGAATTTAATTAAAATAATTTGCATAAAGTCGCGCAGTCAAAAAAGTCGCGCACCCCCCTGCAATAGGTTTGGGTTTGCAAGAAAAAAGTCGCGCAATAGGTTTGGGTTTCAAAAAAAAGTCGCGCAATAGGTTTTGGCTTCAGTACTGAAAAGTCTGGCGCTCAGATGGCCCGCGCTCACTTGGCGGCGCTCAAATGGCTGGCGCTCAGTTGGCCATGCACCCCTCCCACACCTATGGGGGGCTACCGTAATCCGGTGAAAAGGTCGTGGGTAACTACTTCGGCGCCGCAAGTGTCGCTTTGACTGGGCGCCGCAAATGTCTGCGCCGCAAGTGTCGCTTTGACTGGGCGCAGCAAGTGTCAGCGCCGCAAGTGTCGCTTTGACTGGGCGCCGCAAATGTCGGCCAATCCTAAGAATGGGTTTTTATTTTCTAATCCAAAAAAACCATAAAAAATTATTCATTTTCTGGATGAAATTAAGTATTTTAGTGCCAATAGATATTTGTAAAGGCTCCAATGAGGATAAATACCAACCATTTCATCATTTGCCGCGTACTTTCCGTCTTATGAAGGATGACAAAGTTTGCCTCGAACTGTGGCGGGTCTTCTTTCCCTGACAAATCATTTGTTTGTTTTGTGGGCCCAAAATTGGCGACCATTGGCAAATAATCGTACATCCCTTGGCAAAATTGTGAATGGTAATTAGTTATAATTTTAATTCAAATTATTCTATTAAAATAAGTACTCGGATGTGTCGCAATGTTTTTGCCGTGCCAAGTATCTTAAGGTTAACAACAATTTTTCAAAAAAAACAATTAAAAATTTGTCCATTTTCACACTCACTGCTTAGTAATTGGACTGGGCCAATTTTGCCATTTTGAATTTGTGTTAAAATTGGCTCCAAATTGTCACTGCTAAATACAACTGATGTATCCACCCAACCGACCGTGTCATATTCCGACAAAACTTCCTTAGAATTGCAGTGGTTTTTTGATTTTTTAAATTAATTTACCGCCATGGCCAAAATTTTCCACGCGTAACTTTTCGGGTGGCGCACTCGACCTTCAACCATTTGAGAAAAATCGAAAATTCGCCATTCCAATTCACAGACCGAGTTCAGCTCAGCCATCTTCAAATCAATTAAAATTAACCTTCAATTTTAATTTTTCGCAATAGTTTTAAAATTACAAAACCACTCAATAATTTGATTTAAAAAAACAAAAATTAATTATGAAATATTGAAATATTAAATTATAAATTTTTTACCATTTCGCTGTTTTTGTCACATTTCCCAAATCATATGCAATTATTTTTTGTGTGCAGCCAAAATATTCTTTTATTTTCGCGATTAGCAACCGAAGTGATGGGAAATAATTGGCACTGGCGGCAGTCGCAAATACAAATTTTGGATCCCCTGGGAATTTGACCTGAATTGTTAAAAAATACTATTATTTTGTTAATTTTTTTTAATTATTAAAATTAAAAAAAAGAATGAATGGTTAATTTTGTTTTTATTTGAATTTGCATAATTCTTGAAAAATAAAAAATAAATATTTCTAATTCTTTATTTATATAATTATAAAATAGTTAAGAAATATTATAAATTTATTTTTATTTTTTTACATTTATTATTAAAACAAAATAGAAACTAATTTACCCAAAACAATAAAATCTTTTATTTAAAAAATAGTAAAATAATATATTTTTTAAATATTTTGCTTCAATTTTGAAAAGTCAAAAAGAAAAGAAAAAAAGTTATTAGCAATGATAGCAGTTGAAATGGATTATTAATTAAAACAAATATATTTTTTTAATATTTTATTTTTATTATTTTTCTTGAATTATTAAATAATCATTTATTTTACTTCAGTGTTCGCTTCGATTGTGTATTTGTCCGAAAGTTTGTATCGTTCCAACAGCCATGCCAATGAACAGTTGAATTTTTTTCCACGAATTGAACACGATTCGTTAATGTTCAAAGTGTAGACCAGCTTAAAGTTGAACATTTTGACAAAATATATTGGCAAATGAATCAATTGATAAATGAATGAATGCCCGTACCGAACTTAATGATACGTTATTTAATTTAAACGATAGATTAATGACGTACCAAAAGTTAGTGATACGTTATTTAATTAATCGATTGATGAATATGACCGTACCGAACTTAATGATACTGTATTATTGAATTTACCTTTTCACCACAGCACTTGTCCAACTGAGTGTCATTCGACCTGAACATTATTTAAAATTACAAATTAAAAATTAAAAGTGTAAAATTACTCTTCAGGGGAGAAGCATTGGCTATTGACGGAGTTGAACAGTGCGGTAAAAAATATGAAATTAATAAATAAAAAATTCATAATCAACTTAAATTAACAAATTTTAAATTAAAATAAATTTTATCTTCATATTTTTATTTATTTTTTATTATAAAAGAAATTATAATTTTGTTTAAATAGAAAAAAATAAACATTTTCATAAATTATTCATCTTTAGAAATTTGAGAAATTTGCTGTTAATTCAGCAAAAAATGTTTATGTTCATAGTTTTAAAAATGTGAAGATGAAAAAACCAAAAAATAAAAAATAAAATAAAATGTCGGAATGAAGAAAAAAGATGAATAAGCACAAAAATAAATTTAAAAACATTTTTGATTAATATCAATTTATGAATAACAACCAGCAAAATAATTTTTAAAAATTAAAAAAAAACAAATAAAAATTTTAAAATGTTTATACCGTCTATTTATCTCACAAATTTATTTCAATAAAATTATTTTAGTAAATTTGGAGGCTAATTGAGTGGCAAATTAAAAAAAAAAGAAAAAAGAGGGAATTTGCTGAAAATATAAAAGAACGTTTCAAAGTTTAAAAGTTTTTTGTTAGAAATTAATATGAATGAACAATTAATTTCGTATAGTTAATTAAGAAATAAGAAATAATTTGACTTTCAAATTAAAAATTAGAGTGAAGCTTGACCAGGAATTTTGGGCAAAACCGATACCGTGATTTGCCGGGACCTGAGAAGCCGGGACCGGGGACCTAGATTTTTCTTCAGGGCCGGGACCAACCGGAAATTTTAAAATTCACATTTTAAAACTTTTTCTACTCAAAATAATACAAAATTAATTTTTTATTTTATAAATCCAAAACTAAACTAAATTAAATCAATGAAAATTTTCAAATCAAATTTTCTTCAATTATTCAAACAATTAATCTTTTTTTGACTCAAATGATCGAATATTATTAGAAATTCAGATTTGTTTTTATCACTTTTTTCGGCGCGCTAAAACTTTCAAATATTTAAAAAAAATTGAGCATTAATCAAACTTTTAAGAATTTTCAAGTCGAGAACAAGTGAGGTTTTACGAAATAAATGAACATAAATCCAAAACGAACTCCCGGCCGTATTTATGGATAAAAAAAAGAATTAAAACAAACAAAAAATAGCTATCGTACCCTAGCTCAATTTTTAATAACCCGGCCCTTCTTTTATATCGCTTTTTCTCAGTTGAAAAGGGTGTTTGCCAACTTGGCATGTCCCAATTTCTGTCCATAACATTTGCCAATTTCTTTAACATTTCTCATTTTTCTCTTTTGTGCCACTTTAGCATTTCCCAATTTTCTAACATTTTACAATTTCTTTATTATCATTCACATTTTGTCCCATTTTAACATTTCTTTATAATTTATTATTACTTTTAACTTCCCGATTATTCATAATTAATTTTTAACATTTGACAATTTTTCGAATGGAAAAATTGTGACTAATATGAATTAATAATTTTCTTCACTCATTACTTCATTTCGTACACATTTAATTTTCTGAAAATATAAAAGAA
>CP049710.1:4158722-4194438 GCA_004148225.2 Heterodera glycines | reverse complement strand
TTTTTTAAATCGCTTATATTCTTATTTTTATGTGAAATGAAATTGCATAATTTAAAACCCTACAAAACAGAGTTTATCACGTAATTCACGAAAAATTGAATTCAAGATTTAAAGTTGGCATATTTAGAAAATAGAGGCAAAAATGTAAAATTCTGCCCTAAAAGTACAAAAACATTTTATTTGAAAATTATTTTTTCTCATTTAGAAAATAAAACTTTCAAATAATTAAAAAAAATTGAGCATTAACTAAAGTTTTTATGAATTTTCGAGTCGAAAACAAGTGAGGTTTTACGAAATAAATGAACATAAAACTTTTCAAGACAATAATTTTTTTAATCATTTTTTTCTGTTCCATTCTGTAGATGAAGCTGTCCATGGAGCAAATCAGTCAAATTCCAGAACTGCGCACGAATCAGTTTAAGGAGCGAATTTGTCAGGTCCGGCGAGCACGGATAGGTCACTTTGGCATGGGTCACTTTGGCATGGGTCTGCATGCCGCGAACATGATGATCATAACAATTTTGGCTTTTGAATGTCTTGAAAAAAATAACTCAAAAATTATGGGTCTCATACCTTATTGCAGGATAAACACGACACAAAGAAGCCATTTTCCTCAACACAATTTCCCCTAAAATTGCGCCCCACTCGTTGACAGTTATGGCATTTCCATTTGCATCTTGATGTGTGCTGCGCTTGTGTGGTCACTTTGGCATGGCACACTTTGGCATGGGTCACTTTGGCATGGGTCACTTTGGCATGGGTCACTTTGGCATGTGTCACTTTGGCATGTGTCACTTTGGCATGGGTCACTTTGGATTATAATGTCCCGCACAGCCGTCAGCGTCATCAGTAAAAAACAACACAGAGTTCTTGAACGTGGGTCACTTTGGCATGTGTCACTTTGGCATGGGTCACTTTGGCATGGGTCACTTTGGCATGGGTCACTTTGGCATGGGTCACTTTGGCATGTGTCACTTTGGCATGGGTCACTTTGGCATGGGTCACTTTGGCACCGACTATTGCTAAACTTTTTAATTTATTTCCCAATTTAAAAAAATGATAGGTCAAAAAAAAATGTTTAACGAACAAAGTTGATGTACAAAATTTCATATTTTACCTTTTCTCCATTTTCACCTTTTTTCGCGATTTCAACTTTCATTCACTTTTTATTTTTTGGTTTGGCCCAGCCCTGGTGGGCAAATTAGTGCACTAAGGCTGTAAACGGATAAAGTCAACTATACAATTCTTCTTGCTCATATTATGAATAATTTATAAAAAGATTTTTTTGACCGCTAAAGAAGTCCTAAATAATTATGATTAGAACTTAAAATCGCAAAATATGCACAAAATATGCGCAAAAATGGCAAATAATAAATTTGCATGCAAAAAATGAAAAAAAAACTAAAAACTGATAAGCTTAATACAAATTATTGAAAAATAAATGATTGCCTTTTTCGAATTTGGAATTGTAAAAAATGGTCGAATTGTCCGGCATCAAATAAGCAATCCACCAGGCATAGGTCGAAGACTGTGCCGTGACCAGCAGAGAGTCGCATGCCGTTGTGGCAAACGCAAAATCATTTGCCCTTGGCATTGATTTGGGCAAATACATATTGGAAATCAGCTCAAGAAGCAAATTAATTAAATTTCAATCAGGGGATGGCACTGGATTATCGGGTTATTGTTCCGGAATAGAATTCTTCATTTTCTGGTCGAAATTGCATATTTCTTATGTTTTGATGAAAATTCAAAAATTTGGGTAATTTAAAAGTAAAAAATGATCATTTTGGAACAAAAATAATTAGTGAAAATATTTACTTGGCGATTGATTGTCAATGCTTTCAAAAATTGCTATCTTCTCCCAGTAAAACGACAGAAATTGAAATGTTGCTAATTTTTTTCTGAATTTTTCAAATTAATTTTTTAAAATAAATTCTTTCCACCTTTAAAAAGTGAAAACCAAATTCAATTCCACGCTCCGTAAAATCTTTTTTGCTTTCCCAACCATAAGTACGGAAATCGTCAGTTCGGGTGTGCACACAAAATTTGTGCGACTGATCATTTCTGAAACAAAAAAATTCTATCATTTTATATAAATTGAGGATTTGTGAAAACCCGCCAAGGTAGTGGCAAAAAACTCAAGACCAATACTATTTAGCGCACATTTCTATGGTGTGACACAAAATGGTGGTAGTTTCACTTATTTTCGAAATTTATTCCGATCTAAAGCACTTCGGTTTTTCGATTCAGTGTTAAGGAGTGATCTGACCGTGTACGTTTAAAATTTAGACTTAATGAATTATTTGTACATACCCAAATAATTGGCTTTGGTATGTGTCCACAGTTTTGCACAATTCATGCCCAATTTGGAAAATTTGTCGAATTTGCGTTCTTTGATTTTCAAAGAATTTGAAGGATTGGAAAAAATATCCCTAAAAATAAATTAAAAAAAAATAATCACAAAAATTACTTCAACTTTTAAGTATTTCTCTTTGATACTTCCGATGGCGTGTCTTAAGCACAAAAAATGAAAATAAATTTTTAAAAATGTGCCAACTTTTGTGAGTCCACAAATGTACAGCATTCTGGCGCAAAACCCTTTATGTAAAAGGTGGCATTCAGCGTTTGAGCCGAATTCGAAAAGCATTTAAAAATTAATTTCGAATTGTTTGAAATTTTACAATGAATTTTATTTGTGAAGCATAGACCGGGAAAAGCATTTCCATCTCTCGCACTCCTTCTGACTCATACGGTCCATATGATGATGGCTCACATTTTTGATCCTCTTTAAAAATTGGCTTCCGTCCGTGGGCTTTTCCAATAGCATACAAAGCGGCGAAACGGTACTAAATGAAATTTTAAAAAATGTAGATTTTTAATTCAAATAAAAAGATTTAAAAAGTAATTAGTGCATTTCATTTTACCATTTGGTTGCCAAGTCCGTGACATGGGCCACCCCATGATGCGAAAATGTACTTGTCAGCACGTTCAGGGAAAAGCCTGGAATGCTTTACATATGTGTATTTAAAAAGGAGAAAAATTATTGCAGTGCCACAAAATCAGACAAATAAATCATTTCAAATGATTGTCACCAATTAACCGTTCAATTTCTTTGCCCGTTAAATTTTCTTTGCATTTTTCCGACGAGCACTTGCAGTTATTGAAATTTGAATACAAAATTAAAATGATTAAAATGTGAGAGCAAAAGTGCATTTTTGGTTCTAAAATATCAAATTTAACATATGCTTTAATTAAATATATTTTTTAAATTAGGAACAAAAATCATTAGCATAATTTGTTATGCCTTATTCAAATTCGAAAATTGGTTGGAATTTAGCGCTGTTAATGAGTCAACACAAGGAGAAGAGATGGTAAATTGAACATTCATCTCAATGCAATGCAGAAAAATAGAAAAAATGCAAAAAATTTGACTCATTAACAGCGCTAAATTCCAACCAATTTTCGAATTTGAATAAGGCATAACAAATTATGCTAATGATTTTTGTTCCTAATTTAAAAAATATTTTTCATTAAAGCATCATATAAAATTTGATAATTTTAGAACCAAAAATGCACTTTTGGTCTCACATTTTAATCATTTTAATTTTGTATTCAAATTTCAATAACAGCAAGTGTTCGTCGGCAAAATGCAAAGAAAATTTAACGGGCAAAGAAATTGAACGGTTAATTGGTGACAATCATTTGAAATGATTTATTTGTCTGATTTTGTGGCACTGCAATAATTTTTCTCCTTTTTAAATACACATATGTAAAGCATTCCAGGCTTTTCCCTGAACGTGCTGACAAGTACATTTTCGCATCATGGGGTGGCCCATGTCACGGACTTGGCAACCAAATGGTAAAATGAAATGCACTAATTACTTTTTAAATATTTTTATTTGAATTAAAAATCTACATTTTTTAAAATTTCATTTAGTACCGTTTCGCCGCTTTGTATGCTATTGGAAAAGCCCACGGACGGAAGCCAATTTTTAAAGAGGATCAAAAATGTGAGCCATCATCATATGGACCGTATGAGTCAGAAGGAGTGCGAGAGATGGAAATGCTTTTCCCGGTCTATGCTTCACAAATAAAATTCATTGTAAAATTTCAAACAATTCGAAATTAATTTTTAAATGCTTTTCGAATTCGGCTCAAACGCTGAATGCCACCTTTTACATAAAGGGTTTTGCGCCAGAATGCTGTACATTTGTGGACTCACAAAAGTTGGCACATTTTTAAAAATTTATTTTCATTTTTTGTGCTTAAGACACGCCATCGGAAGTATCAAAGAGAAATACTTAAAAGTTGAAGTAATTTTTGTGATTATTTTTTTGTTAATTTATTTTTAGGGATATTTTTTCCAATCCTTCAAATTCTTTGAAAATCAAAGAACGCAAATTCGACAAATTTTCCAAATTGGGCATGAATTGTGCAAAACTGTGGACACATACCAAAGCCAATTATTTGGGTATGTACAAATAATTCATTAAGTCTAAATTTTAAACGTACACGGTCAGATCACTCCTTAACACTGAATTGAAAAACCGAAGTGCTTTAGATCGGAATAAATTTCGAAAATAAGTGAAACTACCACCATTTTGTGTCACACCATAGAAATGTGCGCTAAATAGTATTGGTCTTGAGTTTTTTGCCACTACCTTGGCGGGTTTTCACAAATCCTCAATTTATATAAAATGATAGAATTTTTTTGTTTCAGAAATGATCAGTCGCACAAATTTTGTGTGCACACCCGAACTGACGATTTCCGTACTTATGGTTGGGAAAGCAAAAAAGATTTTACGGAGCGTGGAATTGAATTTGGTTTTCAGCAAGTGTCAGCGCCGCAAGTGTCGCTTTGACTGGGCGCCGCAAATGTCGGCCAATCCTAAGAATGGGTTTTTATTTTCTAATCCAAAAAAACCATAAAAAATTATTCATTTTCTGGATGAAATTAAGTATTTTAGTGCCAATAGATATTTGTAAAGGCTCCAATGAGGATAAATACCAACCATTTCATCATTTGCCGCGTACTTTCCGTCTTATGAAGGATGACAAAGTTTGCCTCGAACTGTGGCGGGTCTTCTTTCCCTGACAAATCATTTGTTTGTTTTGTGGGCCCAAAATTGGCGACCATTGGCAAATAATCGTACATCCCTTGGCAAAATTGTGAATGGTAATTAGTTATAATTTTAATTCAAATTATTCTATTAAAATAAGTACTCGGATGTGTCGCAATGTTTTTGCCGTGCCAAGTATCTTAAGGTTAACAAACAATTTTTCAAAAAAACAATTAAAAATTTGTCCATTTTCACACTCACTGCTTAGTAATTGGACTGGGCCAATTTTGCCATTTTGAATTTGTGTTAAAATTGGCTCCAAATTGTCACTGCTAAATACAACTGATGTATCCACCCAACCGACCGTGTCATATCCGACAAAACTTCCTTAGAATTGCAGTGGTTTTTTGATTTTTAAATTAATTTACCGCCATGGCCAAAATTTTCCACGCGTAACTTTTCGGGTGGCGCACTCGACCTTCAACCATTTGAGAAAAATCGAAAATTCGCCATTCCAATTCACAGACCGAGTTCAGCTCAGCCATCTTTCAAATCAATTAAATTAACCTTCAATTTTAATTTTTCGCAATAGTTTTAAAATTACAAAACCACTCAATAATTTGATTTAAAAAAAAAAAAATTAATTATGAAATATTGAAATATTAAATTATAAATTTTAAATTTGGCTTACAAATTAGTGTTATCAATAGGGCGAGGATTTTAGTTTTTTAATTGTTTTTTCTGCCGCTTTATTTAGACGAGAAATGCACGAAAAACACATTTTTAGCTCGGAAATTCTTCATTTTAACGCCACTATTCATCACTAGGAATCACTATTTTTGAGCTTCGCCTCTAAAAACTATTTCGTAAGTTGGCCACTAAAATAATTTTTTTGCCACTATTTTGGCATTTTTTGGAAAATTTCACAAAAATGCAATAAAAACACAAAACACACGCCAAGAATCGACCTAAAAATTTTCAAAAATACACCCCTAAGAATTGGAAAAATTTCACAAAAATTCTTCCTCCAAATTTTCTTCTTGTTCAATATTTGCTAAGAAAATTAACTGCAACCAGTAAATAAAATTTTCTGGCTTAATTTTAAATTATTTTCAAATTAAAAATTAAAAAAGTACACCCCTAAATTTAGAACTTTTTCGCCACTATTTTGCCACTAAAAATCCTCGCCCTAGTTATCAATTATCATAAACTAAATATAAAATCTTTGGTTTTGGAATTCCGAAGAGAATTAGGATTAAATTTTGCAAGACAATTTCTTCAAATAATCAAAATATTCTCCAAATTGGTCCCGATTGGCGGCATTGAACATCGCAAACACGGTTGGCACGCCATCAACGCAGTCGTACTGCAAAAATTAGGAAAAATATAATCTATTTGAAATATTATTTAAAAAGTTTTGCTTTTCGTTCGGTCCAAATAAAGTGCTTCTGCTGGTCGGACTTTGTCACATTGGCCAACTCGGCCAAAATGCCCGAGTACAGTACATCCTCCAGGAAAAAGCCGTTAGTTTTCGGGCTGTGTGCCAAGACAGCTTTGACAGTGTCGGTGTTGGTCAAATAAATGTTGCCAAGCGCAAATATGGGGAACAATTCACCAGGGAAATCTTCCCTCGAGATGTACCTGAAAATAAATTTGGAGCCGAAGAAGCCACTCAAGACATGGACATTTAACCCCGGACATTGGACAATTTGGCCACGTACAAATGACAACAGACAATTGGCAACAGACAATTGGTCCGTGCCATTGTATATTTTTAAAAAATTCTACAATATTCAAAAAACGGTCAATGAAAAAAAGAATAAAAATTGAATTTGACTGACCATTTGCTCTCCCAGTTCCGAAATGGCTTTCGGCCGGCGCCCATATGCCCGAAAATAATCAGCGGATGATCAACGGCAATTTGGCGAAATTTTTTGTTTATCCAATAGTCCATCCGGCGCAGATGGACCACCGTGTCGTCGTCCACCTTCGCCACCCATTCGGCACCGGCACAGTGCCGTTGTTGCCATGTCAGAGCACCGAACCACTGCAAAAATGTTTATAGGGAAATGTAAATCCGACCTATTAAATTGCGCCAAAGAATTGCCAAAACAAAGGCTTTTTTTCTCCGTTTCTATCAATTGAAAGCAATTAATTGTAATTAGAAAGTATAATATATTTTGAATTAATTAAAATTAATTTTTGTTTTTTAATAAAATCACTTTGAGATGTAAATGCTTGTACTTATCCACAAAGCCGTGCAAAAACACAATGTCTCCATGCTTTTTCTGCTCCTCTTCTAATTTGTGTTTCACATCTGCCGCTTCTCCTCCCGATGGGTCGGCGATAAAAAATCGTTGTATTTCGCCCGGGGCCTAATTAAATGCAAGATTATATTTATCCAATCAAAAAAAAATTAATGTCAATTTTGCTCAAATTTTAAATTCAAATGAGTGCAGCCCGTTCTTTTTCGTTATATTCTTTAATTATGATCAAATTTATTTTTTAATTGAATATTTCAATTTTTTTCAACCTATTAATATTATTCTACATTCTGATTAATTAAATTCCTTAAAATTCAAATTAATTAAACCCAATAAATTAATAATTTAACACTATTTGTTTCATCAACAAAATATTGGAACCAACTTAATTAGTCTTTAAATTGTTTCCCCCGTTATTTCGCCAATAAATTATTAAATTAATAATAATAAATTCAATTAAATTGTTTCCTACCGCTTCTTTCATCCATGTCTCTCTCGCGCCCGTTCGCCTCTCAAATGAGGTTCTGCCCGACATTGCCAACATGATCAGCTTGGTGCCCGACGCACATTTATTGCCAATTTCCATTGAACAGTTCATGCGAATGTTTTTGAAGAGAATTGCAAATTTCTAAAAAGTACGCTACAGCATTTCTAGAACTGACCAAAACTGTAAACGAGTCCAAAAAATATTAAATTAAAATATTAAATTTAAATGCAAAAAACAAAATAATAATTTTAACAAAAATCGTAAAAATGGCAAAGGTAGTTAACAAATTTTATTATTTTCCGTTTTTGCCATTTTTATACAAAAAAGTAACCACCTCAGTTGGAACAAATGCAGTTTTGTTGGCAATTTGCTTCACAAGCGGGTCAGCCAGAAGCTGCATTTTGGTACAGCAATTTTAGTTGAAAACATTTTTTGTTAATTTTATTAATTAGTTATCCATGCTTAATCCATTTTTAAATATCATTTGCAAACATTATTTCTTTGACAATTAAAATTATCCCATGCTTTGTCTACTAATTACCATTCTTTTGTTAATTAATTCATTCTCATGCTTTGTTTAATTAACCATGTTTCATTAAAACTCCTACTTGCTTCACTAACGATGATTTTAATTAAGCTGTGCTTATTAGTTCATTGATTAATTACCCAAGCTTCCATGGCGCAGTTGTGACTGCGGCTGGTGAACAGTTTCATCTTCTGCTGCTGTTGTTGTTGTTGGTTCATCATTGGCAGCATGTCCAGCCAAAGAAGCCAAAGTGCCGCATAATCTGCCAAAAATGGTGCACCTGTTGAACCATAACTCACAACAAAATCATTTTGCATGGTACGCTCATCGACAACAAACGGCGGCGGCACTTCGAAAAATTCAAATTGGCATTTTTATTGAAATTTATAATGAAATTTAAAAACTCCACCGTTTCCAAGGGGAAAACTTTGCGTGATGAGTTCATCGGTTCTTTTACCATTAAGAATAATTGAAAAGCGTCTTTCCTTTATCCCAAAATGATATCTTAAATAATGTAATATGTATTTAATATTATTGTTTGTTGCAAATTTATTAATTTTTGATTAATTTGTGATTAATTAAAAAATAAGAAAAATATAAACGAATGATGATGTGAAGCAATTGATGCCTCCATCAGAATTGTCGCACCGATGGCTGCTGGCTTTGGCATTGGCATTGTGCGCAGTTTTATGCCACGCCAATGAGTTGAACTATTTTTATGGCCATTCTTGGCCATCACTTCCGCGCATTCGCTCGTAATCGGATTGTCCTGAGTTTGATTAATAAATAATTAAGCGTTCATATTAATGAATAATTTACCTCTTGATCACCAATTGTGAATGTTCTTTTCACTTTGAAATTGGCCGCAATGTCCAAGTGATTGCCTCGTTGAAGCAATGCCGGATAACAAATCAAAAGTCTAAAGAGGCATTTAAAAATTGTTTAATTATTTTTTGTTATAGTAATTTCTTTTCCCACCCGTCGTCACAATTTCCGCTGTTTTGTGAAAGTCGAAATTCAATTCCATAGGCCTTTTTCGTGGCTCCATCCGTTCCATTGTTTTCGGGGCATTTCTCAGCAGATGTGCATAATTTGATCACTCGCACACCTCCGTCAGTACCATTTGTCAGAAGAATACTTTAAAATTTAAGAAAAAAAAATTTAATAAATATTAAAATTTCAAACTTACGGCAGGCAGGGCGACAAATAGGCAGGTGAAACATTTAAAAGTGCAATTAAGAAATAGATTAAATTAATAGTGGAAAAGTGCATTATTTTAATCTTCTAAAGCAATTTACTAATATTATGTGGTAAATTTAAAAAAAAATTATTCAGCCGATCAGTGAGAACAAATTGAAAATGGACTAATGATTCAGCTGAGTTTTGTAGTAGAGCCCACAAAATGCAATGAATATAAACGATATATGATAATGAAAAATTCACTTGAATAAATTACTAAAGCTTTTTTGTCACAAATTTCAGTGAGTATTAATAAAATAATAAAAGAAAAACAAAATTAATTAATAGTTGAGACAATTAAGCAATGCTAAATTAGGAAGTCAGTAAAAATGTCGCATTGGCAAATGTTAACCAAATAAAAATAATTAATGAATAAATTGAGCAGAATAAGCAATGCTAATTTGAGAGAATTGCATTGGAATGCTGCATTGGGAAATGTTAAAAAATTATAATTAATTAATTAATTGAGCAAAATAAGCAATGCTAATTTGAGAGAATTGCATTGGAATGCTGCATTGGGAAATGTTAAAAAATTATAATTAATTAATTAATTGAGCAAAATAAGCAATGCTAATTTGAGAGAATTGCATTGGAATGCTGCATTGGGAAATGTTAAAAAATTATAATTAATTAATTAATTGAGCAAAATAAGCAATGCTAATTTGAGAGAATTGCATTGGAATGCTGCATTGGGAAATGTTAAAAAATTATAATTAATTAATTAATTGAGCAAAATAAGCAATGCTAATTTGAGAGAATTGCATTGGAATGCTGCATTGGGAAATGTTAAAAAATTATAATTAATTAATTAATTGAGCAAAATAAGCAATGCTAATTTGAGAGAATTGCATTGGAATGTTGCATTAGCAAATAACTGATTCAGAAAAATGCACAAATATAATAAATGAATGAGCGAGGCCAAAGACCAAAATGCATGTAAAGTGAATTTAAAAGGCAATTGTCCACAAACATTTCTCATCAGTTGGCATTGGCATTAGCGAGCGCAATTTGAGAACAGTGTTTCGGTTTGAGAAATTCTTGGATTTTTGGACTTTTTGTTTTTATTTTGGTCCTTGATTCTTCTCGATTTACCGTTCTTTTTTTACTGTTTTAAGACGGTGCTAAACTACCACCATGGTAACACGCATTTGGCTGCTTTTGTCTTCCGTTTTTCTGCTTTGCCTGACCACCAACGCAACGGGCATGAATGAGCAGGTTTAGATCAATTATTTAATAAACTGTTCATAATGATTTTCCCTAACCCAAATTGGTCCATAAAAATTATTGATGCTTGAGAGTCTCACTCTGGATAATTGCTCGAGAAAAGAAATCGTTTTTGCTATTGGTTTTTAGTAAGCCAAATTTTTGGTCTCCTCGTCCTTGAAAATTAAAAAAATGGAAATTGGGGGGTTACTGTCTCAAAACCCGAAATATTCAGTTTACCAAAATCAAAATTTGACGGACTCTAAGAGAAGCCAATTAGCTTTTTTAAATTTTTGCAATTATAGGCTTTTGAAATTAATTTCAAAAATATTCGCATGGACTGTTGGATGGAAATTGGTAGTGTTTGTCCGGCCGGCACCAAGCTGATCATGTTGTCAATGTCAAGCCGAGACCATTTCGAGATGAGAACGGGAGTCAGAGAAACGTGGATGAAAGATGCGGTGAAAAATTAATAAATGAAATTTGAATTTTTAATCTAATTTGGCGTTTAATCAGGCGCCCGGTGAAATTCTCCGGTTTTTCGTTGCTGATCAATCGGGAGGAGAAGCAGCAGATGTGAAACAAAAATTAGAAGAGGAGCAGAAAAAGCATGGAGACATTGTGTTTTTGCACGGTTTTGTCGACCTTTATGCCCACTTACATCTCAAAGTGATCAGCAAATACATTAATTAACAATAAATTAATTTGAAATATTTTACATTGATTTAGCATTAATTTTAAATTATTAACTCAATTTTATACATTTCCAGTGGTTCGGTGCCCTGACATGGCAACAACGGCACTGTGCCGGTGCCGAATGGGTGGCAAAAATTGATGACAGTTCGGTGGTCGATCTTCGCCGGATGGACTATTGGATAAACAAAAAATTGCGTCAAATTGCCGATGATCATCCGCTCATTTTTTTCGGGCATATGGGCGCCGGCCGAAAGCCATTTCGGAACTGGGAGAGCAAATGGTCAGTTGGGCTTAAAGTTTGTGGGTGTTCGGGGCATTTTAAAAATTTCTGGGGCACAAATTGGCGCGCCAAATTCAAATTTTGTTTGGGTATGTACCAATGGAACTGTACTCAGCGGATATTTATCCGCCATTTGTGCTCGGGCCCACGTATTTGACCACGTCGGCCACCGTCAGTGCAGTGATGAAACAGGCCAACAAAGCAATTGGCTTCAATTTGGACGACGTGCTATTCACTGGCATTTTGGCCGAGTTGGCCAATGCGACAGTGTCCGACCAGCAGACGCACTTCATTTGGATGGAACGAAAAGCAAATATTATTTTATAAAAAATAATTAAAATGTTTTGATTTTTGAATATTATTTTATTGGATTTTAATATATTATTTATGAAATATAATTAAAATAATTTAGGATTTTAATTATAATTGACAATTTTTCGTTTATTAATTGTTATTCAGTTCGAATGTGTCGAGGGTGTGCCAAGTGTTTTTGCCATTTGGGACGCAACAAGCCGTTCTATGATCGAGCAGCACCATGCCTATTTGAAGAAGATGTCATGCCAAAAGTAGTTGACTGACACCGCGATCAGTGATCAGTGATCATTTCGTCACAAATTGCGAATTTTTGTGATTGATTGTCGCCACAAAATAAAGAGAAGTGACACTATGACAAACTTTATTCTTTGTCCATGAACAAGTCTTAACGGTAATTAACTGAAATATTTTCCCATTTTTGATATACATTAATAAAGTTATTTTTCCACGAAATATAACGAGGGCTGGAGTTTTTAGGTGCTAAACATCAAGAATTTGGCAGCTAAATAGTTATTAAAAAGGTAGAAATAGTTGCTAAAAAATGCAAAATGCCAAAATAATTGTTAAAATAGTTGCCAAAAATTGGTACATACTGCTCAATAAATGGGAAAATTTGCCAAAGATACCTCATTCTTTATTCATTTGGTGTCAATTGCTAATGAAATCCTTTAATGCTTTTAGTTGAATCGTAAAACAAAAATTTTCAAAAAAAAATAAACTATTTCCGGCGGCACATAACGGTACTGAGAACCCCAATTTACCATTTTTATTGAAATTTTGACACAAAATTTCAACAATAGTCATTTTATACACTGGTGGCTTAGAATTGAAAGTTTTAAGGGTCAAGGGCTTACTTGAAATGTTATGAAAATATGCCAATTTCAGAGGTAGCCTTTTGTTTTTTTGCCTCTTATCTTTTTTTCATTTTTTACAATTAGTAAATTTGATATTTTAGAACCAAAAATGCACTTTTGGTCTCACATTTTAATCATTTTAATTTTGCATTCAAATTTCAATAACTGCAAGTGTTCGTCGGCAAAATGCAAAGAAAATTGTACTTTTTCGTATAATGAAATACATTTATAAATATTCCCGAACTGATGATTTCCGTTCTTATGGTTGGGAAAGAAAAAAGGATTTTACGGAGAGTGGAATTGAATTTGGTTTTCAGGTGGAAAGAATTTAAAAAAAATTTTTTAATTTGCAAAATTCAGAAAAATTTAGCAACATTTCAATTTCTGTCGTTTTACTGGGAGAAGATAAGCAATTTTTGAAAGCATTGACAATCAATCACCAAGTAAATATTTTCACTAATTAATTTTGTTCCAAAATTATCATTTTCACTTTTAAACTACCCAAATTTTTTGAATTTCATCAAAATATAAAAATATTAGACAAAAATTAAATTTTTTATTTTTTTTTAAACTTTAAAGATATTTTTGCTTTTTTATCTTTAATGAATTTTTTTGATTAAAAAAATATATATAAATATAACTTTTAAACTCCAAAGGGAATTATCCGAGTTGAAACCCCGGCGTTGTTGTTTGAAAATTTCGGGGGTCGGGATTTTTCGTGATCAGCAATTTCTGTTGGGGTAATTTCATGAAAAATTATCGAAAAATTAAATTGATCATTGCTTTTTAAATTAATTTTCACTTTTTAAATTTCCTTTTCAAGTGTCAGCAAGCATCACTATTAAATGTAAACATCGATTAAAAATTATTACAAAAATTCATATTTAAAAAAAATTTTGAAAAATTTTTTAAATTGAGACGGACTAATTTTATTTTGCATTTGTTTAAGCTTTCAGCTGAAAATTCGGCGGTGGAACTTATTCGGATAAAAAAAAGAATTAAATATTTAAAAGAGAGATCACAAGTCACACAATTAAAAATAAATAAGTCAAAGCGGCTCAAATTTATCAAAATTATCGAATTGTTTTCCGGTTTCGTGGGAGGCCTCCCTCTCCCCTAGTGATGTTCGAGACCGAAAATTTCCCGGGACTCGAGACCGAGACAGAGACTTGACCCCGAGACTCGACCCCGAGACCGAGACTGAAAACCCCGAGACCGAGACTGAAAAGCCCGAGACCGAGACCCAAAAAACACGAGATTCGAGATTTTTTTCAAAAAATTTTCCTATTCGCTTAAAAATCGTTAAAAAGAATTTTTTTGACTCTATTCTTAACTAATTTTTGGTTTTTTTTTATTTTGATTAAATTTGGTACAATATTTATCATTTTACAAATGCACAATACAAAAAATTCGTTAGTTTTTTTTACGCCGTTTTTGAGTCAATTTAAAAAAATAAAGAGTTTTTTGGAGCTCCAGCGGTGCCGATAGGCGCAGCCGTGAAATTTTTTTTTAAATTTGAGTGCAATTTGTTAAAACATTTGTCCAAAAAATGACCTAAATTTGCGATCTGGGCTACTTCTTAAGAAAAAAATTAATTTTTGGGGCCGGCGGTGCCGATAGGCGCCGCCGGGGAAAATTTTGAAATTTTCAGTGCACTTTGTGAATAAATTTAGTCCAAAAATGACAATATTTTATGATTTTAATTGTTAAAATTGTGATTAAATTCCTTTGAAAAAGGAATAATTTTAAAAATTAGAAGAAATAATTACTACTTGGAGGGGTACTGATCCAACGCTAAAATGAAAAAAATAACCAAGAACACAACCCATTGAACCATGCACATTAACAAAGGTATGAAGTAAAAAGTTACCAAAAGTATATTTATTTCTAACTTAACAAAAAGCCAATCATTAGGGGTGTAAAAAAGTCTCGGTATCGGTCTCGAAAATCGAGACCGAGACTTAAAAACCAAGACCGAGACTTGAGACCGAGACCAAAAAACCGAGACTTTTCTCGAGTCGAGACTCGAGAACCGAGACTCTTGAACATCACTACTCTCCCCCCTCCCCGCTGGATAGCGCCCTTTCAGAATGTGCACAATTTTCATGAGTTCATTATGGAAGATTTCAGTCCTTCCAAATATTAATCCAAACAAACTGTTTTATAAAGTATTTAAACAGTAATATAAATCAACCAAATGTTAAATGGACTTCTTTTTTACTAAATTACTTGACCCACGAGCATTTTGACTTTTTCATTTTGTAAATTCTGTCTGTTAATATCTCAAAATTTCTTGACCCTTTTTGAATTTTAGAAAAACGGAAATATTTTAGTCAAACTCTATCTGATTAATTATAATTTCAAACACAGATTACTACAATACAGATCATATTGGATAAAACTTTGATGGAATTGATAAAGAAAGTTTTGCTACATTTTTCTGTCAGAAATAGATAAAATGAACGATGCCTTTATTGATAAAAAAAATGGCATTTTTGTAAGTTTGTACAATATTAGTTGATTCCGATGAGATATACCACCGTGTCGTCGTCCACCTTCGCCACCCATTCGAATTAATTTTCGAATTAATTAATTTTCTGCCACCCAAAAGGCGTTGGGCAACAACAAGGGTTTCGGCAAAATTCGACAATTTGGTCTTACGAAGGCAAGCCGACTGGCACACAATGTGTTTATTTATAGTATGCGATTAATTTAAATATTTTACTTAAATATAAATTGGATCGTCCATAATTTATTTTGAGTATCCGATCAATTTATTTAAAATTAATTTAGGCCGGCCAATTTGATGCTGCTGTTGAGCATCTCATGAAACATGTTTTCAGAGTTAGCGGCGTGCTTCTTTTTCACGACATACGGGGTAATATTTCATCATATTTAATTTATGTGGAAGGATGGGATTAAAAAACTTCCAAAAGTAAAAGCGGGGCCTTTATCCCTCCTTCACTTTGACTTTTTTTTATTCGAATAAATAAAATAAAAAATTCTCAGATTAATATTTTTTAGTTTTATTTTCAAAAAAATAACCAAAAAATGGCTTTAACCTAGAGCGGAAAACCCAAAATTCGTGAGTCAGTTTTCAATTACCAAATGAAATTGCAAATTTAAAAAATATAATGTATTGAGTAGTTGCTAAAAAAATGAAATGATATAAAATTATCAGTTTATAAATTCCACTAAACTTTTTGAAAATTTCTCGCCATTACCGGCACCGACGGGACAAAATATTCTTTAAAATTTCTTAAATAGGTAGGCTCAAAATCCTAAAATTTTAATTTTGAACAAATTTTCTAACAAATGCAACCAATTTTCCAAAATTTTCCACAAAGTTTTTGAAAAAGAGCGGCGCCGCGAAAAATTGTGAAAAGCAAAAGTTCCTGCCACAGTATTTCATATATAAACACACACACACACTTAAATTTTTATAATTTGATTTAAAATATGTAAATTGAAAATCCAAATCCCTACCATGCTGACTCCGTTAAACTCCGACCCCGACATTTCACAACCCAGACATCGGGGTTTCAGCCTTAATGCAAAGGATTGGTTATCATTGCTTGATAAGAACTTGACCCGGATTAATATTGCAATTATTTGCTCCTATGCAGTTTGTGCTCCACATATATTTTTTATATTTATATGTAAAAGTACGGCACAAATAATGCCATTTTATATGTTTCTGGCTCGCTAAGCACGAATCCGGCATCCATTTGAACCCCGAAGCCGAACAAATAATCGAAAGGCCATTTTCCAAAATTTACTTTATCGCTCAAAATTAATTCAAATACACGAATACATGTTGAGTTAGTTGAAAATGCATTCAAAATGCAGAAAATGGACAATAGCAACAGGTTTTGAAACGAAGAAGATGCATTTGAATTGATTTTGAGCATTACAATAAATGTGAATTTTGGAAAAATGGGATTTCGAGTTCGAATCCCGGACCCGAATTGGAACAAAAAGTCGAAAATACATACGAATTTTCACAATTCTCAATTTTATTTTATCGTAATATAAAAAGTCATCAGAAGTGCGAAAACCACTTAGTCTGACGACTGTTCAGAATAAATTCGTCATAGAGTTTGTCAGTAAAATACAATATAATGAACAGAAAATAATCTGAAAATTACTTCCACTAAAAAATTTAATTAAATTTTGTGCACTAAATTGGCGAAATGAATCGCAAAAATTCCAAAACCTCAATTTATCTATAAAAAATGAAGAAAAAAAAAGCCCGCAACTCGTGTCCGGGCTACGGGTTTGGAAAGGTAAAAACCCAACTCGTACTATTTTAGAGTATCTTTTTTTTCTCTGTTCTCTGATGACTTAACGCTGTCTCGCTTTTTTCTGTTTCTATATTTAGTACATAATAGTACGAGTTGGGTTTCGTCCGTTTGGAAACAGCACGTGGTACTGCTCACGGGCAAAAAAGCCGTAAAGCCCGCGTGCCCGTGAAACCCGTGTCCAGCCTAAAAACACGGATTACGGGCCCGTAAACCCGCGCACGGGCCCGGCCTAATCCGATCTCTAATAATCATTAAGTTCCTATCACGTTTGTTTCAGCGATTTTACGCTACATCAAAAGGCAGCCAGCGACCTATGTGACCGCGAGTGAAATTGAGCGGGCTTCATCCTCATATAACTTCGAATTGTATCGCAAAGACATGGCCATTATTCGCGACATGCTTCTGGATGATATCGAACTCTTCCAGAGCGTTCCTCAATGTAAGCCAATGGAGGGACTGACCGCAGGTCCCGGTCCCGGCACTGGTCAGTAACGGTCCAAGTTTTTCCTGAAAGTACAGCTCCGGCCTATTTTTTAAATTTTGATGGAACATTTTTGGTATTGGAGAAAAATAAGAAATTTTTGTCAATTTTTGGGTTTTTTTTTAAACTAGCAAATAAATTTGAAAATAAATCTAAAGTTAAAAATCAAATATAATTTTTGAAAAAAGTCCAGTTAAGACCAATAAATATCAATGATGAAGATTTTTAAAATATTTAATATTTTCAAAAATTTATTAGGAAATTTAATTTCTTTAAATTAACTATTTTCTTTTCAGGTAAGCTTTGTTAATAAACTAAAAATGATCAATTTGTTGATTTCTGTGCCAAATTAAAAAAAATAAATAGGCGCTGCCGGGAAAATGTTGGGAATTTTTGGCTCAGTTGGTTTAAAGATTTTATCAAAAAAAAAGACTTGGATTTTTAGGTAGATATATTTTGTAAAAATGAAGCTGTTTTCAGTAAAATGTTTCAAATAGCTGCTAACATCTTCCGTTATGAGAGGAATTGAACCGAAAGACTTTTTTTGTATCTCCAAATCGTCACCGGGAAATGGGCCCGTAGAAAATGCTTTAGTGGAAAAAAGTAAATTCTCGGAAAATAAGTAAATTTTTCAATTTTTTTACAATATGTGTAAGTCAAAAATTTTAGAATATTTTGAAAACAAAGATTAGCTAAATTTTATTATTTTAATTTTTGAACCTTTCAAAAAATTGAATTGACAAATTCAGAACGAGGTCATATCAGAGCTGGGCTTTTCAACGTGTGCACAATTTGTGTTCCATTTTCTCTCTCAAGCCATTTCCGATGATTTTTCAGCTAAACTGTGCATTTTATTGGATTCCTCAACAAAAAAAAATATCGGATAGAAATGAGGAAAAAAGGAAAATTACAAAATTTTTTGTGTGGATAGAGAGAGCGAAAAGGAATCAGGGCTGGGCGTGACTGGATTTAAATTTTTTGAATCTAATCATTAGCAGGGATCCAGTTTTTAGGGTTTTATTTATTTTTTCCTCAGCTCCAGTGGCCTGAAACACACGCAAAACAAGTTTTTTTTTTGGTGGTTATTCAGCTACTTTTCGTGTTTTTAATATCTATTTTTAGGTTTTTTTAGAGCCAAAAACCTAAAAAAAAATTTGAAAAAAAAAAACTCTTTTGATATTTTTGGAAAATTATTAACAAAAATGATTTATATAGTTATTTCATTATTGATAAGAATTTTCAAAAAGCTAGGTGAGGAAAAAATAGGAGCAAAACGACAAAAACGCCCCTATTTTCTAAGCGAAAAACTCAAATTATGATGTTACCTTAATAATACTACAAATTAACAAGAATAAGTCTGGTTTTTAATCCAGAAGAAATCATGAAATTCGGGTAGTCCTTTAAATGAAGTAGAAAAAATCGTTTAAAAAAAATTATCTTGCATGAAATCGTCGAAAAATAATCCAAAAACACAATTACAGATTAAAATTACGAAAAAATCCCAAAATCCTTAACCCATAATCCGTCATGAACGGGCCAAAAAGGCCGCTGTCTTCTTCGTAAATTTTTTTATTAATCCCAGCCTATTTAACTGCAAAAAATTCTATAATTTATTATATGTATGAGTCTTTTGCCCATTACATTTTAGACTTGTACCGCCTTTGTGAATTCTATGAGGTGGACGATGAATGGACACGAAAACTCTGGGTTAAATGAAGAGCTTCTCAATTTGCCTTGGAAATTTTCCATAAATACGATAAAACGAACTCCAATCAGTCGAATGTTTAGATTTCATTTTAGTTAGTAGACGACGAAAAGTGAAAACATTAACTTGAACAAGGGTAGGAGCCGAGAGAGGGGGAGGGGGGACGATCCCCGCCAACCCGGGGAACAGGGACAGCGGAGATCGGAAAAATCCTTAACAAAAATGCAATAAAAACAAAAAATACACGCCTAAGCATCGACCCGAAAAAATTTCAGAAAATACACTCCCAAAGAATTGAAAAAATTTTCAAAAAAATTGATCGCCAAAAATAAATTATTTTTTTCTTGATAAAATTTTTGGTCTAAAAGTGTCCTTATGTGAAAAAACTTAAAACAATTGAAATAAAAGCAAAATTAAAGTTTTTGTTAATTTTTATATGTTTACTAAATGAAAAGTGTTAATAAAAAATTTTATTTGTCTTTTTTTGTGCCTATTTAATGCTTATTTCGCGATTTTCTGTGACTAAAAAACGAAGCCCTATTAATAACATTTAAGCCTTAAATGATATGAATTTATAAATGTGCTCATCATTGGGTAATGGCTATGATTTATCTGATTTTATTTTGGGTTACTGGCTTGGCTCTAAAATATTGTTTTAGGTCGAATAATAGCCCGACGATGCCAATTGCATCGCCGGAAAATGATGACTTTTAGCTTTTTAGCCATTAAAAAGGTAATTTAAGTGTGGGATGAACAATTTGAGAGTGGCGGAAATGAATTAGATTCATTTGAATGGTCAAAATGGAGGCTTAAATTTGTGCGTTTTTTTAATTTGTTGATTTTTTGCGAAATTAATGCACAGTTTATTAAAATAAAATTTGCATAAATAAAATTAGCGTGTGGTATTCCCGCTAATAAAGAATAATTTGTTGGACAATCGTTGCGTTGCTTGTTCAAAATTTGAATTTGGGGCATTGCTTGGCATTATGTCACTGTCATTTGGCGATATGCTTTGCTGTTGCTGCCAATTTGGGTTGTTCCTCTGAATCCATTCAAATGCTCGGCAATGTTCAAATTTGGCGCCTGGTTCAAAGTTTTCGGGCCGCAACGGTTCACACTCGCCGGAGGAAGTCCGCGGGTAGCAGATGAAGCGGACCTTAAGCATTTTCAAATTTGTTTAAGTTTTCTAAAACCAAATCGCCCAGTTTATAGTTAATTATTTTGGAAATATATTACTTATCAATTAGTTAATTTATTTTATTTTTCGGTGTGAAAATTCCGGTACCTGCCGTTGGGAAATTTTCTGCTGTATTAAATATATTTTTCTGAAATAAGCCAGATTCTGGGCTGCTCAAAGGTAATTAAACTAATACGAATAACGTACATATCGAATGTCCACAAGCTGTAACAGTGAGAAAATCGCATAAGCAATAAGGGCAATGTATTCAGTGATTGCTTCGCCAGGTCGAACTGTGTTGGGAATGGAAATATTTTTTATAATTTAAAATATTTGAATATTTTTTTAATTTTTCGGTAAGGCACCTACGGTAACAATACATATTTGCTCTATTTTTGGGCCTACAATAACCAATGCTTATTTGCCCTTTTTTGCACTTAACATCAGGCCCGTATGAAAATTTAAAGAATTTCAAAAAATTTGGCCAAATTGTTTAAAAATTTTTCAGTTTGATGAACAAATTCCTTTAAAATTTCCAGAAATTTGTCGTCTATTGGCATCGTCGAAACCTCATTTTGAAATATTTTTGTAAAATTGACTGAAAAATGACACACAATTCGTTTTTTCAGCGAAAAACGGCTAATGGTGCCAGAATTTACGTAAAATAAATGGAGAAAAGTTTTAGTACCAAGCGTAAAAAATGGTATTCCGATTCTCTCTTCTCCGAATTTTTTTTCTGGCTATGGGCTGCTTCCGTAAATAATACAATTTCAATTTTTCCGCACCTAACGTAACAAAATATTCTTTTTCTAATGTTTTTTTGTAGTGCCTACCGTATCCATGGCATCCCGTGTGATAGATGAACCGCTGATGAATTTGGAAAAGTTGTGACGCTGTCCAGGTGAACAAAATGCAGCAGACCAGGCGCACAGCACCGGTGAGCTGTTCAATGGGCTGAAAATTTATATAAAATGTAAAAATCTAATAAAATTTGCTCATAAAAATCGCCTCCAATTCGTCGGCACTGAAAGTGAGCATTGAGCGCAGAAACATGTAAAAGGTGGCGGAGAGAATGAAAGTGCCAAACATTGCATTGTAAAAATCTGAAAATAAAATATAATTTATTAAATTGAAAAAGCCCTTTAGTTAGTTGAAGCAGGAAAAGTTTTGGTAAAATGTCGTATGAATTGGGAAGACCGAAATTCACTAGGACCGGAAAAGCCGGGATTTAAAACTGTGGCTTACTGACACTTTAATCCGTATAAAAATAATAATAATAAATGCATAATTTAATTACTGACGCGCATAATCAAATCGGATGGTGATAATGGAGAACAGGGACAGGCTGAACACTTCCACTGTGGCCACACTTGCCGAAATTTCGTTCAAATAATGCATCAACGCATTGCGCCGCAACAGCAACGAATTGGAGCGGTACAAATTGCTGACGAAGAGAAATTTGGGAGGGAATTAATTTTTTAAATAATTGAAAAATTAAATAAACATTTTCATTTTGAATTATTGAAAAAGTTGTCTAGCAAAATGTTAGTTTTAGGATTTTAAAGAAATTTACAATTTATAAAAAGAAATTTAAAAAATTCCAAATCTTAAGTCGACAAAGAATGTTAAAAGATTAGAATTTTTGAAATTTCGACAAAAATTTTAAAGCCCTCCAATAAGGCAACTTCTACAATCAAAATGCTTCAAAGTTACATTAAGGAAAAAATGATTTCAAAGACTAAAATGGCCCACGTCCCCCTCATTAAAACCGAATGATAAAAGCGACAAAAATTCGGATTGCCATCGGCACACAAACGGAGACACGGAAGCACACATTGGTCAGCACCTTATTAAAATAAAATAAAATTTATATTTAAGCCCAGATTTTTGAGTGCCAGTGCCATCTAAGCGCCGGAATTGTAGGAATCTTTGCCCAAAATATGTGCCAATATTCTCACCGACCAACCTTCATCTCCACCTGACGCAAAAAAGACGGCCACATTCCGCGCTCGTATGGCATTGTGTTCTGACAGCGAAAGAAAAAATGAAAAGTCAACATTTCTAGTTATTTTCTTAATGCCAGAGTTATCAATTTTTTGAATTAGTGAATTAAACATTTCCTTTTGTTCACATAATTAAAATATTTAATTGGTACAATTCTCAAAATTTACAAAATTTGTTTTTTGCAATTATCAAACTGAAATTATCACCTTTTAATGAAACCCTGGATTTAAAGTGCAAAAAATTCAAAATTTAACAAAAAAATCTGGTCAAATTTTCGAAAAATCTTAAACCTTGATTAATTTCTGTGACAAAAATCGAAGGGATAGCTTAGTTTTATTTCACGAAAACTAATTTATAAATTCAATTTTTTAAACTTTTTCATAAAAAATTTTTTTAAAATTATTAAGAAAAGATCCAAAATTGGCTATAATTGAAAATGTATATAAATATGGCACTTCCAATACATTTAAATTGTTATATTGGTCTTCTTATTTTTAATTTGTTTTTGTTGTTTTTTTGAACACACATTGCAAAAGCCCAACGTTTTGCCGTAGGTGAACAACAGCTGGTTGAGCGCGTACCGTTCAAATGACAAATGCTCATTAAGCTCCATGGCGCTGAACGCGAACAAAAAGAAGCACATTGAGAAGACTGACACAATGCCAACGGGCCTTAAAAATTTGAAAAAAAAGTCAAAGGAAAAACACCGTAATGCCAGCCAGCTATGACTAGGGATGTCAAAAATACAATATGTACAAAAAGTGGTCAAAATATGTAGATAAATATGTAAAAAAAAATCCCTAAATGCCATAAAAACCTAGAATCACATTTTAGTATTTTAAAAATTAGTTTGGTTAATTTTTATTTTTCACTAGAAATTTTATAAATTTTCAAAAATTCTCAAAATATGTAATAAAATTATGAAAATATGTACGAAAAATTTGCCGAAATTTTGGATTTTTTTGTTTTTGAGAATTTCCGAAAATTTCTGTAAAAAATCCTTAAAATATGTAAAAAAAATGTATGAAAAAGTCCGAAAAAGTCCAAAATATGTACCAAATATGTATAAAATCTCGAAATATGTAAAAATATGTAAATAAAAGTCCCAATTTTTGTTCGCAAACACAAAAAAGAAAGTGTTTTTCCTACTATTTAGAGCATGGAGAAGCCAGGAAAAAATATATATGTACATAAAATTGGCATCCCTAGCTATGACTGTAATCTTTCTTTTATCAAATACTAAGTCCTACCCATCCAAAATAGTAACAATCCAAAATTTCATCAATTAAGATCAAAGCTTAAATTTAAGCAAAAGATTATCTGTCCCTGATTAACAAAAAAGATTTTTAATATCAATTTAAGCATTTTTAAAAATGACCTGTTTTGGACTTTTTTTGCATTTGTCGTCATTTTCCAGAATTTCGCACTTTTCGGATTTTTATCACATATTTGCAGGCCCGTAGCCAGAAAAAAAATTTCGGAGCGGGGTGGGGGAACCAGAAGACTTTTTTTCATTCTTCGGGTCATAAATTTTTCACCAGTTTATTTTTCAAAAATTTCAGCGCAGGAGCAAAACAACCAGAATTTGTAGTGGTTTTGCGCCAAAATGACAAATAATTGCCATTTTTGGTTAAAATTTTTTTAAAAATATGATATATGTGGGCCCGGTGGTGCCGATAGGCATGCAGGGAAATTTTTTCCGTAATTTTAATAAAATATGATAAGAAAATTTCTAAAATTTTCAAAAAGAAAATTTGCCCTTTTTTCTTGGAAATTTTTGAATTTTTCATTTCGGGTTGGGGAATTCCCCCTCCCTCCCCCTAAATATAACCATAGGATTTTTCTGGAAAATTCTCGTTTTTTTTTGTCCATTTTATGTTTCTCTGATGTAATCTCCATTTTTTCTTTTTTTTTCTTTGTTTATTGTAGAGTGCCACGGGACCGGGACCGGGCCGGGAATTCCCGGTCATCCGAGGTCCCGGTCCCGGTTCCCGGTCCCGGGTTTTGAAAAGCTCAGGTCCCGGTCCCGGTAGGGCAACCGGGAACCGGGAAAAACAAGCACTGGTAAGAATGGGGGTCTGAGTGAAAAATTAGTGAAGAAAATTGGAGTCAAAGGGAAAAATAAAAAATAATAATTAATATATTCTTTAAAAGTAACACTGCCCAAGTGTGCAAATGGCCTAATGGCTAGTCTCCTTGACTTTCCCTTCTTCTTTCCCCTGGTTCAATCCCTCTACAGAAATTAGATTATTTTCAATTTTTTTTTTGTATACTCGTGGGTTTCCTATAAAGAAAATATGATTCCTCATAGTTTTTTTTTAAATTGATACATATTTTATCATTTTTTAAATGAAAATCCTACCAATTGAGCTTAATAATCGCAAAAACCAACCTTTTTTGTTGAAAATCTGTTAACAAATTGCACCCAAATTTTTAAAATTTCCCCCGGCGGCGCCTATCGACACCGCCGGACCCCTTCTTTCCCAAAAGTTTTTTGAAAAAGCGCTCCGAAAAAAAGTGATGTGAAAATCAAATCTGAATTTCTATTAATATTCGATGATTTAGTCCAAAAATGATTAATTGTTTGAAATAATTGAAGAAAATTTGTTTGAAAAATTTCATTAATTTAATTTATTAAATAAAAAACCAAATAATTTTGTATTATTTTCACTTGATATAAATTAAAATTTGAATTTTTTTTTTAATTTTTAAAATTTTTTTGAATTTTTAAAATTTCCCGGTTGGTCCCGGTTCCCGGTTTTTCTTGCGGTCCCGGTCCCGGTCCCGAAAAAAAATCGAGGTCCCGGTCCCGGCTTCTCAGGTCCCGGCAAGTCCCGGTCCCGGTTTTGGCAAAAATTCCCGGTCCCGTGGCACTCTAGTTTATTGTCTTCAAGTGAATACTGTAATAATGGTTTAAAATAATTTAGCGAATTAATTAATTCAAGATTAATCATTTAACGTTTGGATTTAATTTTTGAAGTTTTGGTGATGTGAAGAGATAACCTTTTGGTGTGGTACCTTTTTTGACTGGTCCCATTTTGGATGTTGGTATTTTGGAAGGTGACCTTTTGAATGGGTGTGCTGTTTTGGGGGGTGACTCCCAAATGCTAACAATAAGAAATAGGTACTATTTAAGGCAATACCGTAATGCCAATTTGCTACTGTATTCCATTTTCCCTCCCGTTTTATTCCCCACCATAAAAGTGGGATGTTCAGGTAGGCAATGTCTTCATTGTCGTCCTCCTCAAAATTGGCCGCTTCTTTGATGGCACGATGCTCCTCCCTGGTGATTGGCACCTTTTTGAGAATTCCAAAATATTAAATATGTAATTATTTAATTTTAAAATTCTATTTTTAATTTTGACAACAAAGTTTTCATTTTGTCACCTTTTCTTTGGTAATTAAATTCTCTCATTTTTTAAATTTCAGAATCCATAAAATATTAGGCATCGAAAGAGTGTATGGTTGTGAGCGTATTTTCATGGATTACCCAGAAATTTCTCTTGCGAAAATAAACATGTGCCTAGAAAAAGATAAACACTTCCTAGACAACAAATGTTCTCTACCTTCAATCAAATTCTCCTTAGTTATTTTAATTTTTGAATTTTGCGCCAACATATCATCATGGCATTCTGTTTCTAACAAATAAAAAAATTCACTTTAATTTTGCTCCTTCTTTTTTCGTCTTTTTCACTTCCGTCACTTGTGGACGAGCTGGAGAAGTGTTGTTTTTGCTGTTGTTCTTGGTGGTGCTGGTGATGGTCATGGTTATGGTTGTTGTGTCTGTTACGGTGGTGATACTGTCGTTGGCCATGGCAATTGCAATTGTCATGGACTGTCGACATCCAAAAATGCTGATCAAATTTTCGTTTCATATTACGAATTCAAATTCGGAGACAATGGCGGAAGGCATAGTGTAGCAGAGTAGGTGAAATAAAGATAAAAATTGGCATACGGTAGTGGTATGTATTTATAAATTAAAAAGAATTAAATTTTAATTTTGTACATGAAAAATTTGATGCTTATACTTTTTATTGGATAAAGTAAAATTTAATCTACAATATTTTAAGAAATTTAAAAATTAAGCCCAAAATACTATGTAGTAAATTGAGGATTTTTATTTATTCTTTAATCTTTTTAATGCAAAAAACTTTGCGAAATTTTTCTGCCGAATGGAGAACACTAAATAATAGAAATATTTCTTTTAAGAAATTTATTTACTAGTGAAAATTACTCTTTCATCAATAATCATAAATAAAAAATTAAATTAGGCGCAGTCATTTGGGCATATTAGTTTGCGCTCTAGCAGCACAACTACCCCATAAATAATAAGTCTACAAAGATGCTTCTTGATGGTAAATAACGACGACAGAGCATGATAAGTCAGAAGATGTACACAATGTGGGTAAATAATTAGTGAAAATTAGCAAATTAACTATTCATTGCCCCCGGCGTCTCTTTCGCCGCCCATTATAAAAGCGCCACTTTCGCTCTCAGCGACGACAAACGCGCATTTTTGCGGTGGCCGCGGAGACGGCGGGGAATGCGCGGAATGAATCAATCATTGGAGAAAGTTCGGATCAGCAGATGAGCGGAAGGATGGGAGGAGTGGTGAAGAGCAGCCCTTTGCTGTGTTCTTCGCTGATCAGTGGGATCAAAAATTTACAAAGAAAGGACCAAAAATGGGGGAAGAAAAAAATTTGAAAAAAAAAAACTCTTTTGATATTTTTGGAAAATTATTAACAAAAATGATTTATATAGTTATTTCATTATTGATAAGAATTTTCAAAAAGCATGGACTTCGAACAGGCGATGGTCAACGCCCTCCGCGCAAAACATCCACAGTGCTCAGTCAACTTTTGCCTATTCCATTTGGTGCGCAATATGAAAGCACGTCTTACCGACGAGCAAACTCGCGTAAGAAAATTTTTTATTTTGATCCGGAAATTCCCAAATTTAGCGTTTCACAACGGACGCAGCCTTTGCACAAGCAGCAAAAATGATCACTTCGTTGGCGTTTGTGCCGCTTGAAGACCTTACACCGGCACTGGCAGCCCTTGAAGATCATCTGCCGTGTGAACTTGAGGGCATTCTCGATTGGTCAGTTGAGTTTAATCTTTTTTCAATTTCATTAGTAATTTTAAAGGTTTATAATCAACTTCGTTGGATGTCTTCAGCGGACAGACGAATTTTTAGGATTCTGGAGCGCTACAATCGGGAAAAAGCGCAGCCGCAAATCAACGATGATCACCAATACGGCCAAAATCAAAATAACCCGAATTTGTTTAATGAAATGCTTAGGGGAATTTCCAGCAATTATCAAATGGATTGTTAATTTTTTGTTATTTTATTTTACCTTTTTATTTATTACATTTTGGATAAAACGGAGATAATAAAAAATAAATCTAGCGAATGAATTTTTGAGAAAATTAATTTCTTAGGGATGTATTTTTTAAAATTTCGTTGAAAATGTCTTATTTTTTACTGAGACGCAGTTGGCCCTTTTACTACTAAGACGCAGTTGGCCAGACGCAGTTGGCGAGACGCACTTGGCTCAGACGCAGTTGGCCCCAAGACGCAGAATTATTTTTTTCTTGATAAAATTTTTGGTCTAAAAGTGTCCTTATGTGAAAAAACTTAAAACAATTGAAATAAAAGCAAAATTAAAGTTTTTGTTAATTTTTATATGTTTACTAAATGAAAAGTGTTAATAAAAAATTTTATTTGTCTTTTTTTGTGCCTATTTAATGCTTATTTCGCGATTTTCTGTGACTAAAAAACGAAGCCCTATTAATAACATTTAAGCCTTAAATGATATGAATTTATAAATGTGCTCATCATTGGGTAATGGCTATGATTTATCTGATTTTATTTTGGGTTACTGGCTTGGCTCTAAAATATTGTTTTAGGTCGAATAATAGCCCGACGATGCCAATTGCATCGCCGGAAAATGATGACTTTTAGCTTTTTAGCCATTAAAAAGGTAATTTAAGTGTGGGATGAACAATTTGAGAGTGGCGGAAATGAATTAGATTCATTTGAATGGTCAAAATGGAGGCTTAAATTTGTGCGTTTTTTTAATTTGTTGATTTTTTGCGAAATTAATGCACAGTTTATTAAAATAAAATTTGCATAAATAAAATTAGCGTGTGGTATTCCCGCTAATAAAGAATAATTTGTTGGACAATCGTTGCGTTGCTTGTTCAAAATTTGAATTTGGGGCATTAATTTTATGTACTATCTCTTCTTTTTAACAAAGCAAAAACCACGGTGGATTGGAACCTTTGAGCTCAGTCCCAGTCAATTTTAAGACACAATTATTTTAAACTCGAATAAATTCAACAAATATTAGTGTTCAAAAGTTTCAAAGGTTCTATTAGACCACAGAAGTTCAAAAATTTGCCAATATATAAAAAATCAGTAAGAAAACTATTCAGAAATTTCAGCATTTCAAAGTTAGGTTTATCACTAACTAATAGCTTAGAAATTAGAAAAAGCTTTTAAGCATTCAGAGCTTTCGAATAATGCCAGATTTTGTTGGATTTGACTAATTTGGCAGGGAGTGAGTTGTCGGGACCGAGTTTAAGCCAGGGCTCGGATCTGTCCTGATTTATCAGATTTGTTCTGATTTGAAGGGTCCAAATCTGATAAAATTAAAATGTCCTGATTTGTCAGATTTGTCCTGATTTGGAGGGAGTGACCCAACTTTGTCCTGATTTCTTAAATAAACTTACAATTTTGAAATTTTATGGCATAATGTCACTATTTTATCAATAAAATATAAGATTTATGACAAAATTTGGTTATTTTTTTAATAAAAATCTGAACAAATCGATTAAAAATCGCAAAAAATTTTCCGGCGGCGCCTATCGGCACCGCCGGACCCCCTGTCCATCCTCCAAAATTTTTTGGAAAAATGCGCCGCAAAAAATTCTTAAAAATCTGATTTTTTGATTCCAAATGCGCTAAAATTGATGATTTGCTAATTTTCTCCCCAAAATTGTTAAAATCGATAATGGGAGACGAAAAATATAATATTTGATACATTTTTGATCGAAAAATTGTAAAAATAACTGATTTGAAGCAATTTTGCAAAATGTTCTGATTTTCGACCCCAAAATCTGATTTTTTGTATTCCGATTCTCTCTTCTCCGAATTTTTTTTCTGGCTATGGGCTGCTTCCGTAAATAATACAATTTCAATTTTTCCGCACCTAACGTAACAAAATATTCTTTTTCTAATGTTTTTTTAGCCGACCTTGGACGATGGCAGCCCTGCAATAAATTGAAAATTTTCGAAGACATTTTTTATTTTATAATTCAAATTGCCAGATTTTTCCATTTTAATCTCGCCTTCCTCCCCCTCAAAGTTACTTTAAATTAATGATATTTTTTATATATTTTCTTCTCAAGCTTTTCAATATTAATTTAATTATTTTCATATCTTTTTTTAATTATGTCATTTGTCCATTTCCCCAATTTTCTATCAAAATTTAATTGTGTGTAAGCGCTGAACTGTTCGACGTGCTGCTGATTGTACGTGTGCCGTGTCGGTTTACCTGTTCCCTCTGCCGGCTAGGCCCGGCAAACTAAACTCGGCACGATGCCCTCTGAGCCGTTCTAGTTTATTGGATTAAAAATCAAACCAAAATTTATTATTTACCAATAAAGAGAAAAAGACAAATTAAAATATTTTCCACAACAAAAAACTAATTTTTTTTAATGAGTAATTATTTTTTAAAATTTTCATTTTTTCAACGAACACCTTCCAACCCCTATGATTTTTGTTGTTGAGTCGAGCGAGACCCGATGCTTAATTCTTGCTAATAAGCATCACAGTGTAAGACAGAATGCCAAGCTCAAGTTATGGCTGGGATGAATTTTCAAATTTTAATCCGGTTTATGTGGCCTCAAAATTCCATCACAGATCGCACTTCCATTTCATCTCGTTAATTCGCTTTCATCTTCTGCTTTAATTAAAACTAACATCCATCGTCAATTTTCTTGTATATTTCAAGTTTTCATTTTTTGCATATTGATTATAAAATTTAAAAAAAAAAAAAATTAATTAATAACAATACAAATTAATTTTATTTTTATGATTTTTTATCAATTCTCTCGTCTCTCGTCCTGCCGATTCAATATAAATTTGCGCTCGCCATTTCTCGGCAAAATGGCCCACGTCCCCCTCATTAAAACCGAATGATAAAAGCGACAAAAATTCGGATTGCCATCGGCACACAAACGGAGACACGGAAGCACACATTGGTCAGCACCTTATTAAAATAAAATAAAATTTATATTTAAGCCCAGATTTTTGAGTGCCAGTGCCATCTAAGCGCCGGAATTGTAGGAATCTTTTGCCCAAAATATGTGCCAATATTCTCACCGACCAACCTTCATCTCCACCTGACGCAAAAAAGACGGCCACATTCCGCGCTCGTATGGCATTGTGTTCTGACAGCGAAAGAAAAAATGAAAAGTCAACATTTCTAGTTATTTTCTTTGCCAGAGTTATCAATTTTTTGAATTAGTGAATTAAACATTTCCTTTTGTTCACATAATTAAAATATTTAATTGGTACAATTCTCAAAATTTACAAAATTTGTTTTTTGCAAATTATCAAACTGAAATTATCACCTTTTAATGAAACCTGGATTTAAAGTGCAAAAAATTCAAAATTTAACAAAAATTTTGTAAAAAAATTAATTTAACAAAAAAAAACATTTTTGTGACTTCATAGAACTGAATGATGAATGAACACAACAGCAGAAGCAGAAAAATTGTAGTGATGCTCGAGACCAAAAATTTCCCGAGACTCGAGACTCGAGACCGAGACCGAGACTCGACCCGAGACTCGAGACCGAGACCCAAAACCCCGAGACCGAGACCAAAAAAACCCTAGACTTTTTTCAAATCTTCTTATTTTTAATTTGTTTTTGTTGTTTTTTTGAACACACACTTTTTTCTCAAAAATTTTTGTTTTTTTTGAACAAACTGGTTGAGCGCGTACCGTTCAAATGACAAATGCTCATTAAGCTCCATGGCGCTGAACGCGAACAAAAAGAAGCACATTGAGAAGACTGACACAATGCCAACGGGCCTTAAAAATTTGAAAAAAAAGTCATAATTTTACTGCAATTTGTTAACGGATTTTGTCCAAAAAATGACCAAATTTTGCGTCTTTGAGCTACTTTTTTAAAATAAAAGTAAGAGTTTTGGGTGCCGGCGGTGCCGTTAGGCGCCGCCGGAGAAAATTTTGAAATTTTTAGTGCACTTTGTTGATAGATTTAGTCCAAAAATGACATTTTTACGATTTAATTGTTAAAATTGTGTTTGAACTCCCATCGAAAAAAACATTAATTTTGAAAAATGAGAAGAAAAAATAATACTTGGAGGGGAACTGATCCAACGCAAAAATAAGGAACAAAACCAAGAACACAACCCGCTGGACTATGAAAAAGTCCGAAAAAGTCCAAAAATATGTACCAAATATGTATAAAATCTCGAAATATGTAAAAATATGTAATTAGGGGTGTAAAAAAGTCTCGGTCTCGGTCTCGAGTCTCGAAAATCGAGACCGAGACTTGAAAACCCGAGATCGAGAAAAATATATATGTACATAAAATTGGCATCCCTAGCTATGACTGTAATCTTTCTTTTATCAAATACTAAGTCCTACCCATCCAAATAGTACAATCCAAAATTTCATCAATTAAGATCAAAGCTTAAATTTAAGCAAAAGATTATCTGTCCCTGATTAACAAAAAAGATTTTTAATATCAATTTAAGCATTTTTAAAAATGACCTGTTTTGGACTTTTTTGCATTTGTCGTCATTTTCCAGAGTTGCTTCACTTAATAAATATATAATTATTATGCCAAAAATTGTGATTCGATTGGTTCAATTTAAATAATGTCCCATCTTTTTTTCCGTTTACACCTAATTTGCATTTTTTAAACTTTCAATTGAAAACAATTTCTCCTCTCTGTCCCCCCCCCCTTCCCACCCAATCGGTTTAATTCATTCAAATGGCTCCGAATGGTACCGCCGAGTTGGAGGGAGCTCAAAAAAAAACATTTTTTATTGTTTAAAAGGCTAAAATTATGGGATAAAGAGGTGCTTTTAATGAATGGGATGGGACAGAAATGGACGGCGGGCAAATGGCCATAAATTATTTGGCCAAAAAATGCATTTAGAGAAAAAACACCCCCAACACCAGCAGCACATATTTCTGTTTCTCTAATGGTGATGAAAGACTTGGTTCAATCAATGTGTGGTCGGCCATAAAATTATGCAAATGATAATAGCCTGGCTTTTTGTTTTAAAATTCTTTAAAATTTTGAACTTATATGATTTAATTTTTTTAAAGTTTTATTTCCCATTGAGACTTAGAATTTAAATCATTAAAAAATATATTTGAAACACCATTTTGTTCTGATTTTAGAAATTTTTAAAATTAGGTCCATCTTTCAATAATTTATGTTTTTTACTAAAAAATCCATTCATTCTATTTAGAAATATTATTGGATTTTTATTATAAAAAAAACTAAAAATTTAGACGACAATAGAATGAAATTTCCGTTTTTTTTTGCCGTTTTTTAAGTTTTCTATATTAAAAACACACAAAAATAAATTGGTTTTTTGTCATTGAAAGGCATCCATATAAATATCATATCATTCATTCATTTTATGTTTGTTTTAACGAGTGAATAACAAAAAAATCTATGTGAAAAATGAATCATATGGCATTTGCATTCTGTCAAAAGCATTCCCAGCATTTGCATGTGATAAAATGCTTAAAAGTTTCATTCCGAAGTTTGTTCAATTTGTAATTTATTCCTTTTAATTCGTAAAATTTTGGAATTATTATTTATTCTTTTATCGAAATTTTTATCCAACATTTTTTTTCATAATTGTAAGTTATCATTAAAATTATTGATTATTTGCTTAAAAAATGCAATGTTGAAGCACCACAGTATTTATTCCTGATTATATAAAAATATTATTTGCTGTAATAATTTTAACTTTTCTCATTCGCTCATTTTCCCACGTAAACTTTTGGCCGAGAATGTTTTGTCAGATTATTAATAAAATTAAAATATAATAATTAATAAATGGAATAATTATCAATTTTTTAAAAAGTAATAATTTTTTATCAATTTTAAAAAGCTTATCCCTTAATCTAGTGTTGAGTTTGATCACCGATCAGATCAATTTCCAAACTCTCACTGTCTGACCAGAAAGAGAAAGAAACTAATTAAAAGTGTACATTGTGTGGGAATACGGAGAAAAAAAATTGAAACCAAAATCATTTTCCAACCGTTCCCTTTTGCTGCCAGCTGTTCTCTTTCCTTCTCCTCTCAGTCTCTGTGTTTTCAACTCTCTTCTCTTTACCCATCTCTCCCCTCCTCTCCCTTTTCTCACTCTCTCTCTCCCCCTTTCTCTCCTTTTCTCTCATTGTTTTCCTTTCACTTTCTCTACTTGTTTCACTCCTTCTCTATCTCCTCTTTTTCCCGGCTTCTTCGTTCCTTCTATTTCTCTCCCTCTTTCTCTCTCTCTCTCTTTCTGGCATTTTCCTCCCCTTTATTTATTTACCATGGCCATGTTTCCTTCCCTCTTTTTTCAATTTCAAAATACGTAAACAATCAGCGGAACACCCGCGGGGGATTCATTCATTCAGTGGGTGTTGGTTGGGTCTCTCTTCCGTCGGTCGGTTGGCCATTTGCAATTGCATCATTTTCCCCTTTTTTTAGTTCCTCCTCCGCTTCTTTTCTTCTGTTAGCTGTCACCTAAATACATATTTAATTTTGTCACCTTTTCTTTGGTAATGAAACACCGGCAGCAAAATTCAGCTGCCAAATTGCTTTTTGCTCTCCAAAAAATTGATAGAGAGGAAAAGTCTCTCTTTCGTAAATTTTCAAAAATTAATTACCCCAAATCTTCCTTTTTTTATTCAAATGAGTTAATAATTATAAATAATTTTCTATATTTCTAAAAAAAAAATTTTGGTTATTTATTATTTAAAATTGTCTTTAATTTCTTATAATTTTTTTTAATTGTTTTTTTGTTTTTAAAACTGGTTGAAGGCCACAAATAATTCGTGTCAGCCGATTTTTTCAATTCTGCACAATTTTTGGGGCGCCCACCCATAAAAAACAATACTTGATGAATTAACGATAGATCATTATCATCAAATTAGCGAATTAAACACTTTTTAGGTGTCCCATCCCTACCATTTTTACCCTCAAAATTTACTGTAAAATGCGCACGCGCGCTCTTTGCACTTTGCGCCGTGACGCAGTCGGAAATTTAAAAACTTTTCAAGGTCCTTTAATTTTTTTTCATTTTTTTGAGTGTGAAAAAATAAACAAATTATTGACATTATATGCTTTGAGAGCTGAGAATCAAAATTTAAAAAAAAATTTAAATAATAATTGATTTGCCTAAACGCGAACCTTTCTTGGTTTTTTTCCGGCGAACAACTTAACGGCATTCAAAAAAAACTTAAAAAAGAAAAAAATGATGATTTGATGATCCTTAATGTTATGCTCAATTCGAGGCGTCATAGTTAGGCAAGGCACTCTAATTAATTTTTAATTAATTACTTAGTAAAAAATATTTTGCCCTCAAATGCCAACTTCAAATATTTGCCGGACTTCTTTTTCTATTTTGGCACATAAACCCATTGGCTTTTCGTCTCCAATTTTTTGTTTGTTTGTACAAAATTTGGAACATTTTATGGATGAGTGGGACACAAAAACTTCATCGAAATGGCCAACTTAATGAGATCAGTGATTGTGAACAAGCAGCGGCTCTTAAGCTTAAGAGACGCAAATTGGCTTTCTGTTGTTGACGTCATACGATTTATTAAATCATTAAATCAAAGCCAAAAGAGCCAAGCATTAGAAATTTTGAATTTAAGTTTTTCTTAAAATTACTTATAATTTACAATTAAGCATTCATTTTTTCGGCTGGTCTTTAGGATTTTTGGATTTTTAAATTTTCTTTAGTTTTAAAATTAAAAATATTCCTAAGTATCTCGGTCTTCTTTTTTATTCGGTTCATCTTTAAATATTTTATTTTGTGCTTTTGAAGTTTTTTCCATTTTTCTATTGTTTT
>CP049710.1:4079380-4158622 GCA_004148225.2 Heterodera glycines | reverse complement strand
ATTTATTAAATATTTATTTAAATTCCTGTTCTTCCGCCTTTTTCATAAATTTAAAGTTTTGATGATGTACTTTTTGGACGGGACCATTGAAACGTGACTTTGGCTCATGTGCTTTTGCTCCTCTTGATCAGCTAGCAGCAGAAGCTTCTTCCTCAGACTGTTCTGTTTGCTCGGCTGTCGTTCTTTGTGTTCCTCACTTTTCATTCTTTCATTCATTTATCGAATTTTAATTTTTTTAAAAATTTTGTTTGCTTTTTTCGCTTTTCAATTTCTCTACTACCCAACTGAAAGTTCGCACAAACACTTGTGTCTTGAGCAAATCATCAAAAATCATGCCAAAATCTAATCAAATAGTCGACAACTCTAGATCCGAAGAGCAAAACATCAAAAAGTGTGTAATAAAGCAACATAAAAATCATTAAATTTTATTGGTTCATCCAATTATGATGGCCGATCTTAATTCCAATCCCGCAGCGGGATCCATAAATTTGAAATTGCCAGTCTCTACGTAATCCTATAAACCCAGAATTCAATTTTCTAATACGGATTTAAAAAATTTAAATTCCATGGCTCTTTGGATTTATGGTCACGGAAGGGAGGGAGGAGAATACATAAATGTGCTTTGTGTGTCATTTTGGGGATGGGCTGCGGCCACGGGCCACCACAGCTGACGTCGGCGGGTGGACCAATCGAAATTAGCAGCCCGCATTGAATCGATCAATATAATGGGCATGGCAAAACAACACGATTATCCATTCTCGCCCCCTATTTATTCCCGACCATCACATTTCATCATCATCCTTTGTTCTCCGTCATTGTGCGGTACATTAATTCCGAAATTTTCTTGGCGAGACGCACTAAGGGGTTGTGAATTTTTTTAAATTTCTCAGGTCGAGATAACTGCGTCGAAATCACCCGACCCTAAAAGGAGGGTGGAATTTCCTTAATTCCATCCTATAAATTTAACGGATGTGTATTAGTCTTATCACTCTGTGCAAAAAATAAAAATAAATAGATAATGTACAATGAGTTTTAATTAAATATATAATTTTTAATTGCCATTTAATATTTTTAAAATTTCTTTTTCTTTGTACAAATATCAATAAGCGCTCAGTTTTCCCAGGAAGCATATCGATCAAAATCGCCGACCAAAAGCCATTTTTTTTAGCATCATCACCAACAGAGAAGCTTTACAATGATGCTTCCGTCTTATTCTTACAAAATTCCCGATTTTGATTCAAAAAAAATGTTTTTTGCTCTTTGCCTTTTCCCGCATTTGGCCTTTTGTCCGTCCCGTCATTTATTTTCTGTTGGACACCCCTTGAAAAAAGCCCAACACCCCCAGTGATCTTTGAACAAAAAACAAACAAAGAAAACATCCAACATCATTACCCTTTAATTGATGATTAATTAGTGTTTATTACCTTTCATTCATTAAAGCAAATAGATTTCTAAATTAATTCTTTGATCAATTCCTTAACAAAATGTAGTAAATTGTTTATTTTTATATGTTTTTGTTTATCAAAACAAACTGCTCGAAATATTATTTTCAAGAAAATTAATTTTGTCATTATTTCATTCAAATTAAAAATTTTTCTTTGTAGCAGATCCATGTTTCATTTTTATTAATTCTTGTCGCGCTTCTTTTTCGCGAATCTCACCCATTATGCCTTGCTTTGGAATGTCATCTCGGCACTTACCACTCGTGGCCCCGCATTTTCTGTCCTTCGAGAGTAGATTTTGTTGGATTTGACTAATTTGGCAGGGAGTGAGTTGTCGGGACCGAGTTTAAGCCAGGGCTCGGATCTGTCCTGATTTATTTCTCAGTTCGATATTCTCGACCCTTGCACTTTGGTGCACTTTATGCTAACTTTACTCTGCACTTTCTGTTCAAGACTCGACATCCCAATTAATTGATCTTTCTTTCACCACATCACTCAGACCATTCCAATCCAGTGGTAGTCAGTTATACCAAATTCGCCCCCACTTTCATCCCCAAATAAATTTGGTTATTTTTTTAATAAAAATCTGAACAAATCGATTAAAAATCGCAAAAAATTTTCCGGCGGCGCCTATCGGCACCGCCGGACCCCCTGTCCATCCTCCAAAATTTTTTGGAAAAATGCGCCGCAAAAAATTCTTAAAAATCTGATTTTTTGATTCCAAATGCGCTAAAATTGATGATTTGCTAATTTTCTCCCCAAAATTGTTAAAATCGATAATGGGAGACGAAAAATATAATATTTGATACATTTTTGATCGAAAAATTGTAAAAATAACTGATTTGAAGCAAGTGCTGAGTTTGTTGGGTGCGAAAAATTATTCAGAGGGGCAAAAATTTTAGGGATTTTACGATTAGGATGGAGCGGGGGAGGGGGCTTAAATGAGGGATTTTGATGATTTGTGATGAATTTTTTGAAATAATAAAAAGTTTGCGATTTTTTATAGTTGCCTGAGTTTGTTGATTTTCTAGGCCTTAAAGAGATGTACAGAGATGAGCAGTGAATGAGTCAATTCTGCTGTAGAGATAAATGATTACGTGCACCCGGTGGGACCCGAACCCATGGCCCTTCCAAAAATGGAATGCTCTAATGAAACACTAAAATATCGTTTTTTAAATTCTCCCATGTGCCTTTTTTATCCCACTTTCAACCACAAGTTCCGTTTTTTGCTCTCGCATCACATCCGTTTGTAAAAGTTGAAGGAACAGAAAACCAAAATTGAACATTTTTTAAAACCTTCATAATTTTCACATTCAAAAATCGTATCCAATCTATTAAAGTGAAAGTACCCAAATTATGAAATCAGAAATTATTATGCCTCCTCCGCCACAATCCTTCGACGATTTCTGTCTCTGATAAGGATATCTCAGTTATCCATCACCACCACATCCAATTATTAAATGCATCGAGTAAAAAGTGGGTTAGGTTAGTGCAGGGCATTTGTTGGGTCGATTGTTTTTCAACGAACACCTTCCAACCCCTATGATTTTTGTTGTTGAGTCGAGCGAGACCCGATGCTTAATTCTTGCTAATAAGCATCACAGTGTAAGACAGAATGCCAAGCTCAAGTTATGTCTGGGATGAATTTTCAAATTTTAATCCACTTTTTGCCACTAAAATAATTAAGCCTCTATTATTGGTCTTTTTTGAAATTCCTTATCAAAGCAATAAAAATAAAATTACACCCCCCCCCCCCTAAATAAGGGCATATGAAAATTTTCTTTCAATTTTGAATTCTTTTTTTCACTGATTTAATTCATTTTCATAAAAATCATGTTTTTTTTATTGTTCGCTAGGGAATTTTTTTTGTCATAATTTTTCCACTATTAAATTGATTATGTGAGGCATTTTATGGACAGGAGGGCAAAAGCAAAGTTTTGGGTCTAATTTGCATCTTTTTCCACATTATTAAATTCAATATTATAGTGTTCAACCATTTTTCTACCGAAGGGACTCAATTTACTCTAAAAAGTAAGAACACTCAGATTGACAAAAAATTCAAAAATTTTCTAGGACAAGATGGCAAATTTCTTTAAATCTGGGAGACTTACTGAAAAAACAGTATTATTTTTTGCTAATTCTAATTTCATTTTCGGTTTCCTTCTGATTTGGAACTATCTCAAGAAGTATCGGTATCTCATACTATTTTTAAATTTCTTTTCATAATTCCGAAATGAACGGTGATGATCACTGATCACTACAATTTCTCGTGTGATCACATCTGCTGTCGGCTGATGATGATTCATCCTACCGCCTGCAACACCATTATTAATGCATCAAACTTTTTTCCTTAAATTTTCCGTAATTTTTTTTTATTCAAATTGCCTTGCGGAATAATTTTTCCAATTTTTCGTTTTGTGAATTCATGCGAAGCATCTGTTGCTGCTGCTCAAAATCTGAACCAGTTGGGTTGGTGTGAGTGATCAAAGAAGGAGGATCAACGCGCCAACAAAAGTTTTGGGAATGAAAGCAGAAGCAGAAAAATTGTAGTGATGCTCGAGAGTAACCCCTTGGGGGGCTGTTGTACTGGCGAGGGGGGCGGAAGTTTTACCACCCCACTCATTCAATAATGGTCTATTCGTTCATAGAAAGGGCAGAAAATGTACATAAATGAAAGTGAAAATGTTTTATGGCGTGGAAAATTTGTTGTGGGATTTTCTCCCAAAAAATTATTTAATTCCTAGCAAAAACATTGACTTAATTAATTTCGAGAAATTCCCGACCTTTTGGGGTTTTGGTCTCGATTACCGGGCCCTTCTCGATTTCTGTTTTCAGACCGGAAAATTTCTCGGGTTTTTAAGAGGCTCTCAATTTCGACTCATGGGTATTAGGAAATTAATTCCTGGTCACGGATTCTTGTCCAAAAAATGACCAAATTTTGCGTCTTTGAGCTACTTTTTTAAAATAAAAGTAAGAGTTTTGGGTGCCGGCGGTGCCGTTAGGCGCCGCCGGAGAAAATTTTGAAATTTTTAGTGCACTTTGTTGATAGATTTAGTCCAAAAATGAGATTTTTACGATTTAATTGTTAAAATTGTGTTTGAACTCCCATCGAAAAAAACATTAATTTTGAAAAATGAGAAGAAAAAATAATACTTGGAGGGGAACTGATCCAACGCAAAAATATTCATTCCGTTTTGTGTAATCGATCGGTACATTCATCGCGCCAAAAAAATATTTATTCATTTTTAGGACGCAATAAAATAAAATAAATTATTTCACCGTCAAATAATTCATCTTAACTTTGTCTTCTTCTTTTGCTTCGACAATAAAAAAAACAACAACACAACGCCAACAAAGGGTCTCTCAAATTTTTTTTTGTCGTCCACCGAACAAATGATGGGAATTGAGTGCGTTCGGAGTACGGCGCCGAGGCCGTGGGACAGCGAAAGTGAACGGTGAAAATGGGCGAAGGGCCATCATTTTTCGGGGCAAAAAATGCTTCATACATCACATGAAAATATTGATAAACGCCTAAGGCGAAATGCAAAAATAAAATATTGCAAATGAAAATATATTACGGAATTTTAAGTGCGGAATTTGGCAGTTTTATATGCATGGCAAAATTTTTTGAAATTACCTCAAGTAAAATCTTATAAAAAATTATTCGAATTCAATTTTTTAAATTGCCTACGACTTTTGAAGTCCAATTGAAATGCCCTGACGATGTTTCTTTGGAAATTGAAAAAATCCTTGAGCTTATTCAGTGTAAATTGCCTCGATCAAATAAAAAAATTTCAGCTTTCATCAAGTTCACCATTCTTCCGACGGCTATGGACGTGATGGCATTGGCACGCACCCGCCAATGTCAGGTGTGGCATTACAATTCGACCGATTTGAAGTCCAGGCATTTTATCAAAATATTCCTTTCATCGTATGGGTCGAAGAAATTACATTCCATTAAGTATTTTTGAATTTTTTAAATATTAATCGAAAATTTTTCCCTGTGGTGCCTGCCGGACTGCCTGACACCTATTTTCATTGATTTTTTTAATCAAAGTTAAAGTGAAAATCAAATAATTTTTGGATTAACCTTTTCTTTAATTTTTGGATTAACCTTTTCTTTAATTTTTAATTTTTGGATTAACCTTTCTTTAATTTTTTTTAAGATGGGGCCTTAAATTCTCGAAAAACTCCTGTCAACCTGAAATTCAAAAAATTCTTATAATTTTTTTTAAAAATCAATATTCCCAAGGTGACGCAACTGCCATTGTGATTTTGCCCCATTCCGCGCCCTCTTCGTCGTGCGGGTTCGGCTCGCGCCGGGCCGCCTCCTTCCCGCTGGCCAGCGCCATGCTGATCAGCGCCCATCTGCCAAGCTCACACGCGGCAAAAATTTACCAACAGCAGCAAATGGCTGCCGGCAATTTGAAGGTGGGGAATGAGCATAATTTAATTTTATTAATAAATTTAAAATATAAACTAAATTAAATATAATTTAAAAACAAATGATTGCCTTAGAATTCCTAAAAATAAAATAAAATTAAATTAAAAAGAAGATTAATGTCATTAATCAGAGGAAATAATTTTGTTTCCCAATTTATCCATTTGCCATATTAATGACGTGCTGCTGTCATTAAAAAAAACATTTTTGGGGCAAATGCAATGGAATTTTTTTTGAATTAATTAATTTCCGAGCATCAGAGGACACGGAAAATGTTATTGATCAAAACTGGTATCATCAATTTTTTTGCAAAATTTTGATCAATTTCTCAGTGAAAGTTTTTTTCTGTTGCTGGTGGAACATGACAAACAAAATTTCCTAAAATTTCGATTATTTTAATCAATTAACATATTCAATGTATCTTCTGATCAGATTCATCTTTGATCACCAAACTCATCCCTTACCCTAAATTCGGGTTTTCCCCAGCACAGATTGTCAGAATCCCTGACTAATAACTTGTTGCTCAAAATTCTATCAACTTCCTGGTCTTTTTTACCCATAAACGCTTTTCATTGTTTTTCTTATCAGTCTGATCAATCCCATACAGCCCATAACTTTTTACCCAAAATGTTACCATTTTTTTATTAGCAATTTGATATAATGGGAATATTTTTGAGTTTGTGCGAACGTGAAAATTTACCGAATTTTGGGGAATTGGGGATGGTCTCAAAAAAACAATCGCGTTAATGCCAAAATATTTTAAAAATTGTTCAATTGTCCTTTTGCCTTAAAACAATTTTTCCTAATCACTACTTCAACAACATACATATAATCTTGGAAATTTTCGTAAAATTTTTGAAGACTCTCGACCTTTTTCATCACAATTGCTAATCTAATTAGCTTGGTCAATTCTCACTAATTACCCCCCCCCCTTGCTGATCTCACTCTTTGTAGCCTTCCCATTTTCTAAATTGAATTAATTGCCCGGTCACCCCTTCACTAATTTGTTAGTCCGATCACCTCCATTCAAATGGTTTTCATCGTCCACTTTTCTATTGCGATCATCATCATCTTCATCATTAGCGTTTCGCGTCGTCTCCTCGGGTGACCTCGTTTAGAAGTGTCCTCGGACCCATCAAAACCGCTCGAGACTCGCGAATAATTTATTTAATTGTTTATTAACGTCCAAACGTCCACCTTTTTTCCCCTCTGACGTGATCATTTAATGAACAACATTTTCAAAAATTAATTACCCCAAATCTTCCTTTTTTTATTCAAATGAGTTAATAATTATAAATAATTTTCTATATTTCTAATTATTTTGCTCCGACTGACTGATCGCCTTAAATCTCATTAATCTCTTTTGAGATAATCTGATTATCTATCGCGATCACCATTAAACAATTTTTGTTTTGTTTTTGATCATATCCATTACTTCTTTAGGTCACCAAACCAACCCGAATTGATTTATCATTTCTGTTCGCAAATTTGTCCATTTTTTCATCACATTATACGTCAATTATTATTCATTTAACAAGTCATTCTCAATATTTGCGTTACTCTCAGATCACGTTTCAAAGCAGCTATAAGATCACTCAGATTAAAAAAAACATTTTATTCGGCTTTCTGCTGAGCATTTTACTCTACAGTTTCAGATTTCTTTTTATATTATCAAATTCGTTTTAATCGTGACCACTTCTTTTGCAAATCTGCTGATCATTCCCCGTCCTAAGATCACATTTCTGATCACCCACTTTTCCCGTGTTCCTTTTCGCTCCGTCTGTCTGTCAATCTGTTCCGCTCAATTTCACAAATTCTTTTTTTGATCGAAATTCCGTCCCAATAATTTTGCTACACGGGGATTCCATTTCAATCTTTGTAGCCCATTTCACTGCGCAAGGAATGAATGCAAAATGCCCAATTACGCCGTAAAAAATATTTTGCCCTCAAATGCCAACTTCAAATATTTGCCGGACTTCTTTTTCTATTTTGGTTGATAAACCCATTGAATTTTAAAGGGATGACGACGATTTGATCAGTGGGGAGGAGAAGGAGCACACAAAGTGATCACTCACAAAAACTTCATCGTACACCAATTTTTAATGAGATCAGTGATTGTGAACAAGCAGCGGCTCTTAAGCTTAAGAGACGCAAATTGGCTTACTGGTATATTTAATGGGACAAAATGATCGGAAAGAGATCAGTATTTATTTTATACACAGAATTAATTTTTATTTGATTGCTGAAGGATGACCATCAGCAGCGGCTCAACAACATAATTAGCTCGATAATCCTATCCGAAATTTATTTTTTATCTGACCGGGAAAAACGGAATTTTTCTGCAAAAGTTATTCCACGACAAAAGAGTTGCTCCTAAATATTTTTGAAAATTTTCCCTTGCCATTCCCGACAATTTTTTTTTTGGGGATTTTCCTCCCCGATTCCCGACTTTTCTTTCCTTGCAGGTCGAGAAGAAACAACTCTAAAAAAGAAGCTTTTTTATTGAAAACAGTTTAAATCTGCAAAAGTTTTAGAAAACAGAAAATTTCTCAGGCCATCCCATCGGCAATAAATTATCACATTTGACCTTGATTTCTTCCAAGAATCGGTGCCCAAGACCAAGAATTGAACTCTCGACAATTGAGTGATGCAAAAAATAGATAAATTTTCTCAACTAATTACTCTGCTCGGGGGCGGGGAGGTGGGAGTAACAACAACTGATCACTTTCTAACCTCCCACATCCCTTTGGCCCAATCCGATCGCTTATTTCCGCCCTGATCACTCCTCCGAGAAGTGAATGAATGAAAGTCGAAAGCACTCGGCTCTGATCACATTAGCAAAAAAAGCCACCTCCTTCATTCATCCCTCACTTTTCTTTTACCTCTGATCGTTTTTGAGTTTGCAAAAAGCTAGAAGAAGCACTCACTCATCAATGAGAAGGCTCTGTGGTCCGATCACATTAGTTTTTGCCGCTTTGATCAACGAAAACCCCCAAAAAATGATCGCATTTTGACTCCCATTTATTGTATCAGCGACTTAAGCTCTCAAAATACGTAATCCTATAAACCCAGAATTCAATTTTCTAATACGGATTTAAAAAATTTAAATTCCATGGCTCTTTGGATTTATGGTCACGGAAGGGAGGGAGGAGAATACATAAATGTGCTTTGTGTGTCATTTTGGGGATGGGCTGCGGCCACGGGCCACCACAGCTGACGACGGCGGGTGGACCAATCGAAATTAGCAGCCCGCATTGAATCGATCAATATAATGGGCATGGCAAAACAACACGATTATCCATTCTCGCCCCCTATTTATTCCCGACCATCACATTTCATCATCATCCTTTGTTCTCCGTCATTGTGCGGTACATTAATTCCGAAATTTTCATTTTTTCATTACCTAAGGGGTTGTGAATTTTTTTAAATTTCTCAGGTCGAGATAACTGCGTCGAAATCACCCGACCCTAAAAGGAGGGTGGAATTTCCTTAATTCCATCCTATAAATTTAACGGATGTGTATCGCTGCTACCGTTGTGCTCATTAAAGTTCTCCTCATTCTTCTCGTGCTGATCACACCCATTTCACATGAATGCTATTGATGATATGATGATGTCTAATTGGTCGCACAAAAATAATTCTTTGTGCGGTCCAAAAATTGGCCAATTTGGGGTGCTTTTCACGTGAAATAATTCCAACCCCCACTAATTTTGAAGGAGCAAAAAGCGGGAGGATGAGGAGGAGGAGATGATTCTTACACAAAATTTTACCCATCACACTAATTCATTCATTCATTCATTGTGCGGTTGTCGTCGTTCCGCATTTGGCCTTTTGTCCGTCCCGTCATTTATTTTCTGTTGGACACCCCTTGAAAAAAGCCCAACACCCCCAGTGATCTTTGAACAAAAAACAAACAAAGAAAACATCCAACATCATTACCCTTTAATTGATGATTAATTAGTGTTTATTACCTTTCATTCATTAAAGCAAATAGATTTCTAAATTAATTCTTTGATCAATTCCTTAACAAAATGTAGTAAATTGTTTATTTTTATATGTTTTTGTTTATCAAAACAAACTGCTCGAAATATTATTTTCAAGAAAATTAATTTTGTCATTATTTCATTCAAATTAAAAATTTTTCTTATTAATCTGACTTTACGCCAACCCATCACAATGGTGACTTTTTAGGTCACAAAATTACTAAAAAATAATTATTTTAAATAGGAGTTTTGCGTATTAATTAATGGGTTATTAATTGATCTTTTCATGAGTCAATTACTAATTACTTTAAGTATAACAACGCGCTTTGGAATGCTTAAGTAAATCGATTTATACTCCGGAGCATTTTTTGACTAAAAATAAAGATTTAAATATTTTCATTCCCACTTCTTTTGTTGTGGGACCAGCAGGAGGAAGGGAGAAAGAATCATTCCTTCTCCGAAACTAACTTTTTCGAAATTTGGCCCAAAAATCCTCAAAATCAGTCAAGATATATATGGTCTTCGGGTCCTTTCCTCTAGCCTCTCCGATTTTTTTTTCCAAGTTATGGGGGTCTTGTTTTTGAATGTTATCAAAAACCACCAAAAACATTTTAATTTAAACTAATACATTTTTGCTTGTTATCAATCTTTGGTGGGCGGTGCCGGCGTTTACCCCTCCTCCTGCCGCTCCCCCACTGAAAATGTTTTTATCAGTTGCCGGCGGTCGCACACAGCATTCATACATATGTGAGTGTGTGTGTTGTTTGCGTCGCCGTCCGCCATCGAACTGTCCGCCCCCCCCCCCCCTCACTGATGCGCCCAGCGCGCCAAACACCCACACCATACATGTGCTGTTCACGTGCTGAGTTTGTTGGGTGCGAAAAATTATTCAGAGGGGCAAAAATTTTAGGGATTTTACGATTAGGATGGAGCGGGGGAGGGGGCTTAAATGAGGGATTTTGATGATTTGTGATGAATTTTTTGAAATAATAAAAAGTTTGCGATTTTTTATAGTTGCCTGAGTTTGTTGATTTTCTAGGCCTTAAAGAGATGTACAGAGATGAGCAGTGAATGAGTCAATTCTGCTGTAGAGATAAATGATTACGTGCACCCGGTGGGACCCGAACCCATGGCCCTTCCAAAAATGGAATGCTCTAATGAAACACTAAAATATCGTTTTTTAAATTCTCCCATGTGCCTTTTTTATCCCACTTTCAACCACAAGTTCCGTTTTTTGCTCTCGCATCACATCCGTTTGTAAAAGTTGAAGGAACAGAAAACCAAAATTGAACATTTTTTAAAACCTTCATAATTTTCACATTCAAAAATCGTATCCAATCTATTAAAGTTGTCGTTGTGTTTAACAACACTTCCAACTAATTCGGGGGGCGGGGAAGACATAATAATGAGGAAAAAACGGTGCGCGGGGACGATTTGGGTGCTGGGAAAGTGTGAAATTGCACGCCCCGAAAAAGTAGCGCAAGGATAGAGGACGGGGAAAAAACCAACGGGGACAGCTCGCGGGTCAAATGAACAGCATAGATGAGCAAAAATGTGGGAACTTCAGTTATGTAACAAAAGCCAAAAAAATGCCGGAGGGATTGGTTTTGGGAATGATCGGATGGTTACGGTGTTCTTTGCCGGTGCCAGTGATTACTGTGTGCTCGTTGGTGCCACCCGTCCCGCCAGTCGTAGCGAGCAATTTGGTCCGTCCACCACCTTCCACACCTCCGAATCGTTCGCCGAGTGTCTCCACGAGACAATTGTTTCGTAGAAATAGATCACCGATCATTTCAATTTTGAATTCTTTTTTTCACCGATTTAATTCATTTTCATAAAAATCATGTTTTTTTTATTGTTCGCTAGGGAATTTTTTTTGTCATAATTTTTCCACTATTAAATTGATTATGTGAGGCATTTTATGGACAGGAGGGCAAAAGCAAAGTTTTGGGTCTAATTTGCATCTTTTTCCACATTATTAAATTCAATATTATAGTATTCAACCATTTTTCTACCGAAGGGACTCAATTTACTCTAAAAAGTAAGAACACTCAGATTGACAAAAAATTCAAAAATTTTCTAGGACAAGATGGCAAATTTCTTTAAATCTGGGAGACTTACTGAAAAACAGTATTATTTTTTGCTAATTCTAATTTCATTTTCGGTTTCCTTCTGATTTGGAACTATCTCAAGAAGTATCGGTATCTCATACTATTTTTAAATTTCTTTTCATAATTCCGAAATGAACGGTGATGATCACTGATCACTACAATTTCTCGTGTGATCACATCTGCTGTCGGCTGATGATGATTCATTCATCCTACCGCCTGCAACACCATTATTAATGCATCAAACTTTTTTCCTTAAATTTTCCGTAATTTTTTTTATTCAAATTGCTAATTATCGTTAACATTAAACTGATTTTGTCGTCGTCCGTCCGTCGGCTGTCCGATCAGTCACTCGTCAATCGGCTGGCTGATCACTTTCTTCGTCTTCCCATCGTTGTATTCCTCCATATTGTGCTGCTGCTGTCCTGTTGCTGATCACTGATGAGCAACAGCAGCAGAGGCATCACATTTTGGTTTGATCGGTCGGTCGATCCGCCCACCGTCGCCCGATTGCCACCGCTGTTCCGCCAATAAAATTGTGATTGGTTGCCCTCCCCAGGGCGCCTGTCCTCGCGTCAGTTATAAACACACAAAGTGCAAATGTCCTTCTCCACCATTCACACCCCCTTCGTCGTTCTGTTTTCTTAAATTTTTTAATCGGTTTTTTAATGTAATAAAAAAAATGAATTAAATATTTTCATTGGAAAGTTCTTTTTTATTTTTTCGGTTAAAATTTTTTTTGATAAATTTATGAGGTTTTTTTATTTTTATTTTTTCAAATATTTTATTTCAAAATTATTTTCTACCTTTGTTTTCAAAAAATGATTTAATTTTATATTCGAATTTCATAATATTATTGTTTTATTTTAAATATATTTCTTATCAATTTTTATCAGCACAAATTTGTTTTTTGCCACTTTATAAGACACACACACTGTTCCAAGGCCATTTGATTTATTAATATTTCAATGAAATTTTTTTTCTAATACATATTGCGTCATTTTTATGTTTTTAAGTTGATGATTTCTCAATTTTTTTAAGAAAAAAAAGTTTGGCGATTGGAATGTCCACCACCCCAACCGTTTTGATTATACCTTTTTGGCGTTTTGTAACATTGGTCCATCAGATCAGAAAATTGTTGGGTGGGCTGATCACTTTACGAATGAAATTGAGAAGGTCATCATCATTATAATAACAATTGTGTGCAAAAGGGTGTGAACTATAATATGCCTTCCTTTATAAGAAAAATGTTTATTGAACAGAGAGATCTTTTTAAAGAGCCTCGGGCTCTTCAATTTTTCAAAAATTTTGATTTGAAATTTTTGTGATCATAACGAGAATTTGGCGATTATGCCGGTTTTTGGCTATTTTGATAGGGTTTTGCTACCCTATTGAGGTTGTTTTTTGATTTTAGCCAACAAAAACAAATTTACGCCTCGAGATCCCGGTAAAACGGGGTTTTTTCCGGTTTCTCCGTTCCGTTTTTCAAAATCCCACGCTCAAATGATCAAAGTATGGCCGGATTAAAACCGGTGTATAATTCCAAATCAGTTTTAAAGTTTTAAACGCTTAAAACTCAGTGCAAACAAAAACATTCCTCTTCTTCACCATCATGTGATTGATCTCCTCTTTCTCTAAAAAAACATTTCTGTCCAGAAAAACAAATCGCCAAATTTTTTTTTTACAAATTTCCTCCAAAAAACCCTTCTCTCTTTTCATGGACAAAAAACAAACACATTGTATGTGTGTACGTCCCAAAAACCCTCGCGCGCAGTTGTTTTTTTCGCGCTCTCGACCACTCATTGGCCCGGGCCCATCTGCTGAGCAAACATTGGCCCAAAATTTGGCCGAGAGTGGGGCCAAGGCCTCCTGCTGACTTTTGCTGTCAATCGTCGTTCACTGCTTTCCCTACATTCGTCGCAACATTTGCTCGATGCTCAACTCACCAAACCTCAAAACCCCACCGAAAAATTTTTTTGTATATAAATTAGTTTTAATCGTATGGCGATCTTCATAAATGTCCTTTCTCATTAGGCCGTATAATGGATTTTCTTGTAAGTTCTCATTCTTAATGATATTTAATTTCCTGGAAAAGATGGTTTTTTTCTCGAATGTGCTTTTCGGGATTTAAGAAAGTTGAATTGATACACTTTGAATCTTGTCAGAATTTCCTTAATTTTCTCAAAATGTTTAAACCTAATGATTTCAAATACTCTATAGACAAATGGTGAGATAACCTTTTCGCATTGCTCCGTACACATTTTACAGTTAAAATTTCTTGTTAGTACAATTGTCATTTTGCCAAATGAAGCGCGAATTTCCCAAAATTTAAAAGCAATACAATAACAAAATATGTCTACCGCTTCCTCACCATGCCATCCACGACGACCGATATTCCAATTCAGCAACGACTATAATGAAAATGCCAACAATAAAACGCCATTTTCCTTTCCGCCATCGATGCCAATTCAAATCGCATCCACTGGCAAAATCAATCAAATCAACAGCCATTGGCTGTTCCATTCATTTTCGGCACCGTGCCGAACACATCAGATTGGCGCAGGCGGTGCCATCGATTACACCGGCGGCAACCCTTTTCTCGGCATTTACGATGTTACGAACACGAATGCTGCTGCGGATGAAAGCATGGATTACCACCACTATTACCACCATCATCTTCACCACCAACATTATGATGTGCCATCTTTGTCTCCAATGGGCTGCTGCAGTTGCGGTGCCGTTGTCCCGCCCTCGCCGCGCACCAATTCCTTTGTACGGCATGGCAGAGGAACTGGGAAAAAATTGCTAAACTGTCTACCTAATTTAAAATGCGAAAAAATTTTGACATGGAAAAATGAGTGCCGAAATGTCCTGGTCTCGAGCGGCGTGACAATTTGCGTTGAAATTTCTGGGAAAAAATATTAAAGAATGGGAGCCGGGACTCAAAACCCAAGGAAGGATTCATTTAGTCAAGAATTAAAATGAAAAAATGTGCTTAAAATAAAATGCAAACTATTTATCAAAAGTCAAATTTGAACATTTCTCCAAATTTTTCATTGTCAGGTTCGCTCCCAATCCGAGTCGGCGGCGCTGAACAAGCTGGTCCAGCTGAACAATGCACAGCATAAACCGCGCCACTTCCTGGACGAGTTTGAAATTTGGCGGAATCGGAAAAGCGGGAACGGCGGTGCTCAGTCCGGCACGGAGTCCGCCGGACCTCCAGCGGTCGGCAGCGGAAGAGAAGTCAAATGTGAGATATAAGCGGGAAGAGGGAGGGTTAGAGAAGCATGGACATGGAAAGTTATTGAAATCACGTCAATTGGGAAATTGAGAATAAGATACGGGATTAGGACTACGAGCAATTTGGATGCAATGAAGTGACGCAACTATCCCGAAATCCCCCCGCCCCCCTGGTTTTTCAACTCAATTAAGGCTTGTTCTCCACCCTTAAAATGCTTATTTCCTCATTCCAAACCAAAAATAAAGGGCAGTGGGAGGGGCGACTGCAAGAAATTCAAATAAAATTAGTGTGGCATTCCGTTCATGGTTCTCCCCGGATTTCTTGGCACCATTGGATAATTTGTCAATTCCCGAAATACTTAGCTCCTAATCGAGAATCTGTCTTCACTGTTCTCAGCTTTCGACTCCTACTTTGAATTCCTTAACTTTTTGACTTATTGTTTTCCCTATATTATTCCGGGCTAACACTCTAACACTATGAAATTCGAAATCAATTTTCGTCCATCTTACAGTCTTTGGCGAGCCGCAGCCGCTGCAATCCGACTCGGAGGGCGAGGACTCGTTGGTGTCCCCAGACGAGGAGGTCAGCCCGTCCGGTTCATGTGCCGAAGAAGAGGAGGAGGAGGAGGACGAGCAGCAGCATCAGGGCGGCACCGGGCCGCCCATGCTGAACGTGTTGGACGAATTGGTAGGACAGTTGGAGGGCCTGGACATCGACCAACAGCAAGAACACAAAATGGTGAGTGCTGCAGGCAGCCTTAAGATATCCTCGAGTTTGAAATGGGAATAAATGTCTTGGATTTTCCGCGCCTCGTCAAATTTATGAAAATTGTATAAACAAAATGCCAAACTTTTTTTCCAAATTTAAATTGCATATGCTGTCTCTCTTTTCTCTTTCTCTGTCTGTGAATGGTAAAGTAAAAATCAGTGAGTGCATTCAAAAGAAGAAAAACATTTTCTGGGTCATCAAACGGACGACGGCACACACAAAATAATAAACGATGATGAGAGATGATAATCCCCCGCCCCCAACGTCCGTCCATTTTCTCATCGATTTACACCATTCATTGGTCCACTAATTCGCATATTATCTGTACGGGTTCATTGTGCACTCAAAAAGTCTCCCCTCCCCACTAAAAATAGCAATTTTAAAAAATCTACAGATTTTTTTGGCTTTTTTGGAATAACACCTTCTAAATTTATATTTCAAAAAATTGAACGGGAATTTTGTGAAAAAGTGATGGATTTCAGAAATTTAGGGACTTCTTCCCCCTTTTTTTGGTTTTGCATGCATTTCGTAATTTTTCTGATTTTTCGAATTCTCATTTTCTGGTGGGATTTGGCTTCGGCCTTCGCCGATGATGGTTTTCGAGTCAATTTTGCTGGACACTTTTCCGCCCTTAACTCCAACTTTGTTGCCTTCCTCCTCTTGCTTCCTTTTCCCGAGTTCGACCGCCATCCGCGACTTTGCACTCATTTCCAATAATTTGGTTAGAATATTTTTGAGGGTTTTCATCTGTAACTTTTTTCCTTTTGGTTGCTCCACATTTTGGATTTTCAATAATTTTTATACTTAAAAATTCTTTTTCTGTGCGCAGCAAAATGAAAATGCCAGTTTCCCAATGCCTTTCCCGGCATTAAGCGTTTGAAAAAAGACCGAAAAAATTAAGATTCCATAACCTACAAATTAGCCAATCCCTTTTGAATTTTTTTTAAGTTTGGCAAACTGTTTGGTTTTAAGGTTGAGCCAATTCGGATCAATAAATGATTTCGAATTTCAAACCATCTTTGTTGAACAGTGAGGTATTAAAAATTTGGGTTTTTTCTCAACTGGCGGGTGGTTTGCAATTAGCCACCCCTCCCCCTCTCTCCCGGGCCGCGCTAACCTCGAAAAATTGAAACTCAAAAAAAAAAATCCCTCAGGGCCTCTCTGACCACCTGCACCAGCAACAGCATCACCAGCCGATGCCGCCGGCGCCGCGTTATGCGGACTCTTGGCTGGACAACATTTCGATTGTCCCCTCCGACTCCGGGTCCGCTTGTCTGTACACCGGTGCCAACAATGTCTGTGCCGCCGCCGTGCCAATGGCGTCACCTTTCCAAGTCCGAAATTTCGAGAAACAAAAAAACAATGAAATATTTTTTCGTATTTTTCAGCAGTCCCTGCCTCCATCGTCGTTGGTTGAGCCGCCCTGCTCCGACTATATGACCGTGCCGCCAATGCTCGCCTCGGTGGACCTTGCGATGCCAGCGGAGCCGTCCCCACTGGTGCAACTGCCCTTTCAGGTGCGTTGATCAAAATGGGAATTATATGATTTAAAACGGCAAATTATAAGGCTTAGGACAAACAGCCGGGGCAAAAACGATGGGTTGCGTGGGGAAAATTGGAGAAATAAATGTTCTTTCAGTCATACTGTATATTTATATTTTAATCCTACTGTAATTTTGTGATCTGGAACTTAAACATATTAATGGTAAAGTTTTTCGCTGTAATAAACCTCAAAACAAGTGAAGTAGCTTTTTATATGCCATATAAGTACCATCACGCTTTTTCTGTTATACTATATAATTGGCATATTTTTCTTGAGCCGCATTACCAAGAATATATTATCGTCAATATTTCAATTTTCCGGCACAGGTCCCTCTGCTCAATGTCGAGCTGTGCCATCGTCGTCCGACCATTGACGGCAGTGTTGTGCCGCCACTGTTGCCGCAACCGCCTTCACTGATGGCCAACAATGCCGGCAGTGAAACAGCAGCAGACGAACCGTCTCCACGGGCATTCTTTGAAGGCAAAGGCACCGCCACCCTTTGTCCGAACGACAGCAAAAGCGGCACCGTTGCCAGCATTGACATTTTGCCACCGTCGGAAACAACACCGGCAATTTGCAGCGGCCACATTGGCACCATTTCTGCCGAGACAGTGTCGTTCCCGCTCGTGGTAGCCGCGCTGCGCCCTCTTAAGCGCGTGCGGTTCGCAGACGACTGTGGCCAGTGCCTGGAGACGGTGCGTGTGATGACCGAGCCCAGCGACTACCCGCCAAAGATCAGCCCAGGTGAGTCATACTGTATAGAATACGGTTTATTAATGTCACACGGTATTTGTTTTAGAATTGATTCGTTGATTTTTAACTGTTCAACATTTAAAATGATTAAAATTCATTTTCTTATTTGTATTCATTATTTTCTCTACTTTTTTGATATTTTAATATTTTTTATTAGAATTAAATTAAGTAATTATTTATTTATTTTATTTTTTCAATTTTTCAGCTGTTCTCCGTCGAATACGTCGTGCAGCAGCCGCGGCTTCCTCCGCAATTGCTGCTGCCCATTCCGCCGGTGGCACTGATGCGAACGGTCAACCATTGAGAAACAGCATCAGTGCTTCGACAATGGCAATTGAGGAGATGGTACATTTTAATTAGATCATTTTTTATTAATTTTTTAACGGTGTCAAAGAAATGCCATGGAAAATTATATTCTTTTTATTATATTCAAAACTAATGCTTCCAACTTTTTTTCAGTGTAAGCACTGTGCTAAAAGCAAGAGCTTTTTTGACCCCAAAAAATAAGATTTGAAAGTCGATTTTTACTGGCTTTTTCCCCAAAAATTTGAAAGTTTTTGGATCAAAAACGATGCCGATAGACACTTTTAACAGATTTTCACCTAATTTGCTATTTTTATGACTTTTAATTTCATTTTAATAACTTTTTTTTCACATGGTAGGACTCGGACGAATTGGACGAATTTGAGGCGGAGGAGGAAAGGCAGCGAAAGGGCGGCCCAATCCATCGGCGCAGTTGGAAGATGGCATTCAAACAGCCGGCCAGTGAATATGTGCACTTCCGCGACACATTGGACCGACAACGGGTGGCACTTGAAAATGTGATGCTGAAGAATGAACTGAGCCGAATGGTCGGCACCATCAAGGCACGGACGGCATGGGGAAAAGTGCCAAAATTGACAAAATGATAAAAAAAACATTAGGAAAACTGCCTTTTTTTGTTGGAATCACTAGGGCAGGGCACGGGGAAAATGCCAAAATGGGCAAATAAACATGTGACAAACTGCCTTTTTGGCACCACTGAGGCACGGCATGGAAAGTGCCAAAATGGACAAAATGATAAAAAAACATGTGACAAACTGCCTTTTTGGCACCACTGAGGCACGGCATGGAAAGTGCCAAAATGGACAAAATGATAAAAAAACATTTGGTAAACTGCCTTTTTTGACATCACTGAGGCACGGCACGGCGAAAAGTAACGAAATGGGCAATATGACGAAAATAAAACAATTATAGGTCCGGCATTGGGTGTATCATCTGAAAAATTTGGAGTCTAACGAGACATGTCAAAATGCCTTAATTAATGGTTTAATTGGTTGCAGGTGGCCAACATGGCATTTGAAAAGCATGTGTTCGTCCGCCACACAGCCAATGGTTGGAAAACGTTCAGCGACGTTGAAGCGCAATGGCAATGTTCGCCCTCGAAGGCATTTGACACATTTCGCTTTGATGTGCCGTTGCCGCGCAACAACGAATGCCCGGTGGGAAATTTTGCCATTATCCAATGCGGGAAGAGGATTCCTACTGTATTTTAAGGTACGGGTCGGGAAATTGTTTTAAATTTCATTTGGATGGAAATGGAAACGATTTTTTGTTTTTTGCTCATAGCACCAAAAACTATTTTGGCACTACCTGAAAAGCGCTCCGTTACATACCAATCCTATTTTATAGATTCTTGCTAATGCTTTTATAGAACTTCTTTTCCTTGTTACCATATACTCTATAAACAATAACGTAATTGAGATATTATTGTAGTATTTTTTGTCAAGGATTATGGGTTCCTTTTTAATCGCAATTTAATTTTCAGTTCATCCGTTTTGAGTTTTGCGTCCGCTTTTTGGCCGGCTCGTCGCCCTCCGTGGAGGAGCATTGGGACTCAAATGACGGCAAAAACTTTGTGCTGCTTTCCCAAGACCAATTCCCGACAACAATGACAGCGTCTTCGTCATCACCAGTGTTGGCATCATCGCAACCATCGTTTTTGGCATTGTCGCATCAATCGCCGACGGCAGCGGCACACCGATTACGGACGACAACGCCAAAAAGTGGTGGGTCAGCATCGTCACCGTTTCTTGTGGACATCAACCACAACAACACCGGCGGCGGTGTCGGCATCGGCAAAACAGCGGTGGGCCTGGGCACCAACTCTCAAAACGATGTGGCCAACCTTTGGCGCCGCCAATTAATTTTTTAGAGACAGAAAATTTTCCACGCCCCCCTTTTTGTGTCATTTTTGTCAGACTTTTATGAAATATGATTTTATGATGCCACCATCATCATCATTATCATCCATGAATATATGAAATAGGTGACCCATCCCCCACAAATTTTGTCAATATATTTTTATAATTCTATTTTTTTTTATTAAATAACGAATAAATTATTACAAAACATTTTTGGCTCCTTTTAATGGTGTGTCGACGGAAGGGAAAGGTTTACGGTAGAAAAGGGTAATTAATGGTAATGAGAGCAGTTGACCGCAATCACTTTAATTAGTCAACGGATTACTTATACTTTTACCAAAATTATGTATTAATTGGATTTGTCTCATCGATTTAACATTTCCTTAAACTTCCGAGAGATTCTAGTGAAATTTCAATTCCAAAGAAGTTTAAAAATTCGTCAAACCTCTCCTTTCAATTTAATTATGCGAAAATAAAAAAAAATTAATTAGTAAATACAAATGATAATTCGAAAATTAAATAAGACATCATAAAAACAGCCATAAATAAATTAGATAATTTTGAAAATTTGCTATTGATAAAAAGTCCTTGCATAATTTTGGTGGTGGCAATATATAATTATAATGCAAAGTCCTTTTTTTTAATAATCCCTAAAAATTTCATTCTTTCACTTCCACATTCTCTATTTTAATAATTACCAAAAATATATATTTTTTAAATTTTAATTATGAATTTTAAGCCTTACGGTCGCAGTTCGTCGCCAATGCAAATTGAACGCTGCGCCGGCACCGGCATTTGCGATCGTGACGACCCGTACCGTGTCGATTGGAACTCGCCCAACGGTTTGTCGTCCACCACATTCGCCTCATGGAAGCAGCTGACCACTGACGGGCCATATTGGTGATCAAAAAAAAACAACAAAAAATGCATGGGGATGGACGGACTGATCGGATGGATCAACCAGCACACTGAAGACGGAAAATGATCGGAGACGAGTCAAAAAATTAACACAAATGTCTGATCAACAACGGAGCATTGTTGTTTGTACAAATGTCTGGTCACTATCCTTAAAAGATCAGAGAACAGTGAAATGATTTTGGCTGATCGGACTGGCATTGTGATTAGATGTTGATCATTTCACTTTTGTGCCTTGTCATTTTCGTAAAAGAAAGTGATCGGGCACTAAAGTCGACACTCACAAATCTATCTGATCACTTTCTATTGATTGAAAAGGCAATGTTATCAGCCTCTTCATTTTAATCACTGCTTGTTTCTGAAGAATTGATCACTGTGCTGTTATAGCTTGGCTTTTTGATGGTTTAATCACTTTTACTTCCAAATTGGAATCTCTCCCCCCCCCACTCCCCTCGCCGATTTTCTTTCCATTCTCTCTCTCCCCCTTTTTCTCTCATCCATTATTCATTTCTTATTAATTAATGAATTTTGCTGCCATTATTATTATTTATCATTTTTTGTATTATCAGCATCACCATTGTCATCATCATCAACTTGTACAAACATTTATCAAAATACCTTAATTTTTTAAGCGCAGAGATTTGGACACAAATAAAGTGTCTTTGTTTGACCAAATGTTGTCCTACTGTATGTCTCTCTCTTTCTCTTTCCATATGTGCCTTACTGTACCTAGTTATAGACAGCTCACTCATACATACTGTACATACATATAAAATCATACAGACGCCATCCCCAATAATGATTGAGGGCCTGTGGACGGGAAAAACAATTTGTTCATTTAAAAACCAGAAAAGTATGGACACTTTTGGCACAATGCCATCATTTTCAAGCCAATGCTAACAAAATGTTTAAGAATTTTTATGATTTTTTTTTCTTGTCGTTCCATAGGCCTTCATTCGTTTTTCTGTCCGTCTTTTTTTCAAACGGGATTCTTGTTCTTTTTTACTCATTTTATATGTATTTCTCGTCCTCATTTTTACAACATATTGTTGCAAAATATAGGAAAATTCCATAAAAAATTTCAATGTTTTCTTTTATCGCTAAACGGCACCAGTAACTAACTGTGCCTGATCTGATGATCATTATCAAAGTGAATGAGTGATATTTTTTGCTCAGCCTTCCAATTGTACATTTTTCATCATTTGTCTCTCTTTTCTCACATCCAAAAATTTATGCAGAAAATTTGTTTTTTCCTTAGGCATCTTTTTAAATTTTCTAACCATGGCACACTTTCCCTACGGTAACAACAACGGCAATTTGTTTAAAATCCGAAGAAAAAAGTGTACACAAAAAACATATTGGTACTCATTTTTTGGGCAGCAATTTTCACGGACTTTTTTAAATGTTAAATTAAGTAAAAATAAAATAAATAGAATTTCCATTATCAATTTATGTATGTGTTCATCAGCAGTTGAGAATTAATTGTCATTTATTTTTTGCCTTATGCCTCCTAATTTATTTGCCATTTTAGGACATCTCCGCCCCTCTCAAAAAAAGAAATGTTTTAGCCATCAATAACATTTAAATAAATATTTTATTTGTTTCTGATAAAATGTTTAAAAAACATGATTCTTTAATTATTTATATTTAATTTATATGAATTTAGATGTAATATAATAAGAGTTAACATTTTCCACTGACAAAAAGCTAGAATTTAAGATTTTACCCACTAATTAATTTCTCAAAAATCAAAATTTATGTAATAATTTTTTTCATCAACATCCCATTGACCTATCTCGCCCATCCCAAACTTATGGGTGCTAAAATAACGATTTTTAGAAATCTGTTGAGTTTTTTGCCGTGCATTGCCCTTTCAGGCAAAACAGTTCATATGGCACAGTCATGGGCATATTGTTCATAATAATTTTCCATTCCGATAATAATTTTTGAAAAATTAATTCTTTGATAGAGTACAACCTTAACCTTTTTGTAGCATTTTTAATGGGCTTTCCAATGATATTCATTAAACAAATATTTAATATATAAAATAGGTGACCCACTCCCCAAAATTTTGTCAATTATTTTTTATTTTATGTTTTTTATTAAATAAAGAATAAATTATTATAAAACAATTTTGACTCTTTTTAATGGTGTGTCGACGGAAGGGGAATGGTTTACGGTAGAAAAGGTTAATTAATGGTAATGAGAGAGCAGCTGACCGCAATCACTTTAATTAGTTAACGGATTAACTGAATACATTTGACCAAAAACTGTTGTAAATAAATTATATTATATTTGTCTCATCGATTTAACATTTCTTCCTTATGGTTTAAAATGGCAATTAATGGTAATGAGAGCAGTTGACCGCCCGCAATTGCTTTAACCGCATTATACAATGATTTGGATTTGGTTCATCAATTTCCCACTTTCTCTATCCTGAGAATTTTTTGACACCTAAATTTAAGCTCGAAAAAGTTTAAAAGTTGAGCAGCCCTCGTTTCTATTTAATTATGAAAAATTTTAGCAAATAAATTGATATAAAGATGTGGAATTACGAGAATTGAAACCGAACTTCAAAAAGCAGGCATTAAAGATGTTAATTTGTCTCTAACAGATTAAATAACTTTGAAAATCTGCTAATTATTAAAAATCATTGCATAATTTTGTGGTGAATCATACATTTTATATGCAAAATCTTTTTTTAATAATCCCTAAAAATTTCATTCTTTCACTTCCACATTTTCTATTTTAATAATTACCAAAAATATATATTTTTTAAATTTTAATTATGAATTTTAAGCCTTACGGTCGCAGTTCGTCGTCGCCAATGCAAATTGAACGCTGCGTCGGCACCGGCATTTGCGATCGTGACGATCCGTACCGTGTCGATTGGAACTCGCCCAACGGTTTGTCGTCCACCACATTCGCATCATGGAAGCAGCTGACCACTGACGGGCCATATTGGTGATCAAAAAAAAAACAACAAAAAATGCATGGGGATGGACGGACTGATCGGATGGATCAACCAGCACACTGAAGACGGAAAATGATCGGAGACGAGTCAAAAAATTAACACAAATGGCTGATCAGCAACTTTTGTGCCTTGTCATGTTCGTAAAAGAAAGTGATCGGGCACTAAAGCCGACACTCACAAATCTATCTGATCACTTTCTATTGATTGAAAGGGCAATGTTATCAGCCTGTTCATTTTAATCACTGCTTGTTTCTGAAAATTTGGTCACTATGCCATTATTGGTCTTATCCAAATTAGCATTTTTGTATTTTCAACAGCTTGTATAAATGTTTATCAAAACACATGGGATTTGCTTAATCGCAGAAATTTTGTCACAAAATAAAGCACCTTACGGTGCCACTCTTTCAATTTATGCCTTACTGTATCTGCTACAGAGTCCCGCTCATACTGTATATCGGCTCTACTCCTTTTCTCTCCAACAACAACAGCGGCAGATTGTTTGAAATCCAAAAAATGTACATATAACATTTACTCGATTTTTGGGACGCAGTTTTTCATGGATTTTTAGAAATTGTTTAATTATTTAAAAATAAAAACAAATATAATTCCAATATATGTATATGTTTTTGTCATCAGCAGTTGAGAAATTGTCAATTTATTTTTTGCCTTATGTCTTCTAATTTATATTTGTGCCTGATCAACGGTTCTTAAAACAAAAAACAAAGATTTTTTTTTATGAATTTAGTTGAAATCAGGGATCAGAATTTGCAGGTTTTTTCCTGTCAAACAGAAAAAATATATTTTAACTCAAAAATTCGGTTTTCTCAAAAGTCATTTTGAAAGTGGCGAAAAATTACAAAAATAAAACGCACTTAAAATACAAAACTTTTTGTTGATATGATTTATTTAAATCCATATGAAAATTGGACAAAACATTATGCACAATAATAAACAAAATTATGTATGGGAGGTGGTGAAAAATGGGACAGCCGGTGGAAGAAGTTTAGTGAGAAGCAAAATATGTAGCAACACAAAGAAAGGGATTTTGTACCCATTTTCCATGCTTTCTTCACTCCCCACCTTATTTTGCTCTTTTATTATAATAGTGATTTGTTATTTGTTGTGGATTTGACAATTTAAATATATTTATTATTTATTGACACGATTCCCTGTGTCATCACTTGGAAATGTTTATTTAATGTTGACCCTTTCACTCATTCGGGTCACTTGCCGTTCTCTCCTTCATTTCATTTTATTGATTGTCTTTCCTCCGTCATTTATTTATTTGTTATTTATCATTTATTTTTCTGTTTGTCTTTGCTTTAATAAAGTGTGTAAGCTAAAGACATAACATTATTCATCTTCGCTGTGATGATGAGATGATCAAAATATTCATATTTACAACATCTTTTGTTAATCTTTTTAGTGGAATCATTTGCAAATCCTCGCCCCCCTCCCAGTCAGTCGCCTATTGGCTCCGCTTGACTCCTCCCCCTCCTCTCCCCCGTTGTTTTTGGAAAAGTAATTATTTGCTTAATAAATTAATTTAATAAATCTCAATCCCGGAAGCCTTGTCCCTACTTTCGCACTTCTTTATGGGGTAGCGGAATTCGATCATTAAGGCTTTTATTGTGCCTATCCGATAAGTAGTATTTTTATAAATTATCATTCTGTTTTATTGCACTAATTATTTTTTGTATAAGATTTTCGAATCGTTGTAAGGAATTTTTTTCAGGAAATTAATAATGGCTTCTATGCCGCGCGATCTTTTTGACAACGAAGAAGACTACCTTGAATTTGTTGAGAAGCAATTGAAAGTACAGCGCGGCTCTGACGACGACCGCGCAGGGACCATGCGGCGTGTTGACTCGATGACACTGTTCTCGGAGGACGCGAACTACTTGGAGTTTTTGGACACCATCAAATACAACGAGGAGATGACAGTTGATGTAAGTAATGACATTAAAAATTATTGAAATTAGAAAGGTAAAATATGGCGAAATACGGATAAAAAAATATATAAAAATTAAAACATGGACAAAATGTAACACAGGTCTTACAATCAGTAAAAAATCATTAGCCATCGTACAAATCTTTTTTCTTAGAATACTGGTAATTTTGTCATTTAATGACAAAAATAAAAATCTGTCAAAATACATAATTTTTGCCGAAAAAGGTTAAAAAACAAGAAATAAGCGCCCAATCTATGTCATAAGTTTTTTGCATAAAATTATTCTTCCGAATATAATGTTCGATTTGTTACAAAAATTAAAAATTAATTTTATATATTACCTGTTTTTGCTTTTAAGAAGCTTATGAATCTGCATAAGCTCATACTGCAGAAGCATTCACCTAACGACGAGGCAGCAGGGCGAATTCGAACGACGGAAGTTGAGGTCAGCGGGGAGCCGATGCTTCATTCTGATCACGTTCCAGGCGAGTGATTACAAAATTAATAAAATTTTAAATTTTAACAAAAAAGCAAAAAATTCCTTTTTATGAAAAACAAAATTTTGAAAATTCTTAATGGGTCTCAATTATTTATAAAAACGGAAATGTTTAATAAATTGACTTCGAATTATTGGACTTTTTTGCGGTAGAAATATATTTTTTGACAAATATATTATCATTATTAATTAAAAATTTTTGAATTGATCGCTTGTGATCCCATCTTTTTATCGAAAAATCCAAAACTGATAAATGATACCGAACAAAATAAATTTTTATTTAAAAAATAAAACAATTAACGACTTTTTTTCTTTTTTACTTTTACAGGAAAATTTGGAATATTTGAATGCAATTGTTAACAGATTGTTTTCCAAAAAATGAGTTTTATATTTTGCCAATTTAAGAAATTAGAACATTTTTCTTCTACTAAATGTAAAAATAAATATATGTTAATGTCATGAAGCGAACTCGAACCACCAAAATCATTTTTGGGCTCAAAACTTAAATATTTAAACATTTTTTATCTTTTTTAAATCCCAAAAAGTTGCGTTACGCTTTTTTCATATTTTTGGCGGTGCCGGTGGAATGTCAGGGAAATTTTTTTTACCAGTATAAGAATTTTTTGCACTTAAAAAATCAAATTTTTGACAAACGATTCATCATTATTAATTAATTCATTTTTGAGTTGATCGTTTGATTTTTTCAAATTTTTGTGAGAATTTTTATAGATGCACTGAAGAAATTTATCAATTGGTTCAATGCGGAAGAGAAAACGACAACGGATGTCTTTCAATTTGCAGCCCTTGCGCATTTCTCATTGGTAATAACTTTGATTTTTTTTCTCTTCAAATTTAATGACATAAATTAAACCTTTTTTTAATTTTCCTACCTCTGTATCATTATTATTTTTTAAGCTCTTTAGTTATTTTTGTGCAAAAATTGGAAACCATATTTAATTAAATAATTGTACCAAAAATAATTTAAAAAAAAATTATATTTGAATGGAAAATCCATATTTCGCTTTTTTAATATGAGTTAAATTTTATAAAAACTATGATTTTTAATCAAATGGGCTTATAATTTTCTTGCTTAGAAATTTAGAGTAGAAGCTTTTCCACTTCGTAATCTTTCGATAGGTATTTACATTTTTTCTTATTTTTGAATTTTTTCAAAATAATTCATCCCGCATTTATTTTTAACTGATTTATTATTATTTAAATGCGACAAAAAGTGCTGTGGCCGCTCGTGACCAATCCTAGCAAAAACCTTCAAAAACAATTTGTTGATATCATTCGAAAGCTTAATACATCTTTAGAAGCTTTTTCTAAGCTATTGATTCACGATTGCGAAAAGTCGAAATTTTTGAACTTTTTTCTTAATAAAATTTTTTCCAGGTTGAAAATCTTTTCGCTTTTGGTAAGGCTATAGAGCATGTTAAGAGCTTTTGAATGATATCAACAATGTTGGATTTGATGACAAAGAAAAAAGTTATAGTGGAAAAACATGCTGGCGCCCAAACGCGTGGGTTCCAAAAGTACAGCACTAAGGATAGACTTTTTGGAAATAATGTATTTTGTTTAGCATATACCTAATAAAAACATTAAAAATTCGAAATTGCATATAAAAATTTTGAAAAACAAAATTTTTTTTCAATTCTCTAAAACACTCCTTAGCAATTGTTTTGGTATTTTAAAATCAATTCTAAATTATTAATTGGGGTTTTTAGTGCATATTTTATGCGCGCATTTGGCATTTTTTTTAGTGCATACAATTTTGAACCCTACTAATAGGCTTAGAATAATATTTCAGTTATTTTAAAAATTAGTTTTTGTCTTTTTGAAAAAACCAATGAAAAATAATACCCAAGTCAAAAATCAACATTTGACGATTCTTTATAAAATAATATGATTGTGAGCTAAAATTTATTATCATCCATTCTGTCCGATTGCCAAATATATATTTTTATTTGTTAATTTTCATAGTGCATCATCCATCCTGCGGTCGACGGGAACGGGCGGCTCTGCCGTTTGTTGGTCAATTTGATATTTTGTACCCATTTTCCATGCTTTCTTCACTCCCCACCTTATTTTGCTCTTTTATTATAATAGTGATTTGTTATTTGTTGTGGATTTGACAATTTAAATATATTTATTATTTATTGACACGATTCCCTGTGTCATCACTTGGAAATGTTTATTTAATGTTGACCCTTTCACTCATTCGGGTCACTTGCCGTTCTCTCCTTCATTTCATTTTATTGATTGTCTTTCCTCCGTCATTTATTTATTTGTTATTTATCATTTATTTTTCTGTTTGTCTTTGCTTTAATAAAGTGTGTAAGCTAAAGACATAACATTATTCATCTTCGCTGTTACAAGCACATTGGGGGAGGAGACAAAGGGAAGGACCGCCCCAGGCAAATTGTCATATGGCTATAAGCAAAGAAGAGGGAGAGAAGAAAAAGAGTAGAGACTGAGAAAAAGAGTAAATGATTAGATATTAGTCATCAAGGGCCCCCAGATTGACCGTCCCCGGTCAATGAATAGCGAAGTACAATCAATGAATATTAATCGATTTGTGGGAAGAGAGAAAATGAGCAGTTAAAGGTTAAAAAGAGATTTTTGTCTCATTTTCTTTCTTCTAATTGACCAGCATTATTCCAATTAAATTCCTTATTAAAATATTGCATTTTTTTGTGTTTTTGAATTTTATTGTTTATATTTTATTATTTTTTTTGTTTAATTGATTAAATGCAATATTTAAAAACAATTAATCCCAATCGCTCATTCGGAAAAATGGGTCTCCGAAGTTTTTTGTTTATGATGATGTTCCTGGTTGACCCCATTGTTCCTCGCGCGCTGCTCCCCATTCTCTTCCTGAGTTCGCTCCCATTCCTGAGCCTGAAGCGAATCTCGGTCCGTGCCATCCTCTGCCGCGGTTTCCCCTGCTTCGCCAATCCGTGCGTCCTCTCACTCGGTTGAATGTTGGCGTGCGTTCATCGTGTTCCCAAAATGCTCTCGCGCCCTTCTCAATTTTTCCCGAATTTGGCACTGCTCCCGTCTTTACGCGTTTTTCGAAAATTTCAATTTTCTTCATGACTTTTTGCACCTCATCATCCATTTGCAAAGCCTTTTGCCGTATTTCCAACAACATTTCAATTATTTCTTTCATATCCTTCGGTCTCTCTTCGCCCAAAAAACTCTTTATCGCCATTCCCGTTACCGGAGTATGAGCTCGGTATTTTTTTCGGTTTCTTTCCTCTTCTTCCGTTTCGCAATTAATGTCCAATTCATTTCTGATTCTCTTTCCTTCTGGCGGAATTTCTTCGTCTCTTTTTTCAATTATGCTTAATTCCGCCGATCGAATTTCGGCTCGTGCCAAACGCAAGGCGTTCGTTTCCCTCTTTTCCTTTTCTCTCGACTTTTCTTCCATTTCGCCTCTACTTTTTGCTTTATTATGGCACGATTCCAAAAACTCAAATTCTGAAGTCTGCACCCTTTGGAGTTGGGAATAAAATTCGCTCCTCGTCGTCCTCCTCCTCAGGTCCTAACGAAACCTCGTCTTCATGTTGGGACACTTTTTTCCAATCTTCTTCCGAATCAATTAACACAATTTCTTTCTTTTTTGCTTCTTCTTTTCCTTTTTTGTCTTTCTTTTCTTTTTCCTCTTCATTAACTTCCTTCAAATCTCTTTCATTTCCAATTCCTTTTAATTCCTTTTCATCCTTCTTTTCTCCATCCTCCGTCTCTTGTACTTCTTTTACATTTGTTGGCACTTTATTCCCTTCCACTTTTTCAGTTTTTATCAATCTTTTTCTCTTCCTTGACACTTCCTTCTTTTTCAATTCAACCAATTTCCTTTTTTAACTTTTGTACCTCATTTTGCAGCATTTTTTGCGAGTCTTCCAAGCGTTTTGCTTTCGCCTCCTCCACTTTTTTAACCTTCAGTTCAACTTCCTCCGTGTCTGACAATGATTCGTACATTGGTTCAGCGCCTGTAAAACCGTTTGAATTCTGAATTGTTTTTTAATTTGCTTGTTTCTTTTTATTTTCAAGTTCAAATGTGGGGGGGGGGTGCCGAATTTGATATTCCATGACTCAATGCGGCATTCATCCGTTCCTCGACGCCATTTGAATAGCCCATTCAGTCCCCAGCTAAAATAATTCAAAAGAAAAAAAAGGTCACCATAGTTTTTAATGAGTTTTTGAGGGTAATCTGAGTTTAAATCTTTACAGATTGGTATTTTGAAAATATTTTAAATAAATAGGAGAAATTTTTTGCAAAATTTTAGGGATTACGAAAATTTCAGCATGAGGATAAGACCAAAATCTGAGTAATTTGTTTTCAACCTCTTTTAAAAAACAATATTTTCCATTCACGTTTACCAATTCCCTAGGGCAAGAATTTTATGAATTAATTGTATTTCTAACGAAAAATTTGTGTTAACTATTGTAAATTTTTTGTTTAAAAATTTTTATGCTAAATGGGTTTTTTTGAGAGTTTATGTGATAAAGAAATATTTTTAGTGCTCAAATGAGGATTTTAAATTTTGGGATCGCAACTCTTCAACTCAATAAATCTCAAAAACAACATTGTTGTTTTTTTAAGAGCTTATGTTTTTATGAAAATAAATTTCACGTAATTTGAAAAACTGATTTTCTTATTCAGTTCAATAGTTGACAGAATGACTTGAAGAAATACGCAAAGAATTGTCCGGACGGATGCTACAACTGTATGACGGACAGAGAAGGCGAATGCCAAATTTGAATAATGAATTTTGAAAACAATTCCATTTTCATCCATTTTCTGGCATTATTTCCAAAAGAAAATCGAAAAAAACTCCTTGAAACCCAAAATTTTCAAGAAATATTTTTGTTTTTCGTGAATTAATCTGTTTTTCGCTTTTATTCTCAAAAATGTAATGTTTATAATTTTTCGAAACTTGAACACAATATTTTAGCATTTTTTCCATGTTTCGTCCATCTTTCATGAACTTTTCATATTATAATCCGTATTTTTGTATTTTTTTCATCCATATAAATCCGTTCTCTAGTAATACGCACAGTTAAAGTGGGCATTTCTCTGAATTCTTTCGTAACCTTTTCTGCACCATCACACCGCCATTTAATTAATTTTTAGGCATTTCTCATAATTATACCACTTAAATGCCAATATTTGGATAGAAATAAAAGAACTGCGCTCTCGATGATTGGGGCAGATGTTTTGGGCCCGTCCGTTTATCCGAATTAGGCTATTTTTTTAATAAAAGAGCAAAAATGAGCATCGCCAGCAGCAGGTGATTATTAGACTTAAAAGTAAGCACTAATTGTTGGTGCGGTCGTAATTACTTGTTCAGTTCTGAGCAGTTGGGTGGTCCGTCCGTCTGATTTAATTATATATTATCTTCATTAATTGGCAGCAGTGATTTTCGGGCTTTATTTAGTGCGGTAAAAATGATTATATATATTCACTTGTTGGAAAATTAATTTTTAAGATTGGTCTAGGGCAAAGTAAAAAAATTCAATTATATTCAAACTGTGCTAATGCTTTCCTACATATGCCGAGGGGAAAAATGAAATTTAATTTTTTCTTTTAATTTAATCTTAGTAACTTTTGCACTTTTATTAACCTCTAAGATTTTTATTTTTGGAGCTTTGTTTTCTAATTTTAGGCCTTCAACTAACTTTTTTTCTTAAATAAAACTGATTTAGGAGCGTTTTTATATGAAATTCAGCACAAATAAAATTTAATATAGGAAAGTTTTAAAATAATTTAGGTTAAAATGAAAAAAAAATTTTTTCCCTATTGGAGTTATTGCCAGGAAGTTTTAAAGTTGTGTTCAAAATATTTTGGAGAAAATTTTCTTAATTCCTCTACAAATGAACTGCAGTGGACTTGATCCGTCGTCATTTGACAGTGTAAATGTGTTCCATTATTTGCAAATCACTTATTGGTTCCTTGGCATCTGTTTATGATCTTTTGTGTTTATCCGCTGTTCAATTTGGCACGTGAACGCTTTGCTTTGTACATTTTGGTTAGCAAAGTGCGTGCGTGTGCCATGGCCAGGAGAGGGCGGGGGGGGGGTGAAACCACCGCGCACATCCCTTTCTCGACCGTTTAGCTTTTTCCTGCTCTCCTCGGCTTATTCTCCACTATTTTGGGCCATGTCCTGGTCATCAACTTCGTTCAAATCAGCCAAAATGCACGACAGACTATGGCCATGTTCAGTTTGGTCAGCAACCGTTTTCATATCACTGCATTGGCATTAAACAGAGCACACGCAGTTTTCCTCCCAATTCATTACAGAAACAATGTGACAAAAAAGTAATAATTAATTAATTAATTGATTGTGTAATTAAAACACTGTTTAATAGACAATTTCATTATTTTTAGAATTGTTCTGATCCAATGTGTGTTTTTGCATTCGTTGTCCATTCTTTTGGCTCCCTTTAATGCTTGTAAGTGTTTTTCTGCTCCATTTCATACAATATTTAATTCATCATTTTCATTTAGTTTTATTAGATTTTACGTGGACTTATCTGATCGTTTCTTCCTCATTTTATGTGGCAATTGCAATTCGTTTGGCCTGGATTAAGGGTAAAAGAATAAAAATATTCCGGATTAATTACCACTAACCATTTTTTTAAAGCGAATAATCGCAGTGGCAACAACTCCCAATCGTCGGAAAAAGACAGCGGACGGTTCACTACGACTTGCTTCGCAATTCAAATCATTGCATGGATTTATATGTCGCAAAATGCTGCCATTAATACAAAATGGTTTATTGACTTTAAAAACTGTCACCCAATCGGACAAATTGTTTATTTTCCTCTCCAATTCATTTTGGCATTGTATCCCATATCAGACGAGGCAAATGATCAATTTCACAATTATTTACCTTAAAATTAAATCTTTAGCTCTTTTTGCTGCTGATTTGTAAGGACATGAGAACTCTTTTTGTGCGAATGCTTCATCATATATTTCCTTGCAAAAAGAAAATAAAGGCGATAGAAACAAAGGCACCCAACAAAGTTGTGTACTGTAACCGAGTACAGAAGGTCTACCCAATACAATGCATTAATCAAACATCGAATCCCAACCCAGCCCAATACGGTAACAAAGCGCATTATGCCAACACAAGCCGGTATACAGTATCCAAATGCTGAATGTCAGCACAACACCGTACAGTGGAAGACACATAAAAATGTTCGGTGTCAGTGGAGGGACCAGTCACTGAAAAGGCCAACATTCAACTAACAGAATCACCGAAGATAATGGATTTCACACATCAAGATAATGCTAATAACAAAGTACTTTTCTCAATGCTTGGATTTAGAAAAAAATTGCTTTCAAACCATTGCTTTGATATAATTCATTTTAAACAAAAAACATTTATTTTATTAACAATCAAAATATTGATTAAAATCTTAGGCTCCAATTTTAATATACTTTTGTTTTTTAAAAATTTCTCTGTACTGTCGAAATCAATCTCTGTCGATTCACTCACTGTCGAAATCACACGCAGAGAGTGAAAAAAAGCGAAATAGTTTACTGTCGAAATTACTCACTGTCGAGATCAATCATTGTCGAAATCACCTCGCGCTCTCATCATGAGCTCTCGAATGGTACCAAAGTTTGAATCGTTTCAAAAACAATTTAAACGCTTTACACAGATTTTTAAACTATTTACAATTGTTTAGCATTAAAAATCCTAAAATTGGCGATCATTTCGGTAAGCTATCCGAACAACAATTCGCGGCATTCTCTTACGAATTGACTACCTTGAAAAGTTGCTTAAACATCTTTACAAGCTAATGGAAAAGATAAAGGGATATAAAAGGAATTGAAGTGATCAAGAAAAAACGAAGCGAGCAGTTGTTGAGCGCCTGCCGGAGCACCTAATGAGACAGACCTTGTTTAACAATTTGTTGATGAATGTGGTCTGCTGGGCGAAATTGAATCGACAATGTTCACAGACATCCGCGGGCGGTTGAGGAAATGCAAAAAATTCCCTTTACATCTCAAAACGCCCGCATTTTGTTCCTTTATAACTAGAGTGCCACGGGACCGGGCCGGGAATTCCCGGTCATCCGAGGTCCCGGTCCCGGATTTTGAAAAGCTCAGGTCCCGGTCCCGGTAGGGCAACCGGGAACCGGGAAAAACAAGCACTGGTAAGAATGGGGGGGCTAAGTGAAAAATTTGTGATGAAAATTAGAGTCAACGGAAAAAAAATAAAAAATAATAATTAATATATTCTTTAAAAGTAACATTGCTAAGTGTGCAAATGGGCACGCCTACATTTCGCCTACTGGACATTTCGCCTACTAAGCCAAAAACATTCATTTCGCCTACAAAGCCAAAATCGGACATTTCGCCTACTCTACATCTCGCCTACTGACATTTCGCCTACTTGTCATTTCGCCTACTAAGCCAAAAACATTCATTTCGCCTACAAAGCCAAAATCGGGCATTTCGCCTACAAACCCAAAATCGGACATTTCGCCTACTGACAATAATAAAATTTAACCAAAATTACACGGAAGCAAATAGATATTTATTAAAATCCAAAGAGAAAATAAAAAGAGAGAATATACAATATCTATAAAAATTGAATTTAAAATTTTAGTGTTTTACTTTCTATTTTTTCTTTGGATTTTAATAAATATCTATTTGCTTCCGTGTAATTTTGGTTAAATTTTATTATTATTATTATAAAAATGGCTAAATATAAACAAATTTAGAATATATATTTTGGTCAAATTAGTTGTCAAAATATCAATTTTGGCTTTGTAGGCGAAATGTCAGTAGGCGAAATGTCCGATTTTGGGTTTGTAGGCGAAATGTCCGATTTTGGCTTTGTAGGAAGGTTTTTGGCTTAGTAGGCGAAATGAATATTTTTGGCTTAGTAGGCGAAATGACAAGTAGGCGAAATGTCAGTAGGCGAGATGTCCAGTAGGCGAAATGTAGGTACACCGGTGCAAATGGCCTAATTGCTAGTCTCCTTGACTTTCCCTTCTTCTTTCCCCTGGTTCAATACCTCTACGGAAATTAAATTATTTTGAATTTTCTTTTTGTATACTCGTGGGTTTCCTATAGAGAAAATATGATTACTCATAGTTTTTTTTAAATTGATACACATTTTATCATTTTTTAAATGAAAATCTTACCAATTGAGCTTAAATGATTAATTGTTTGAAATAATTAAAGAAATTTGTTTGAAAATTTCATTAATTTAATTTTGCTTAACTTTTGGATTTTATTAAATAAAAAACAAAATAAAAATTTAATTTTGTATTATTTTCAGTTGAAAAAAATTAAAATTTGAATTTTTTAAAAAAATTTTTGAATTTTTAAAAATTCCCGGTACCGTGGCACTCTATTTATAACTATTGTTTTCCACATTTTTTAAAATGCCTATGAACCGACATAATTTGACCGCTCGACGTGATATGACACTAAGTAAATTACAAATATTATATGACCCTCCTGCTTTTGAGGATCCTAGCAAATAAGAGCTAAATAAAACCACACCTCGAATACGCACCCGAAGTTTGTAATATCTCCGCAAAAGAACCGAGTAAAAGAATAGAAAAAATTCAAAAATATTTCACATGAAATGTTATAAAAATGTGGCCTAAACTGCACCTGTAAAGTGAAGGAATTAATTATTCGAAGATCGGTCAATGAAATGAATATGACTTTCAAAATAATTAGAGGCTTAACTCATTTAGAACCAAAAAAAACTTCAAATTTTCTTCAACATCACAACGAAAAACATTTAGGCTTCGAAATAAAGATGCAGTAGTAAATTTCAGAATAACTTTCTTATTCGTCCAATCAGTCCGTGGAATTGCTTATCTAAAACAGCTATGGAAAACGGAATTTTAGCTAAACTTAAAAATCTTGTGAAAGAATTTTTTTTTGAAAATAAATCCTGAGTGGTGGTTCATCCCAATTTATTTATTTTATGTATTATTACTGTATTGACTATATCGTATTTTTTATTTGTATTCATTATTGTGTTTTCCGCTATAAGTGCAACTATGTTGCCTTGCGGTTTGCTCCAATAAATAAAAAATAAATTATTAATTGTTGAGGGAATATTGATGTATTTTATTGCCTTTATTTAATTGTTTCATTGAAAAGCAACATAAAAATCATTAAGGATATTCAACTGGTGCAAAAAATTCAGATGAATAATTCTGCTCCTGACCGATAAAAACATAAAAAATCTACAGGCTCAATTCTAAATTATTTCCCACATGTTTTGACATGCATGAACTATGTATTGATGAAGTGGGCTGCGCAGAAAAGAATTCAACAGCAATTCTTGGTAAAGCCCAACAATTGTTTACCACAGAATAAATTACACTAACGGATCGCAATAGAAAAGTGTCAGTAATACTGAATTTTTTGAGGAGCGGGATACGGTAGTATCGATTATCAGCAAAGGTAGGCAAAGGCGCCAACGCAAATTTGCTTATTTACTTACTGAGAAAAGACATAATGAATTTTTGGTAAAGGTCTAGAATACCTGCACCAAACCAAATAGTCGAGTGCGCGTTGTTTTGGCCATAATACACGCACCAAGTCACTTTTAATTTTTAAACTTCCGTCCTTTACCTATAACTCTTGTTAGAATGTTTTTCGACAAAAATTTCTTACGAAATCGTACATTATATACCGAGAGGAATCGATTGATACATTTTTTTGCATTTTTGTGCGTTTAAGGCTTTGAACGGTTCAGTCCCAAAGCCATTTGGCTACTTCAGTCCCGGGTCCATAACTCGGTCCAAAGTGCTTTCAGCCATGCATTACAGACGAAGAGGCGACAGAGACTCAGCGATATCCGCTGGTGCAAATCCCAGCAAAATGATTTGGCAAATACTAATTTGCAGATGGCAACTGCGGCCTCGGCAATCACAACTTCAATTTGTGTTCGACAAGCATTGCGTAATAAAAACGTAGTACAGCTGCTATTACTATTGTGAGGAGAAATACGCAAAGATTTTCCGGGCGGATGCTTCAACTGTGTGACGGACGGAGAAGGCGGATGCCGAATTTGAAAAGGGAATCGAAAAAAATCATTCCTAAAGACGCAAAATTTTCAAGAAATACACTCCTAAAGGCAGACAAATTCGAAAATTGTCAAAAACTTTTATTTTATTTTCAAAAATTCCCATTTAAAATATATTTAAAGTGAACATTTCATGAGAAACATTATTTTCTTAAATAACCATTTGAGATACTAAATTGAATTTTATTATATAATTTTATTTTAGTGAATTAATCTGTTTTTTCACTTTTAATCTCAAAAATATAATGCTTATAATTTTTCGACGTTGAACCAATTTTTAGCATTTTTTCTATATTTCGTCCATATTCGGGAATTTTAGTTAAAGTGGGAATTTCTCTGAATTCGTTCTTAAATAAAATAAAAATTTCTTCGCCCATAACCTTTCCAACACCATCACAGCGCCATTTAATTAATTTTTCAGCATTTCTCATAATCATATCATTTTAAATGCCAATGTTTTCGCCAATGAAAAAAAGAACTGTGCTCTCGATAATAGGGCAGATGTTGTGGAACAGTTATTTATGTAGATGTAATTATTTGTTCAGTTCTGAGCAGTTATGAGTAGAGACCGGATTTTTATGTGCTAAAAATCCTGAAATATGTAATAAAATATGTGCTAAAAAATGCTGAAATATGTGCTAAAAACCCCCAAAAATGCCAAAATATGTGCTAAAATATGTGTTAAAAATTGAAAAAATAAGTGTGTTTTTGCATAAAAATTCCCAAAAATCTCATTCTTTATCATTTTTAGCCCATACAACGCAAATCAAATACATTTCGAAGTGTTTTTGGTAAAATTGTCTTTTTTTGATAAATCATTTCTATAAATTGAAAGTTCCAGCAGAGAACTTCGAAATCCAATGACGAATTAATGAATTCGAGATTTCATTAGTTTCTACAATCGAAGAAAAAAATTTTTAATTTGAAAATTATGTTAATAATTAGGAAAAAAGTCGATTTTTAGGGGTGTATTTTTCAATTTTCTTGTATTTTTATTGCAATTTTTCTCAAAAATGCCAAAATATGTGCAAAATATGTGCCAAACCCCAAAATATGTGCTAACATATTTTATGTGCCAAAACGCCAAAATATGTGTTTTTATGTTTTTATAAGTCGCTCTAAATCAAAAATTGTTCGGAGATAATGCTATTTTTGGGCTTCTCTCGCCATAACTAAGCCGCAAAAAAAATATGTAAAAACATAAAAATCCGGTCTCTAGTTATGAGTTGTCCGTCAGCTTTAATTATATATTATTATTTTGTGAAATTTTTTCATTAATTGGAAGGAAAATGATTTTCTGACTTTAATTAGTACGGTAAAAATGAAAATAAACAGTAAATAGGAAAAATTTACTAAGTGTTTGTCAGAGAAAAGGACTCAATGTTCTACTATTGTTATTTTAAAAATGATCACCAGAGAACGGATTTTTAGGTTTTCACCTATTTTTTTTGCGGATAGCATATGGTGAGATAAGCACAAAAACACATTTTCTTCGATCAATTTTCGATTTAGAGCGACTTTTTAGCAACTATTTTCGCTTATGAAACTTTTTAACAACTATTTTGACTTGTGAAATTTAAAAAAAACTATTTTTCAACTTTTTTGCTTGTAAACAAAAAAATTATTATGAAAAATGTAATTAAAAATAAAAATGCACCCATGAGAATCGACCTACATTTTTTTTTCAAAAAACACACCCTTTTTTAAAAAAAAAATGTAGGTCGATTCTCATGGGTGCATTTTTATTTTTAATTACATTTTTCATAATAGCCCTAAGAATCGATTTTTCAAAAAGCAAAATTCCTGGCCATAATTTGGCGGACGAGCGAAAACTTTTTAGGCTTAAAAATCTCCAAATGTGTTTGATTTACAATTTTGCAACCGAAAAGGATAAAGATGAGGAAATTTTGGAAAATTCATTCATTTATTTATGTTTTTCCAATTTTTAGGCATCTTTTTAGCAACTATTTTGGCCTTTTTTGAGTCTTTAGCACCTATTTTGGCACTTTTTTAGCAACTATTTAGGTACCTATTTCGCGATTTTTAGCACCTAAAAATCCGTTCCCTGATGATCACTTACTTTTTTTATTGAATGATTAACTTTTTGTTTGTTTTCTTCAGTTAAACAAAAAATTTTGAAAATTTTCCCTATTGCATCTATCAGTACGAATGGTCAGGGAACACGCTAATAAGTTTTTTTCTAAATTTCATTTCTCATAGGTCGCAAAATATTTTAAAACAAATTAAATTGAATTTAAAAACTTTAATTATTTTTTAAACAAAAAATTTTATGCTGACTCGAAAAGTCCTTCGCCGTCGAAAAGTCCGCGGGAGCGCTGGAAACTATGGAAGAGAGAAATAAGAAGTATTTGAAATTTCAAAAAATTGGATTAGAAAAATATTCGTAATTCGCAAAAATTTTAGTTAAAGCCGTGATGTCCAACTTTCAGCTGGTGGAAAAATTCAGCACGAATAGCTGCGAGTGAGACAGTGTGAAAACAGCCTTAGCATTACCAACTGAAAAAGACCCACCACAAACTCAAAAAATGAGTATTCTTTGGACAAAATCTGCCGACGAATTCCAATTTTCTCATGAAAAATGACAAGTGAATCACACTAATTTTCATTTTAATCATTGTTTTGGAGTTTGGAAAATGTTTATTATTGCTCCCAAACTCACAATTGCACAAAAACATATTATAATATTCATAGGCGATGAAAATGATGAAAGAAAAACAAAAGAAAAAAAATCTGAAATTAATTTACTCTAACATTTTTGTTTACATGAAATAAACAAATTCATGAAACTAAAAATATTCATTTAAATGTATTCTCGGAAGAAAGCGTCTGAAAATGTTTGTCTCAACATTTTCTAAAAGGGCATTAAATAATTCAGAAAAGCATCTTTTTGCTGGCTAAAACACTGATAAGGGAAATTACATTATTCAGAAAAGATCTTCATCAAATAATTTTCTAATGTTTTTATGGAAAAATGCCTTGGGAATATTTTGTTTGAAATCTTTTTTCTGTATAAAAATAAAATCAAATTTCCACAAAAGCATTTTTAAATTAATTATTTCGTTAAAAAACCTCCAAAGATTTATGTACATAGATAGCACTGTTGTTTTTAAAATTTTGTTTTTTCCAGTAAAATTGTTTTCGTTTTATCCTATGAATTTTCAAAGGAAAGTTTTTAGAAATTCTATTTTTTCTAAAAAATGAGCAAATTCCAAATCGTCACCGTCTCCATGATGCTTTTTTTCACAATCATTGCCATGAACATGTTCTTGGCGACCAATGCCCAATGTACCTATGACGCTGCAAACGAAAGATGTGTGAATCATTGGTGTTCTGGTGTCGGCGGTTGCATTTTGCAGGGCACAGAATGCTCTTGCTTCTTTAAGGTTTAGCAAAAAATGGAAACAATTTTTCAATGAAATAAAGCCAGGGTTCGGATTCGTACTTGAATGGCAAGGACGTCCTGGAAATTAGGCCCTTTCACTTGAAAATTTGAAAATATCCTTGAATTCAAGATGTCCTTGCAAATGAGCATTCGAAAGAAAAAAAATTTAAAATTTTACTATTTTTGAACTTTTATATCAAATATTCATTGAAAAAATAACAGTTATAAATGAACAATTTTATCAATAATATTTGAATTTTTAGCGCCCATCGGACCACCTTGGAAATTTGTTGAAAAAGCCGTGAAACTTTCAAAGTGACCGTACGGATGGGCATTACCAAATTTAGTGATCAGTTAATGATTGTATGTTAAATTTATTGTTTGTTAAAAAAAATAAATGTTATTTGTAGCTATAATAAATCAACGTGGAGAAAAAAAGTTTTTTTTCTAAATCCAAGCATTGAAAAAGTTTATTTGGTATTAGCATTATCTTGAACTAAAAAAGCCATTATCATCGATGATTTCTCTTAGTTCATTGTTGGCCTTCCTTCTCAACGACTGATCCCTCCACTGACATCGACCATTTTTATGTGTCTTCTATTGTAAGGTGTAGTGCTGACATTCAGCATTTGGATACTGTAATATGCGTGTGTTGATATTCATTATTTGGCTACTGTATACCGGCTTGTGTTGGCGTACTGTTTTTGGTTGCCGTACTGGGCTGTGATGGGGTTCGATATTGGGTTAATGCATTGTATTGGGTAGATCTTCGGTACTCGAGTACAGTACACAACTTTGTTGGACGCCTTTGTTTCAGTCGCATTTGTTTTCTTGTTGAAACGAAATATTTTATGAAGCATTCGCGTGAAAAGCTTGCGCATGTCCTCACAAATCAGCAGCAAAAAGATCTAAAGTTTTAATTTTTAGGGTAAGTAAAATTGGGTATTTGCTAGAGACCGGAAATTTCAAATTTGCGGATCCCGCTGCGGGACTGGAACTCAAAATTTTTTGCGGGACGGGATCCCGCGGGATTAATCCCGCAAATCCCGCAATCCCGCATTTAAAATTTGCGGGATCCCGTGCGGGATTGCGGGATTTTGGAAAATTCGAAAAAATTTCAATTAAATTCAAAAAATTTCCAAAAATCAAAAAATGCTGAAAAATAAATTTTTAGGGGCTGGCGGGATACATTAAAAGGGGCTGATGGGTCGACTAAGATTTTTCGATTGGATCCAACGGTAAAAAGTTGATCGGAAATCAAATTATTAACGGTTCATAAATTTGACTATTTTTTTCTTTTCAAAACCACTTTTTTGCGGTGCAATTTTTCAAAAAACTAGGAACAGGGGGTCCGGCGGTCCCTATCAGGGATGGCATTCCGAGGCCCCAAAAATTTTCGGGAGTCGGAAATCGGAATTCCGACCCCAAAAACGTCGGAAATCGGAAATTTTTCAAAAAATATACAATATAATAAAAAAATTTCTAAATATTTTAATAGGCTAAATTTTTTAATTCTTAACCAAGTAAAAGGTATTTCACAAATGTTTTTAGTATATTCGCTTGAAAAAATTATTCAATTATTTTATCAAAATCTTTTTTTGTCATTTTTCATTATTTTAGAACATTTTTGGGAAAAGGAGTGACTATTTACACGTTTATTACAGCCAGATTTTTTCAAAAACTTTTTGGGAACTTGGAGGAGGGTACGGCGGTGCCGATAGGCGCCGCCGGGAAATTTTTAAAAATTTCAGTTCAATTTATTAACAGAAATTGTACAAAACTTACTAGTTTTTTGAAAAAAAAAATTTAAAAAATTTCCGACCTTTCATCAAAAATTTCGGAATTCCGACCCCAAAAATGTCGGAAATCGGAAGTCTTTCCGTGCCATACCTGGTGCGAAATTTTATGAAATTTAATGCGATTTGTTAACAGATTTTGTCTAAAATTGACCAAATGACGCAGTTTTTGACTCAATTTCTACAGGATTATTAAGTAAAAGCCTATCCGGCGGTGCCGATAGGCGCCGCCGGGAAAATTTCACAAATTTTGAATGAAATTTGCGATGAAAAATGAGTTAACTTTAATTAAATTTATTATTTAATTTATTTAAAAATTTTTGGCATTCTGTCTTAGAAAAATTTTCAAAAAATCAATAAAATCCCGCATAATCCCGCACAAAAAATCAAATTTGCGGATCCCGCTGCGGGATTGGAACTCAAAATTCTTTGCGGGACGGGATCCCGCGGGATTAATCCAGCAAATCCCGCATTTTCCAAAAAATGCGGGATTGCGGACTGGGATCCCGCAAAATCCCGCGCGGGATCCCGTCCCGCGCCGGTCTCTAGTATTTGCCTCGTCTGATATGGGATACAATGCCAAAATGAATTGGAGAGGAAAATAAACAATTTGTCCGATTGGGTGACAGTTGATGAAGTCGATGAACCATTTTGTATTAATGGCAGAATTTTGCGACATATAAATCCAAGCAATGATTTGAATAGCGAAGCATGTCGCAGTGAACCGTATGTCTTTGTCCGACGATTGGAAGTTGTTGCCACTTCGATTATGCGCTTTTAAAATGGATTAGTGGTAATTAATTCCGGAATATTTTTATTTCTTTTACCCTTGATCACTGCTAAACGAATTGCAATTGCCACATAAAATGAGGACGAAACGATCAGATAAGTCCACGTAAAATTTAAGAAAACTAAATGAAATGATGAATTAAAATATTGTATGAAATGGAGCATAAGAAACACTTGCAAGCATTAAAAGGAGCCAAAATAATGGACAACAAATGCAAAAGCACACATTGGATCAGAACAATTCTAAAAATGATGAAATTGTCTATTAAAAATTGTTTTAATTACATAACGAACTAATTAATTAACTAATTAATTATTACCTTTTTGTCACATTGTTTCTGTAATGAATTGGGAGGAAAACTGCGTGTGCTCTGTTTGCTGCCAATGCAATGATATGAAAACGGTTGCTGACCAAACTGAACATGGCCATAGTCTGTCGCGCATTTTGGCTGATTTGAACGAAGTTGATGACCAGGACATGGCCCAAAATAGTGGAGAAAAAGCCGAGTAGAGCAGGGAAAAGCTAAACGGTCGAGAAAGGGATGTGCGGCGCGGTGGCTTCACCCCCCCCCCCCGCCCTCCCCTGGCCATGGCACACGCACGCACTTTGCTAACCAAAATGTACAAAGCAAAGCGTTCACGTGCCAATTTGAACAGCGGATAAACGCAAAAGATCAGAAACAGAATGCCAAAGAACCAATAAATGAATAGTACATAATCGAACACTTTTACACTGTCCAATGACGACGGATCAAGTCCACTGCAGTTCATTGGTAGAGGAATTAAGAGAATATTCTCAAAAATATTTTGAAAGCAACTCCGAATTCTGGCGTGTTTAGAAACTCCGCTAGGGGAAATTAAATTATTTTTTATTTTAAATATTTTTTTATTAATTTTATTTATATGAATTTTTGTCTAAAAATATTCCTAAATCAGTTTTATTTAAGAAAAAAAGTTAGTTGAAGGCCTAAAATTAGAAAACAAAGCTCCAAAAATAAAAATCTTAGAGGTTAATAAAAGTGCAAAAGTTACTAAGATTAAATTAAAAGAAAAAATTAAATTTCATTTTTCCCCTCGGCATATGTAGGAAAGCATTAGCACAGTTTGAATATAATTGAATTTTTTTACTTTGGCCTAGACCAATCTTAAAAATTAATTTTCCAACAAGTGAATATATATAATCATTTTTACCGCACTAAATAAAGCCAGAAAATCACTGCTGCCAATTAATGAAAATTTCACAGAACGATAATATATAATTAAATCAGACGGACGGACCACCCAACTGCTCAGAACTGAACAAGTAATTACGACCGCACCAACAATTAGTGCTTACTTTTAAGTCTAATAATCACCTGCTGCTGGCGATGCTCATTTTTGCTCTTTTATTAAAAAAATAGCCTAATTCGGATAAACGGACGGGCCCAAAACATCTGCCCCAATCATCGAGAGCGCAGTTCTTTTTTTCTTTGGCGAAAAATTGGCATTTACAAATGGAGTGATTATGAGAAATGCTTAAAAATTAATTAAATGGCGGTGTGATGGTGTTGGAAAGGTTATCGGCCAAGAATTTTTGATTTAATTAACGAAAGAATTAAGAGAAATGCTTACTAGAGACCGAATTTAAATATGAAAAAATACAAAAAATACGGATTATAATATGAAAAGTTCACGAAAGATGGACGAAACATGGAAAAAATGCTAAAATATTGTGTTCAAGTTTCGAAAAATTATAAACATTACATTTTTGAGAATAAAAGCGAAAAACAGATTAATTCACGAAAAAATAATAATTCTTGAAAATTTTGGGTTTCAAGGAGTTTTTTTTCGATTTTCTTTTGGAAATAATGCCAGAAAATGGATGAAAATGGAATTGTTTTCAAAATTCATTATTCAAATTTGGCCTTCTCTGTCCGTCATACAGTTGTAGCATCCGTCCGGACAATTCTTTGCGTATTTCTCACCTCGTTTTCAATGCGCAATGCTTGTCGAACTCAAATTGGCACACCACACAGTTGTGATTGCCGTGGTCGCAGTTGGCATCGAAAATTATTAATTTCCCAAATCATTTTGCTGGTATTTGCGCCAGCGGATATCGGTGGATTTCTGTTATATAATAATGCTGAATTATTAAAAAGACCAATTGGAGGGATTGAGTGGCGAAATGGTCGGGAGGATCCCGATTAATCCCGCGGGATCCCAACCGTCCGGTCTCGTCTCTAATTGAAATTAATAATAGGGTTTCTGTTGGACCAACACTAATTCAAATGCAAACTGTATGGAAATGGTTTGCCGAGACAGGCGTTGTCACCGGCACAAATTACTTAATCAAACTATATAGCTAAAGCGGGGATTTTTATGAAAAAAAATTCACGGAGTTTCAAAAAGTTGATGCTTTTTTTATATAAAAATTCATGTGTTTTTAAAAATAAAATAAAGCTGTTTTTGTAAATATGTTAATGAGAAATGTTGTTTTTGAGATTTATTGAGTTGAAGAGTTGCGATCCCAAAATTTAAAATCCTCATTTGAGCACTAAAAATATTTCTTTATCACATAAACTCTCAAAAAAACCCATTAAGCATAAAATTTTTTAAACAAAAAATTTACAATAGTTAACACAAATTTTTCGTTAGAAATACAATTAATTCATAAAATGCTTGGCCCTAGGGATTGGGTAAACGTGAATGGAAAATATTGTTTTTTAAAAGAGGTTGAAAACAAATTACTCAGATTTTGGTCTTATCCTCATGCTAAAATTTTCGTAATCCTTAAAATTTTGCAAAAAATTTCTCCTATTTATTTAAAATATTTTCAAAATACCAATCTGTAAAGATATAAACTCAGATTACGCTCAAAAACTCATTAAAAACTATGGTGACCTTTTTTTTCTTTTGAATTATTTTAGCTGGGGACTGAATGGGCTATTCAAATGGCGTCGAGGAACGGAGCATGGAAAATTCTTCATGTGCTTTTAATCAACTTTTACAAATATGATCTTAAACACATCGTCTCAAGATTAATGCATTGGAAAAAAAGTCAATTTTTGTTCTTTTTAGAGTTTTGGTTTTTGCAAAAAGAAATAATTTCATTTGCAATTTTAAAAGAAAATTAATAATTAATTAATATAATTTATTTTTGCACTGGGTTCTTCAATTTCGAATCCCACTGATCAGTGGAAAAGACATTATGAGAGCTTGTAAGAGAGTAATTAATTAATGAAATATTTTTAATAGGAATTATTAAGGTCATGGGTAGGGATGGGATTCTTAGTTTTTCAACTATTTTTCTGCGGCTTTATTTCGACGAGAAATGCACGAAAACACATTCTTTTTCGAAAATTTTTCATTTTTAATGCCACTATTCATCACTAGGAATCATTATTTTGGAGCTTCGCTAATAAAAAAAAAACTATTTCGGAAGTTGGCCACTAAAATAATTTTTTGCCACTATTTTGGCGTTTCGTTATTATTTTTGCCACTGTTTTGGCATTTTTGGAAAACTTCCAAAAATTGCAATAAAAACGAAAAATACACCCCTAAGAATCGACCTAAAAATTTTCAAAAATACCATTTATTCATAGTGACCTAACCAATTTATTCATAGGTTTTTTTTCAATTTCTGTTAGATTTTTCACCGAAAAACCGAACGATAGAGTGTTTTTCAAATTTTCACAAAAAGCGACTCTTCGCGCGGTCTTCTTTCTATTTATTTTTATTCGCATAATTTAGTTCCATTTTTCAGCCCATCATTGATTTTAATTGTAAAACAACATATAAAATTATATTAATAACCAAAAGAATGTTTTCAAATTTTAAAAATCGTTGGGCCAGAGCCTTTTTTATCCGATGTTAAAGCATGAATTTGATGCTTTCAGTTCAGGCAATCGCGTGATTCGCCCGAAAATCCGCCCTCGAGTTCAATGCGCCCAATGTCGTACAATTTGGACGGGTTTTTGCCACTTGACACATAACCGTCCTTGATTTTAATGGTGAATTTGCGGTCGCATGGCTATAAAAATAAATGATTAAAAAATATTAATATTATTTGTTTATTATTACATAAAAAAATTTTTAAAAATTCAAATATTCATTTTTCAGCCTAATTTAGTAATTTTTAAAGCTTTCCCCAACCTTATAGCCATCAGCACAATTATGATAAATATTCTAAAAAATAAAATTTAATTATTTTTATTTAATTATTTTCTTACAATTTTTGGGTCAATTGTTGAATATTCGCTAGTGTAACCAGTGACTTCAAAATATCCTTTGTCGTTGGTTTTCGTCTCTCCCTGTTTTTGAATAAAATTAATAAATTTCAAAAAATTTTCACAATTTAATAATTCAACAAATTCAAAATAAAATTATTTAAATAGGGTTAAATGCAAATTTATTTTGTTTTTTTCACACCATTAAATCGTCCGCATCAATCCCTGCAAATTTTATAAATTAAAAATTGACTTTATTATTAATTTCACCTCGGTCATCATCGTACAGTTTCACCTTCACATTTTTTGCCGGTTTTCCCTCACATGTCAGTAAACCTTTGGCACCGGCACTTTGTTCACGGCCCAAAATGTCGCAAAATATTTGGCCAAAAAACGCCAACAAAATTGAGAAAGTAAACAATGGTTTAATAAGCATTTTTTTCTCTAAATTATTTATTTTTCTAATTATTCCTTCAAAAGGAGATAGAATTAAACATATTTTTCACTAATTATCATTAATTAATAAATTTGTTTATTACAAAAATTCGCCGTCGAAAAGTCCGCGGGAGCGCTGGAAACTATGGAAGAGAGAAATAAGAAGTATTTGAAATTTCAAAAAATTGGATTAGAAAAATATTCGTAATTCGCAAAAATTTTAGTTAAAGCCGTGATGTCCAACTTTCAGCTGGTGGAAAAATTCAGCACGAATAGCTGCGAGTGAGACAGTGTGAAAACAGCCTTAGCATTACCAACTGAAAAAGATGCGTCAATGAGTATTTTTAGGAAATTTCGAAAATTATGATAAAGTTTTTGAAAATTTCAAAACCCATAAAAAACCACAAACTGTTGGCTGATAGGTCGGTTCATAATCAGCAAGCAGGGCTTTTATAAATCCTCCAAATGGTGTTAAAATGGAAAAATAAAATCATAAAATTGCTAAAGACAACTAAATTCTTTCATTGAAAATTTTATGGCTTTAAGTATTCTCTAGGAATTAATAATTTCAAAAACCTTGCAAAAATTTATAAACAATAATTCGGAAATTATGACCATAATTTTTAAGTTTGAAATTTTATATATTAATAACGACCATAATAGCTCTCAAATGACAATTAGTTATCTCTTTTTTTTTATTGCTGTTTGACCAAAAATGCAAAATTTTAATGAACTTATTGGGTCGGCTTAAGTTTACGTAGGTGTCATGACAATAATTTAATGTCTTCTGATTTTTAAGGAGATAATCTTCTCATCCTTTTTTAAAGTAAAGGAAGAACGGATGAAGCAATAAAATTAATTTTATCAATTTTAAATCACTAAAATATTTCTAAAAATATTTATTTAAACAATTCCTCATCACTATAATAATCATGAACAATATTCTAAAAGTCTAATTCGGTATATCGCTTGACACATCATATTGGTTTGGTCACCCATCAGTTGTGAATTGTCGTGCCGCAAAATGGCGAGTCAAAAAGTGTGCCAAATTTGTCGTCGAATGCGGCACTTTTGGCACTGATCAACTCCTTTTCTGCCTCGCTGTTCTCTTCTGCTGAATGCTCTTCCATTTTATCTTCCATCACTTTTAGCTTTCCTCTGTCTCTCGTTGCTATTTGTTGTGCCACTTTCAGCATTTCCTTTAGCTTTTTGTCAAATTGCTCTTTTTTGTCCGATTGGCTTTTCCCCTTAATTGCTGCTTCTCCTGCCTCATTAAACGCGCCTTTAAATATTTGCTCAAGTTTTCCAATTGAAATTGACGAATTTTCGAAAACATTTTCAAATTTGTATTCTTTGCTTTTGCTAAATTTCGTGTCAAAATAGAATTTGGTCACCATGTTCAGCACTTTTATGACCTCAATTAAAGTCCCGAAAAGTTCAATTCTTCGAATTATAATCTGAGAATTTATAGCAATCACGGGGTCTTCATCTAAAAAAAGTAAATTTATTTTTTTGTATAAAAATTTAGAAAATTTTCATAGCAAATTGTTCTCTTGGGAATTAAACAAAACTACTTTGGTATATCCTTAATTAGAACACTATTTTCTCGATACTTTCTTATCCTTTTCACCTTTTACAGTACTATTTAAAAAACACCGTATACCTTCACGGAATACGTGCAACAAATATTCATAAAAAATGTCCAAATAATTTCGGTATTTTTGGCATTCTCTCCGTTCATTCTCCGCAAATTCATTCCCAATTTTGGCACAGTGCCAATTGTCCATCATCAAAGACAAAATGCCAAGATAAGCCGCATATTTTTCCTGCAAATGTATTTTTCTCTGCTCAGCATTTGCCTCTGCTGCCATTCCATTGCAAATGTTCGCCAATTCATCAGCATATTGCAAGCAAAAATGTTCAAAATTGGACAAACCCTTCACAAATGCATTAAATGCTTTGTCTTCAGTCTAAAATTGCATTTGTGGGAAATGTTTAAAGCCATTTCGAAATTTGAAAACCATTATTTGGCATTAAAAGCTCAAAAACCCTCAGAAAATGTGAAAAAGCCTTATATTTTCAAATGAACTCATAATTCCTATACATATAAAAGTTTTGGCGCCAGTTTTTGTGAAAAGGCTTAGGAATTGGTCAAAATAGATGTAGATTCGTGATCAGGGACTCCAACATGGATGAGTTTATGATTAGACAATATTTTACAACAAAAAAAAATATTACAAATTAAAAAGGCCCCTTTTTGGTTTTAATAAAATTCAAAATTTCCACTTTTAAATTACCGCCAAAACTTTTAGTAGACAATTTTTTCGAATATTATTCAATTTATTGAAGTCTAGGCGCGAGAGACCAAGCTCTCGTCGTCAGAGATCAACAGCTGATCTAAATTTTGTGGGCTTTGAGTTTACAATCTCTCGTCATGCCTAGTTTAATTATAATTGGTGATACTTACCCTTGAAATTATGTCATAAAATGGCTTTTTTAAAAATGGGTTGTAACCTTCCAATTTGTTACCCTTTTCATGGTCCCTCCACTTTTTAAGAATGCTTTTCAATTTTTGATCAAATTTGTTGCGAAGTGTTTCAGTTGAATTGCCAAAATTTGCTGTGTAATTGCCCAGTTTGCTCTCATTTAACAGAGTCAACCATGGCAACTTATTGGCACTCATATAAGCTTTATATTCGTCACTCTTTCTGTATTCTGAATCAAAAAAAATTCTTGAATAATCAAACAGTTCATTCATGATAAAAGTTTGTGACATTTGCTCATTTTGGCGTTGAAATTTTGGCCCAATTATGGGAATTTGTTGAGCCAAGAGCGGTTCTTCATCTGCAATTAAAAATGATAATTAAATTTGAAAACCAGATTCTGTAAAAAAATAGATTAAGGAGTTGAATTTTGGAAAGAAATTTCTTAAAATACCGAAATTTGGCACTAAAATTATGAAATTTGAAACCCCATTATTAAGGCTCGAAATTGTATGGATTACACATATTTTTTCTGCGCATATGCTATGAAGGAAGGGGCTTAAAAATAGCATTTCTGCGTTAAAATTTTTTGATTAGGTGAAGGTTTTTAGTCCATATAAATCCATATTTTGTGGGTTTTCGGAAATGAATCCATATTTCGCCATTTTTGCGTTTTTAGTCCATATTTTGTTAACCAAATATTGAATATACACGCCTTTTTTGGAATTTTTCAGGGTTTAAAACATTATTTTTGCAGTTTTTAGTCCATATTTTGGTCCATATTTGGCCATTTTTGAGCTTTTTGGTCCATATTTCGGGCATTTTTAGTCCTTATTTTATGTCCATTTTTTTAGTCCATATAATTTCGAGCCCTACCAATTATAAATCAATCATTACTTTTCGCATATACCATGAACAGATACTCATAAAGAATGTGCAAATATTTCTGGATCTTCTCGCATTCCTTCACCATCTCTTCATCCCCCATAATTTCTTCGACCATTTTGGCACATTGCCAATTCTGTCTCATTAAATACAAATCGGCTAATAAATACTCAAAACGTTTTTCTAATTCTTTGGTGGTTTGTTCACCCATTTGTGTTTCTTGACAATATTGATAAAATTTGGGTGGAGTCAAAAATCGGATGAAAAGGTTTTTTTCGATCTGAATGACATAATTTAACCGACTATAAAATTTAACTTTAAAAATGTTATGGCTCTAAAAATTTTAGAAATTATAAAATTGAATTTAAAATGCTTTATTTTATTTTTTTGTTTTTCGAATAATGTTTCACTGTTACCTTCATTCTTTCTCTGCGGATTCCTATTTCGTACAAATAAAACAAAATTTTGTTCAAATTTTCCCCATCATTTGGCCACAAATTCCATTCTGAGAATTGTGTCCCAACTGTAATTTGTTGTCCGATTAGTGATTCCATTGTTGTTTGCTCCATTTTTCTAAATAATTTCTCCAAATTTTTGCCAAATATATGCCTCATTAATTTGCGAAGACTTTCATTTCCCGTCTCAAGTGCCGTTTGTACAATGATATCCTCAAATGTTTCGTTTGGGTTGTCCAATTCAACTTTGTAGTCCAATTTGTCCTCATTGGCCAATTTGGGTTCGTAATATTCCAAAAAATATCTGTCCAATTTGTGCCCTTTCATTTTGCTGAATTTCGAATCGAAAAAGAATTTGAAAAGCCAGCTAAGACTAAGCATCACATTGGACAATGTGCAGAATGTGAAGATTTCGGCAAAATAAAACTGCGGTTTCACTGCTGGCAGCCCCATAAATTCAGTGAACAAATATTCGTACAAAATGTCCAAATAATTGCGGAATTTTTGGCATTCTCTCTGCTCATTGTCTGCAAATTCGCTCCCAATTTTGGCACAGTGCCAATGCCGTCGCATCAAACACACAATGCCAAGTTGGCTTTCATATTGAAGCATCAAATATTCCTTCATTGTCTGCGGTGGCGGAAATTTTATTTCCAAATCATTGAGCTCTTCCTCCACCAAAAATTGCTCAAAATTTGACTGTCCTCTCACAAATGCAAGCAGCACATTGTCATCGTCAAACTGTTAAAAATAGCGAATTTTTTTAAAACATTTATTTTCCAGACAGAACAGATAAAAAATTATAAAATTCATTTTAAAATACGAAAATTTTATTTTTTGGAATTTTATCAAATTACAAAAAAAAGAGGATAAATATCGGTCATATTAAAAACGGTCTGAATCGATATAAAAGGTTTGAAATGGGTTGAAAAAATAGAATTAGGAATGCGCTTGCCCTTTTTCAGGCTGAAAAAGTGCCGGGATTGGAGTGCAAAATCCAGCCGGGACTCAATTGACCACGCAATAAAAAGCGCTCAAAAAGCATTTGAAATAATTTTTATAATTTTTTACTGCTTAGGATTTGGCACTCAAATCCTGGCGCTTTTTGGCCTGAAAAGGGACAAGCGCGCCCCTAATTCTATCACTCAAAATAAATCTTATTATGTTCAAATATCAAAAAACATTAATTCTAACTCAATAAATTAGTTTTACTTTTTTTCTTAACACAATTTTTAGGGGGTTAAAAAATGCCATTTAATCAAGACGAAATGCGAGAATCCCAACCGATACAGAAAAACCCGAGGATTTCCCAACTCAGAAACTTGAGCGACTCTAATTCTTACCAATTGCTTTGCATCTGTTATTGTTGGGAATGAAATTAGAAAAATTAATGGAAAAAGCATTTTAAAAAAGAAAATAACAATTCTTTAGATAAATGTGAAAAAGCCATTTGCTAAGAAAGCATTTAAATACTCATAAATATTTTTTTATTTGATTACGTCATTGGATAATTGAGTTAATTTTTCCATAGTTAAAATCAATTTGTGGTTATAATTTTGACAAAATAAAATTTCAATTCACTTTTAACGATTTTAACTCATTTTATTTGTCAATTTACATTCATTCACATGCATTCGTGAAAAGTGGAAGTGAGGTAATACATTATTTATTAAAGATTTTGTAAATATTTTCCACCATTTTTTCTTATATTTGTTGGATAATATTTTTTGGGGAATTTTTAACAATTTTTACCTTATTTTTTAAGTCAGTTTACGTGAAATTCACCGCGCAGCTTCCGATGAAAATTTGAGCATAAATTATTATTAAGCTAGAATCAAATTTTCAAAAAGGTTAAAGTCTTATAGCTAATAAACAAGCTCTTAATTAGGACGGTATCCCGCAAAATCCCGCGCCGGGCTCTATTAGAGGATACAATTTTAAAGTTCTTAATTAAAAATGAAATTTGTTGAAAAATTTTCGGTTTTTCGTTTCGTTTCGTACGAAAATGGTTATTTTAAAATTAAAACTAACCAACCTAAATACAACTATTAGAAAGTTTTATTGAAAAAAATTGCAAAATTCTAGAATTGATAATATAGTAAAACAAAAATTTATTTTAAATAAATAAAAATAAAAAATCATTAAATAAAGTAAATTTTCAAGTGGGCCACACGATTTACAAATAAATGGCGCAGTGGGGTTGTGACCACAAGGTAGAATAGTACAAATTGGGTGCTATGTCGTTATATAAAAACTAGAGTAGAGTGGGACCGGGACCAAAACACGGACAACTGAGTACCGAGGTCCCGGTTTTGACCGGGACCGGGACCAGTCCCGGGTTTTTTCCCGGTTTTCCCAGCCAAAAATTCCCGGTTTTTCAACCCGAATAGGTCCCGGTCCCGGTTAAGCCCAAAATTCCCGGTCCCGCTCTACTCTAATAAAAACCATCAATAAGGGCGTTCGCCAATATGTACAGATTAGCTCAGAATTCTAAAAATATAATTTTTCAATAAATGAATTTTCAAATATTTTCAATGATGAACAACGGATTAAATATGGTGCTATGTCGTTTATTTAAAAATCATCAAAATAAAAAATGTTGCTTTCAACCAATTTTATCATTTGATAGCCCAAAGTGTTCTCTATTAGCATGGAAAATTTCAAAAAAATTTATTAACTCATAAATAAGTTATTATGACCAAAAATGTTCAAAAGACAATTTTGCTCATACCTTTTCTGAAACTAAACTAATTTTTTTATATTTTGCAGACTGATACATAGAGAGCATTTAAGACTATCGACCGAATAATCAATTAAAAAGTTTGTTGCTTTGGAACAAAGTTATGAATAATTTTTTATTACAAATTTTCATACAAATAATTATTCTGCATCGATGAAACAATGTGAAGTAAATTCCAAGTTCGTTAAGCCTTCTCAAACATCAGGAGTGCCAAAGTTGATATTGAGATAGAGAAGAAGAAGCTTCCCCGAGAGGAAGATTAATGGATCAATTGAGGCAACAATTGATCCTATATGATCGAGCAAAGTGGGGAGCTGGAGAGGGCAGGGTCGGTAGTTCAGCTGGTAGAACACTGGTCCGGAAAGCCAGAGATGCCGGTTCAAAGCCGGCCCGCCCCATAGTTTTTCCCTCAAAGGCTTCCCCGCTCGTTCATATATTTCAATATCATAAGATTCAATGCGGCATTCATCTGTCCCACGGCGCAATTTGAAAAGTCCGTTCAGTCCCCAGCTAAAAGATTTAAATGGATAGATGATGAAATTGCTATGAAATTTCAAGCCTGTAACCGGCGTCAGGACAATAAAAATCCATCATGGAAAATCCATTAGTAATGGACACAAACCATCGGTAAAAATTTTAAAATACTGAAAAAATTATACAGGTTTTTACGGCATTATAACTCGTTGAAACTAATTTATATTGACTTTTAAAAATATAGTAAACAATTTTTGTAGAAATTTTGATAAAACAATTTACTGACGGATTATCTTTTTGTTGAAAAAAGGTATGCTGTGAAATGAAATATTTTTCTAAAATGAAACTTGACTTGAAAACCTAGATGGCCCCCCCCCCTTCCTAAGCCAGTAAATTTTTTTTCTAATTTAGGGCCAGATAAACCTAACAACACATTTTTACCTATTGCCCCACGAATTGACGCCCAGCCAAAACTTGATCAGTTCGCCATTTCCCGTGGTTTCTTCACCCCATCCGATCAGTTTCATGTCATGGATGAATGGATGCTCGTCGTTTTTCTTGTGCTGATCAATGAAAAGTATTTTATTTTATCCTTTTGGCTCCCAGAAAAAAAGTCAGTGATACATAATTTTGAAGATAAGATTCTGTAGCATTAAATAATTATAATTTAAAAGGATCAAAATTATATGAGAATTTCATTGTGAATTCGTCAGTCAAATATTATTTTATGAAAAGTTTAAAAACTAATAAAACTGAAAATTGTTTTTTTAATAAATTTTATTTTTATTTCCTATGTTGGCTTTTTATTTGTCTTTCTTCTTCAGATGCAGTCATGGGACACAAAGTGCGAAAACAGGTGAATTTTTTTCAAATTATGTAAAAAAATTAAATAATTCAAAAGGAAACAAATGCACTTATATTTAATTGCTTTGATAATGTCAAATGTTTTATTTATGCACTTTTTGTCCATTGCTCACCCCACTTTTAAAAATTCGTTCTTTACCTGCGTAAAATTTTTTCGTTTAGTCAAGAATAAAGAAAGGGTTTATTTTACGGATTTGCTCAAAAATTTCAAAAAACTTCATTTTTTGATTGAAATTTTGTCATCAATACCCTCAAAAAGCCCAAATTTAGACTAAAATCATAATCTGGACAAAATTCTTTTAAACAATTTTAATCCCCAAAATTTGGTGGACCTTTTAGTTAATATTTTCCCATTTTGCTCCTATTTTGAGACCTTCCTCCTAAAAATTCGGTCGGTGAGCACCGCCGCGGCGGAAAGGGCCCAACCCGAATAACATTTCCTGCCTGAAGCGCAATTCCATGTTAATTAATTATTTCTGCATATTAATCATTTGATCAAAGAGTAAATAAGCCATAAATGATGGATTAATACTAGAGTTGAGCGGGACCGGGAATTTTGACAAAAACCGGGACCAGGAATTTTCGAGTTGAAAAACCGGGATTTTTTGGCTGGGAAAACCGGGAAAAACGCCGGGAATTTCCCGGTCCCGGTCAAAACTGGTCCAAACCGGGACTGGGTACTCAGTTGTACCCGTTTTTTTCAGTACCAGTCCCGGTCCCGCTCAACTCTAAGTAATACAAAAGAAAAACGAAAAGAAACAATTTTAAATTTAATTTTTATACGAAAATTCAGATTTTTGAAAAAAAGCTTTTTATCTAAAATCATTTGAAAATTTTTTACCGCCCAATTTCAAACAAATTTTTTGCAGAAGAAAGGGGGGGGGGGCCGGACCCCTATACTGATAGGCGCCGCTGGCAAAAATTTCCTTGATAATTTCTGTATATTTGTTGAAGTTTTTTGGTATATAGTGATTGTAACTCCTTTCATTAAGGACAAAAAAAAGACGAGACTTTTCTCGAGTCGATACTCTCGAGCAACACTACTACCCCCCACACCACCGTCGTTGTTTTCACCTTGGTCATTTACTATCCCAATAAAATCCGCACATTCCGGCTTTTTTTCGCGTGCATCAAATTTAATTTTTAAAACAAATTTTGGATGGCTAATTTTGATTTAAAATAATAATGACGAACTGTAAAATAATTTTGCGTTTTGTTCAGTTTGTCCAGATATTCCTGCTGTGCTTTCTGCAATTTATCCATCCGTTTAGTATTCTTAATTTTGCAATCATATAAATAATTTAAAAATATTTTTTTTTAAACATCAAAATTTCCCAGCATTATTTTTCCACTTTTTTGAGCTAGGGGTCGGCGCCGCTGGGGAGGTTTTTGAACTTATAATTAGCAGTAAATTAATGACAGGTCCGCTTCGTTGCCATTGACTGCTTCGGTGGCACTGTCCGCTTTGGTGGCACTGTCCGCTTTGGTGGCATTGTCCGCTTCGGTAGCATTGTCCGCTTCGGTGGCATTGACCGCTTCGGTGGCTCTGTCCGCTTTTGCGGCTCTGTCCGCTTCGGTGGCTCTGTCCGCTTCGGTGGCATTGTCCGCTTCGGTGGCATTGACCGCTTCGGTAGCATTGACTGCTTCGGTAGCATTGTCCGCTTCATTGCCATTGACTGCTTCAGTGGCTCTGTCCGCTTTTGTGGCTCTGTCCGCTTCGGTGGCTCTGTCCGCTTCGGTGGCATTGTCCGCTTCGGTGGCATTGACCGCTTCGGTAGCATTGTCCGCTTCGTTGCCATTGACTGCTTCGGTGGCACTGTCCGCTTCGGTGGCACTGCCGCTTCGGTTGCACGTTTCGGTTCGGTAGCATTGACCGCTCCGGTGGCATTGTTTTCCGCCAAAGTTACTCCTATTACAAGGACTAGTGCGGTTAAAAATAAAAGGACGAAAGAATTCTTAATATTACTGGTTTGAGCCATTGCTAAAAATAAAAAATAAAACCCTCAGTATATTTTTGACATGATTTAATTTTTCAGAGTGCATGTGATGAATGAGATTTTTAAATGCATATTTACCACAAAATTTCAATGCTTTACCTATATGTATTTTAAAAGGAAATCGTGATGTCAGACAGAATGAAATCATAAAATGAGAGGAAATATTAATTCAGCAAAGCATTCCTTTCATTTGTGTTAATTCTGACGCTTAAAAAAATTTAAAAGTCGGGAAGTCGAAATTTAGATTTTCAATTTTAACTTGTGTAAAAATCACTATCAGATCCATAGAAAAATTTTTTTTGAAAAATTTAGCAAACACAAAAAACATTTCTTAAAAATGCGTTGTAAATTTAGCATTTATGGGCATTTTGCGAATTAATTTTTCCTCTCACAAACCAATTTTCTTTCCCTGTCTTTTTATAGCTCTCACAACTAAAGCTTCATCATTTTAGAAAATTAATGAATAAAAAAATTAAAAATACTTTTTGAAAGGATTTCGTTAAATCTTAGACCTCTCTTTTTAAGGAGAATTCAGTGAAGAATGGGATCGGCACTTGGAATATTATATTATTCAACAATTCATTTAATCTTTAATAGTGATACGGTATTTTAAGAAGTGGGAATTCATCAAATTAACCATTAAACTACATACAGTATATAGTTGATTTGGTGCTGTGACTTTAGGCAAAAAACCACAAAATTTTCAATTTGATGGTTTTTTTTACTAACGTCGTGACACTGTTGCTTTCATATGATGCCAACGTTGCTCATTTAAGTTTATTTGAAAGTAATATGAAATTAAAGACCTGCTGATGGGAATTTAAGAAAATAATTTGGGAAATATTTATTGCAAATGCCAAATGCGGCCCCGGCAATCAAAACTTTGCGGCGTGCCAATTTGTATTTCGGCAAGCATTGCGTAATGAAAACGAAGTGCAGCTGCTATTATTGTTGTGAGGAGAAATACGTAAAGAATTGTGATGGTACAACTGTATGACGGACGGAGAAGGCGGATGTCGAATTTGAAAATGAATTTGAAAACAGTTCTTTTAATGAGGGATATATTAAGACATTCAAAATTTTTCAATTTTTGGCGATCTGTTTGATTTAAAAGGTGAGTTTTACCATCACGAGCAGAGTGCAAAAAATCGGCACATAATTGTTAAAAACACTACCAAATAAACTTATGATCACGCAACTTATGAAATATTGCAAAATCCATGGCATACAATCTCCATTTTTCGTGCCCATGATTTCCAAGAATTTGGTCATAATTTAAATTTACAATTTGCAATATGTATTTCCTATTCATAAAAATAGTTTTTTTTTTTTGGAATATTTTGATAGGAATTCTTAAAAATAACTGTTTGAGCGATCTTCTTAATAATTAGACAGGCTGTTAAACTAATCTCGATGTTACTAATAAAATGAAAATAAATATATTTTTACAAATAAATAAAATTATAATAAACTTTAAAAAATATTCTTCTTTTTCGGCTCCTCATTCACCATCACAATTAAAGCTCATTGTCTCATTAAATGTCAATTGGTCATCAGAAATTATCTGCACTTTACTTCGTTCACACAATATTTCCTTCTTGAATTGTTGAAATCGCACCTAAATAAGAAAAATTTTTAAAATTAAAAAAAAATGTTTAGAATTTTTCCCCATTTTATTTTTTAAATAAATAATTTTTCTTTTTCATCGTTCGTATTATTCTTATTTCTAAAATTTATCTTTTTTTGAGGGTCCTCAATTTTTTAAAAGTGTTTCAAGGAAAAAATATATTGGAAAATTTTAAAGAAATTTTTTCCCTTTTTTCGTATTTCACTCTTTTTTCCAACACCAAACCAACGGACATTGGGCAGTTGTTGGACAAACGATTTGTTCACCACCGGTGCCATTTTGGCCAACTGTTCCCCGCAGGTGTGCAAATGGGTCATGTTGAACAACCGTTCGTACACACACAACAAAGCGCCAAAATCAAAGGCGGGCCAAAATTTATTGAAGAAAAGGTGCGGGAATTTGACGAGTCGGGCCAAGTCTTCGACGCCAAAAATGCAAACGGCGTGCCGCCATTTGTGCGAGGGGCAAAACGCGTGCGGAGCCCATAAAGCCTCCCTGTGCCAAAAGAGGTGGAAAATGTAAAATATTTGTAGAACCCGCTCAGCAGAGTATGGCACTAATACACATTTATATGGGGAGAATGCCATATTTTTTCTGTCTGTGCCATTTTGGAGTCGGTCCAACATTATTTGAGTATTTGCCATACTTTTAGGGTTTGGCCAATAGATTATAGGTCAAGATTATGGTAAAAGCCACGAGAATTACAATTTTTACCTGGTCAAGAAACGGGTGTCTCTGCCATTCTTCTGCCTGAAGCATGTCTGCGTAAAGCCGCCCGGCGCGTTCAGCTGATCAGCCGAGTGCAAAGTGATCAGCATGATTTCGTCCCGTCCGAATCCAATCAGATTCATTCGTCGGACAAGTTCGGTCAGGTTCAGCTCCAATCGAATGAATTGGACCATGGCACGGGTCAAACTCGCATGAAAACCCCCTTTTGCCAGTTCCAAATGTGCTGGAAAGCCATGGGCAGAAGCGGATGCCGCAACAGCAGAATTACGGGTGGCTTGTTAAAAAAATTAGTTTCTCCAAGATTCGTAATTTAATTTTTAGGTATAATTAAAAATCTCCGGCTGTATTTAAAAAAAAACAATTTTATAAAAATCTGAGTTAAAAAAAAATTAAAATGAAAAAAAATCAACTGAAACATATGATAATCCTTTTATCAATTATACAAAAACAAAAATATATTTTATTCTTTTGATTAGTCCAAAGGGTTTTTTCCATTATTATTTTTAAATGTAATATAATTAAGAAAAAAAAGAAAGAAAGTAAGATAAGACAAAATTTTATTTTTTGTTTTTGACATTCTGTGACCCATTGTAAAAGAATTAAAATTAAAAGCCAATTTGGTTGGATTCATTGTTATTCTGAGAACATATTTAATTTAATAACTAAGTTTTAGGACCTTTTTAATATATTTAAGTGCTCATGGCTCGAGTCTCGAAAAATTTCGCCTCTCAAATAGCTCTGATAAGCAATATTGAGACACTTAATGGATTGGCATACATTCGACTTATTGAAATAATAATTTATTGTTAAATTTATTGTTGAAACCATTTAAAGCACTTAAAATCATGTTAATTATTCATTACCATTTTTGAACAAATTCAATGCCTCAAAACTCCAATCCATTGCTTTAATTTTGTCAACTCGTCCAGGCGGTGGCACTAAAACTTGAACATCGTTTGCTCCGTCCATCCAAGCGAAAATTTGTGCCATTTGAACACGCGTTTTGATTGCCGTGTCGTGGTTCTGTAAAGCAAATTATTATTATTATTATTATTAATCACTTAATTGAGTTTTCATGGTCGGTAATTTGATAATGTATTCCGTTTTTTGAGTCCATGATACCGTCAAAATCAGACTAGAAAATTAACACATAATTAAAATTACAAATTATTTTCTGTGATATGTTGAAATCCATATTAAAATGTCTTGTATACAGTACATTGCGCATATACCGTATTATATATATATTATATAAGTTATGGCCTATTCACTCACTTGCAACAAAGTGACATATTCCCATTTGCGTTTTGGCGTGTCCAATCGCTCAAAACAGTCCAACACCGCTTCCATCATGCCCTCCCCGTCACTTTTCATCGGGCGCTCGTCTCCCATAATTACATTCGGAAAGCATTTGGCCAACGCGCGCACGCGGCGCTTAAACAGCGCGGGGGACGCGGCATCGACGACGAAACAGTACCAATTGAGCGCGGAAAAGGTGGCGGCGAATTCCAACTCAACCACCACATAGTCCTGGGGAGAGAATGGAAAAGGGAAGGGTAAATAATTAATGAAGGCCAATAATGAGATTTGTTGCCAAGAGTAGAGACTGAGAATTGAGCCAGAAAATTTTAGACCAAGAAACAAGGTCGAGAGTAAGGAGAATTTTAACCCCGAGGGAATCAATTCACATTCGAAACTGAATTATGAGCCAGAATTTGACTCTAAAAATTTTTTAAGAGCCGTAATTTGGAAATCCGAAATTTTTTTGGGTCTCCAATTCAGCGCCTGTTTCACAAAAATAACTCATAAAAAAGAGTTGATGTCATTCATCTGCCGGGATCAAGAATTTCCCTCATAATCCGAAACAAAAGAGAGAATAGTCTGTCCCAAAAGGCAAAGAATAGGCATGGAAATGTGAGACCAAATTTCCCCATTTCTTGCCTTGTACACTGCTCGAATTTGTGCCATTGGGTAATTGGCATGCTCCTCCGCATCCTTCTTCCCCTGTTCGTCATCCTTGGCACCGTGCCAAAATCGGTTTCGGCTTCGAATTGCCGTGCAGGACATATCCAACATATTTTCAGCCGGATCCTCCTCACGACTAATGCGTCGTCTTACCATCTGGCTAATGTATTTTGCGTCATTGGCAAACAGACGAGCACAGTCCAACGGCGCACTTCCCTTCGGAAGAGCCCACCAATCAAAACGTTTTTGGGGCGGCTAATAAAATTGGACCAAAAAAGATTTTAAAGAATTAGAGTATACAATTTTATTTTTTGCGTTAATTTCTAAATTTGTTCATTCTAATTGATAAAAAATGAATTTAATTTACGTTTCCATTTTCTGTCCGAATTTCATAATTATTTTTCATCATCTGCTCATTAGTCCAAGTTCTGGTTTTGCTGCCGTGTCAGCCAGATATTTATTTTTAATTATCCCATTAGGGATGGATCATAATATTACATCTACCTCATTTTGAATGAATTTTGTCCAGTCATCATCATCATATTGCTTCACTTGCGGGTCCCCAAGAAGCAGCATTTGTCCAAGCACCTAATGAGGGATTCAAAATTTAATGATTTATAAATCCGCAAATTATGATTGCTCATTTTGCCTAATTGTTAATTTTATATTGGCTTTCACTCTCAGAAATGAATGGCTGATAAAAATGTGTGGTAGAATTTTTTAATCCTTTGATGGCAGATTTTGGATTGAAAAAATAGGGTCTCATCCATCCATTTCACCTTAATCCCACTGATCTCCTCCAATGGCAAATTGCCTTCCAATGGACACATCGGTCTGCCCAACTGAGTGCCGTTCATTCTGAGCAGATAGCAACGCTTGGTCAGCACAATGTCCAAGTTTAGCACGTAAATACCAGTTGCCAATCTTACGCCTTTACTTCGAATTGATTTTGACAACTAAATGAAATAATATTTATTGCATTAAATTTAATTAATTAATTAATTAAGTACCCTTGGTAAAGTGACTTCTAAATCGCTGTCCGTCCCAATTATAAATCTCGCTTCCGTTTTCGTCTCACTACCTAAATTAATTTCTATTTTTTATTCTTTAATTATTTTTTGATTGTTTACCTTTTTTGGCACTTAAAAGTTCCACCAAAATGCTTCTGATGTTGGCATCAGTTAAGCCTTTGATTTTGATTATCTGCTTCTGTTCACCGTTATTTGTTAAATTGATTGGAAATATTTTGTCAGTTAATTTGGGTGGAGAAGATGCCGAACCGGCGGATGGCATTTTCGGAAAGAATGGCCCAACGGAATCAGACGATTGAACAAACTGAAATATAAATGTGATCAAATGAAACAAATATAAAAAATTTATTTATGTGTAGAATTTTAACTTTTAATTTTTTGAGAATTTTCAAAAAAATTTTTTTTATCTTAATTTATATATATAAAACGAAAAAATGTAAAAAAAAAACTACGAAAATATATATCAAAAAGTTGGAAATATGTAAAATTTAAATAAAATTACTTGGAATTTAGGAAAAAGTATGTATACATAAAAATCAGAACAATGTTAATTTTCAATATTAATTCATTAAATATCGGTAATTAATTAATCAATTAATTAATTACCCATGCTTCCATGGTGCAGCTGCAACTTTGGCTTATGAACAGCTTCATTTCTTGCTGTTGTTGTTTGTTATACATTGGCAGCATGTCCAACCCCAGCAGCCAAAGTGCGGCATAATCTGCCAAAAAGGCAATGCCATTTTGATGAAGATTGGCCACAAAATCATTTTGCATGGCACACTCATCTGAATTATTAAATGAATAATTTTCTGCAAATGCAAATTAATTTTTTTGAATTAAATATTTTTTCACCAATTTTTTGCTCACCAATTCGATTTTCACCGAAGATAATTAAAAATTGATGCAATTTTTCTCCCAAATTAAAGCTTAATTTGAGGTAGAAATTTATTATTTAATGCTCGATAATTAATTAATTTGATTTCTAACGGTTTTGAAGCAATTGTCGCCTCCAGTCTAATGATGGAATGTGAAACTGTGCCATTGTCCGTTCGCATTGGCACTGTGCGCAGTTTAATGCCATGCCAACGAAATTTGCAATTTTTATTGCCATCCTTGGCCATCCTTTCCCCGCATTCCTTGGCAATGTCGTCCTTTTGATTCATAATTTATTAAAATTAGTAAATTAATAATTTTTTATTACTTTTTTGTCATCAATTGTGAACGCTCTTTTCGCTTTAAAATTGGTCACAGTGTCCGAATGATTGCCAAGTTGAAGCAATGCCGGATAACAGATGAGCAGCCTAAAAGGGCATTTAAAAATAAAAACCAATAATAGTTTTTTAATTTATTTATTTTCTTAAAATGTTTTTATTTCTTATCCCTTTTTAAGCCCCGGTTCCGATCAATTTAAAATTCCGGTCTCTATAAAATTAAATAATTTGAATGTAATTGAATTCCTTCTCCCCACCCTTCATCACAATTTCCCCCTTCATTTGGAAGCCAAAATTCAATGCCATAGTGCTCTTCCGTGGCTTCATTCGTATAATTTTTTGCACTACATTTCTCAAAAGCTCGAAATTGAATTAGCTTCATTCCGTCTGTGCCATTTGTCAGATAGAAACTTAAATCACTTTTTAAAAAAGCAATTCTTCAAAAACAATTTACTGTTCGGCGTTGACAGAATGGTCATAGAACGACGACGTTAGAACAAAAATGAAAACATTAGCAATCATAAAGCCCATTGTGCATAAAACAATCAATAATCTCAAATTTAAAAAAGGTTATTTTATGCGTTTAGGCTCATTAATGCATTTTAATAGAATCCATTTTCAACATTAGGAGAAAAGAAAAATAATAACAAAAAATTAGTGTTTGGGTTTTGTGGAATGAGAATTTCTTGCATTGGCATTTTGTGCCAAAAGACTTGGAAAAAAAGTATGTAATGACACAAAAAAACGAGGTAAGTTATTTGACTAAGTAACTTTTAAGCTGCATGGGCATTTCGCCTATTTACCTAGTCTCGAGGCCTTGCATTTCTTTTTAATTTTCCATTTATTCTTTTCATTTTTATTTTCGATAATTTAGTATTGAATTAACATAATTATTTTTTTGCATCCATTATTTTGTTATAATGGACGAAAAATGACTCATTAGCAAAATCAGAGCCCATTTTTGCCGGATGGTTTTTTGATAGAAGCGGAAAAGTGTTAGCGATGACAAATTGTAAAAACTGTGCAAATTCCACTGATGGAAAAAGAGATAAAAAAGCGAATGAATAAATTAATTTTATAAAAATAAACGAACAAAAATAATATTCATTAATAGAAAATGTATTAGGTAAATGAAATGAATGAAAAGAAAATAAAATTGAAAGTGTAAAAGAGGAACGATTAAAGAGTGTTAATGAACCCAAATTAGAGGGCAAATGGCCGAAATGCCATTGCGGTAAAATGCCAAAAAAGGAATTCCCTCTCCGCTGCCGTTTCGTCCGCTTCTCTCTTTTCCGTTGCTTGCTGAAGTGCCACTGGGACAAACATCAAAAATTTGCAGAAAAAACACGCACGGAACTCCCGCAAAAAACTTCACTCCAACCCAAATTTAATTTTTAAAAATGAAATTATGGAAATAATTTTTAAAAACAAATTCATAATAAGAAGGAAAAGAAAAGAGTGTCATATGAATAAAAAAAATTTTCTTTAAATTTGAAAAATACTTGCTTCCTTTAAAAAACTATTAAATTTTGTATGAATTTTTGAAAATGAAAAATTCATGTCTTTGTTTTTTAAATCGGGTTTATTTATAATCGCTTGACCGCTGGGACAAAAATTGCCGAACATTTCGAATTATTTAATAAAATTTAATTTTTTTTTATAAATCGCTCCGTATTTGTTCAGCCGATTCGTTCCCCATGGCGCTTGTTTGGCAGAAAAAACAACAACTAATCTTTAAAGCACGGAAATGCAAAAAAAAAAGTTCTGAATTTTTAAAATAATCTGTCATTTGTCGAAACAATTCTTTGAGCAAATTCCTTCACCATTTTTCAATTTATATTCAAATGGAAAAATAAAAAAAAAGGTCAAAGAACCCATGGCCAAAATTGTAAAACTTAAAAATAAAATAATAATTGAAAATGAAAATGAAACTCGTTGGAAACGCGCCTTTTTTGAGTGACAAAAAAATCTAATCAAAAAAAAGGTTTTTTAAAGATAAAAAAACACTGGTGATTCATGGGCCGGTGGTACCGACAGGCACCACCGGAAAAATATCCAACTTTTTAATGCGATTTATTCAAAATTTTGATCAAGATTACTATTTTTAAGACATTTTTTAAAAAAAAATCCAAAATGGCTTCAAGCCTTCTTTTGAGAATTTAGCCCCATTGCTTCACAAAAACCACAAAATGAGGATAAAGCCTCACATTTGGGATGAAAGCGAAATATTATGAATTTAATTTTCTTAAGTATAAAAAGACAGTACTTAGTGAAATTATTAAGTCAAACTAAGTTCAATTTTGGTTTGATTAAGTAAAAGTTCATACGCGAATCTTGAGTAAAAAAAAATGAATGTGGTAATCACTTCTCGATCAGTTTTGTTTTTTCTACTCAAGTTTAATTTCGTTCACATGGTTCGAGTTTCGCGAAAATTTTTATTGAACTGAGAAAAATTTTATCAGAATATTTTACTGTCAAATGTTTGGCATAAAAAGGCAGTGACTCTCTGAAAACTGTGTTACAAATGTCACGAATTAACAATTAATTTCCTTCATTTACATGCTTTAATAGTCATGGCCTCGACCTGCAAAATCAATTTCTCACGCCGTCCGTAATTAACTTTTCCAATGATTAATGGAAATCAACTTAAATTGGAGTGATGGATTAAATTACGGAAAATTCATACCGTAATCCAAACTATCTGCATTTATCGTGATTACTGTATATTTTTTAAATTCTTCATTTTTCAATTCCAATATTATTTATTTATTTATCAATATTTTCGATAATTTAGTATTGAATTAACATAATTATTTTTTTGCATCCATTATTTTATTCATTATAATGGACGAAAAATGATTCATTAGCAAAATCAGAGCCCATTTTTGCCGGATGGTTTTTTGATAGAAGCGGAAAAGTGTTAGCGATGACAAATTGTAAAAACTGTGCAAATTCCACTGATGGAAAAAGAGATAAAAAAAGCGAATGAATAAATTAATTTTATAAAAATAAACGAACAAAAATAATATTCATTAATAGAAAATGTATTAGGTAAATGAAATGAATGAAAAGAAAATAAAATTGAAAGTGTAAAAGAGGAACGATTAAAGAGTGTTAATGAACCCAAATTAGAGGGCAAATGGCCGAAATGCCATTGCGGTAAAATGCCAAAAAAGGAATTCCCTCTCCGCTGCCGTTTCGTCCGCTTCTCTCTTTTCCGTTGCTTGCTGAAGTGCCACAATGAGGAACTCAATAATTTGCCCGCCCTGATGCTGATGGCACTGCACTTTCTCCGCTGTCTCTCTTCTGTTCGTCCGTTCCGTTCGCCTCAATGTCCGCTGCATTGGCATTTTGTGCCAATGCTGGAACATTACATTTCTTCCAGTTTCAAATTCCATATTTATTTTTTTATAATTTCAAAAAGTTTTCTGGCGCACATTATAACTTCCACTGCTTAAGCACTTTTCAAAAATTATTTTCTAAAATCAAAAAGTAATTTTCAGATGGAATCTTTAATAAATAGTAACTAAATTTTCCTAATTTTCTCCATCGGCACCACCAGACAGACTCATTAATTATTTTGAGGGTAGCTTTTACGAAAGTAAAATGACGTAATTCATCCATCATAGTTCATTGATCAACCAACGCCTTTCAATTAATAAGCAATTTTTTTCAATTAGCGACGAAAAGATTTTATAAATAATTAATGAAGTAATTAATGTTTGGAGTATTATTTTTTGACATCCTTTTCATTATTGTCCCATTCCATCTGCCACAAATTTGTTAAAATAATTTGTTCTTCACAGTATGGCGCCCCCGAAAAATTTTGCCATAAGTATGAAAACTTGTTGACGGGAATATTCGGGTCGTTAATTAGGAATTTGACATCTATTTCAACCAATTCCAAATCCACACAAAAGTTACGACATTTTTCGATGTGATACGAGAAAATTTGTCAGATTGTGGAAGTAAGTGCCAAAACGAAATTTCAAAAAAAAAAACAACTAATAAACTTATAAAATTAATTATGACCAATTTTTGAAATATGGATATGGAGGACCGGCACAATGTTCGATATTATTTTTTGTAAATTTAGTTTGACTTAATTAATGATTAACTTTTATTCTGTTATAACTCTCAAATCTTAAATGAATCGAATTCAAGAGAAGAATAATTCAAAATAATGGAAGAATTTAAAAAAAGTTATTGAGTCAATTTCTTAAGGATCTTAAACGGTAATGAAAATCAAAAATATTCGCAAATTGTGGTAATTATAAATGGTGGTAAATAGCGCAAATCATCATAATAATTGAAAAAATGGCATTAATTAATTACTGGCAAAAATCTTATTGACAATTTCTTAAACAATTAAGCAGTTTTATAATTATAAATTTTAAGTACAATTAATTGATCCATCAGTTGCTAATCTGACGCAATTGAAACCTGAAGCAAACATGAAGAAATGCGGTTTTTAAGAAAAAAAAGATTCTTCTGATCATTCATCAATAACTTTTCGAATCAGGAAAAAGTCTCAAATCGAACAATCGAAAAATTGAAAAGACAAATTTTTTGAGATGAAAGTCTGGAGAATGAGACAAAGCTTGGATCTTCGGTTTTGCTTATTGTCAGACCGATGAAACAAAATACATCCACAATTACTCATCAGAGTTGGCATTCGTGAGACCAAAGCCCAAAGATCACACCAAATGTCGCACTTTCGCCGATAGAAAATTTCGAATTGCGACACACTGCGAAGCGCACTGACAAAGATTGAATTTTAAAATGCCGGAAAGCCGTTCAAATACGAGCAGAGGAATTATTCTTACTGTATTTCTGATCGAATAATTTACGGTATACCTACCCAATAGATTATCAAAGCCATAAAGTCACACAAATTTGCAATTATTGTAGTCTATTTATTGAATTCATTCAATCATTTGCATCATACTGTATTTTCCTCAATCTTTTTACAGTACCTCTTCCATTTTTCCCTTAATTAGAATGCTTTTAACACAAATTACTTATTATTCTTTGAAAATAATAGTAATAATTTATTCAAATCAAATTTATTTTTGCTTTTTTTTTGATCATCAAAAAAAACTCATTACAAATTCATTCATTTCTGACCATCGTTTAGCACCAACCGCCACCATTGATGGAATGCACATCCAAAAGTGATTCATCCCCAATCCAATCCAATGAATTTGGCTGTTATCGCTGTTAGCGATCAGCTTACCCCCCTACCCCTTAGCTAATTGTTGATTCGAATTTCTTTTTGCTCGGCTTTCATGGGGGGGGGGGGTTGGACAATTTACGCGACGTGTCACAGCGCCACCCACCGCCCGCCCATCCCGCCCATGGGGTTGTGTTGGGGACGGGGGACGAGTGGGATGTATGCGGTTCCCGCCCATTCAGCCGCGCTGCTTCTGCCGCAGGGACCGCCCATTTGGGCACTGTCGGCCACCGCATTTAAGCGCTGTCCAATCAGTGAAAAATCAGTCATTTCCAAAATTTCATTCTGCTCCTAACCAAAAAGCATTCAACTGACAACTGGTGGAAGGAAATAGGAAAAGCCAAACAAAAACATTTTTGAAAATCAGTCAACGATTAAAAAATTTTAAATAATTTTTTTCGAAAACCGTTTCAATTTTTTGTATTTCACTTAAATTTAGAAATCAAAAAAATTTTTGGTTTAAAAGCCAATATTTTGATTTCATTGTTTTTTAGGAAGTGATTTTTTCCTCTATTTCTGATCCCAAATCCCATTCTTCAAAGCAACCCGTCCCACTCTCGACGTTCAATATGAACAAGTCAAGAGTAGAGACTGAGAATTGAGCCAGAAAATTTTAGACCAAGAAACAAGGTCGAGAGTAAGGAGAATTTTAACCCCGAGGGAATCAATTCACATTCGAAAATGAATTATGAGCCAGAATTTGACTCTAAAAATTTTTTAAGAGCCGTCATGGATTTTGCAATATTTCATAAGTTGCGTGATCATAAGTTTATTTGGTAGTGTTTTTAACAATTATGTGCCGATTTTCTGCACTCTGCTCGTGATGGTAAAACTCACCTTTTAAATCAAACAGATCGCCAAAAATTGAAAAATTTTGAATGTCTTAATATATCCCTCATTAAAAGAACTGTTTTCAAATTCATTTTTCAAATTCGACATCCGCCTTCTCCGTCCGTCATACAGTTGTACCATCACAATTCTTTACGTATTTCTCCTCACAACAATAATAGCAGCTGCACTTCGTTTTCATTACGCAATGCTTGCCGAAATACAAATTGGCACGCCGCAAAGTTTTGATTGCCGGGGCCGCATTTGGCATTTGCAATAAATATTTCCCAAATTATTTTCTTAAATTCCCATCAGCAGGTCTTTAATTGAAAATTTTGTGGTTTTTTGCCTAAAGTGTTGTGCCGGTGGACAACACAATAAAATATTTTTATTGAAGAAAATGGAAAAATAAAATACAAATATTTGGTCGGAGGAATGGAGCAAAAATAGGAGGGAAAACAATGCGAAGGCAAATTGGAAAGAATGAATTGGGGAAATGAGTGGAAGGAATTAATGGGAGAGGGGGACAAATCAATATTTGGTCCGTTCAAAGAACGAACCCAATGGCAACAATATTTGAATTATGGGTCGCCCCAACATAAAGTCACAGCACCAAATCAACTATATACTGTATGTAGTTTAATGGTTAATTTGATGAATTCCCACTTCTTAAAATACCGTATCACTAACGCATTTTCCGTCACGTGGAATTTATAATGATAATGAGGCAAAGTAACTGTTGGCATTACAAGGAATTGCTGTTGAGTTCTTTTCAGCGGAGCCCAATTCATCGACCACATAACTGTGAATTATGGGGTTGTGAATGGAAAGAGGTGTTTTAAAGATTTGAGCAGATAAAAAAGAATTAAAAAATGAATTGTTGAATAATATAATATTCCAAGTGCCGATCCCATTCTTCACTGAATTCTCCTTAAAAAGAGAGGTCTAAGATTTAACGAAATCCTTTCAAAAAGTATTTTTAATTTTTTTATTCATTAATTTTCTAAAATGATGAAACTTTAGTTGTGAGAGCTATAAAAAGACAGGGAAAAGAAAATTGGTTTGTGAGAGGAAAAATTAATTCGCAAAATGCCCATAAATGCTAAATTTACAACGCATCTTTAAGAAATGTTTTTTGTGTTTGCTAAATTTTTCAAAAAAATTTTTTCTATGGATCTGATAGTGATTTTTACACAAGTTAAAATTGAAAATCTAAATTTCGACTTCCCGACTTTTAAATTTTTTAAGCGTCAGAATTAACACAAATGAAAGGAATGCTTTGCTGAATTAATATTTCCTCTCATGTTATGATTTCATTCTGTCTGACATCACGATTTCCTTTTAAAATACATATAGGTAAAGCATTGAAATTTTGTGGTAAATATGCATTTAAAAATCTCATTCATCACATGCACTCTGAAAAATTAAATCATGTCAAAAATATACTGAGGGTTTTATTTTTTATTTTTAGCAATGGCTCAAACCAGTAATATTAAGAATTCTTTCGTCCTTTTATTTTTAACCGCACTCGTCCTTGTAATAGGAGTAACTTTGGCGGAAAACAATGCCACCGGAGCGGTCAATGCTACCGAACCGAAACGTGCAACCGAAGCGGCAGTGCCACCGAAGCGGACAGTGCCACCGAAGCAGGCAATGGCAACGAAGCGGACAGTACCACCGAAGCGGTCAATGCCACCGAAGCGGACAAAGCAGCCACAAAAGCGGACAAAGCCAGCGAAGCGGACAATTTCACCGAAGCTGACACAGTTTCCACTGAAGCACACGTAACCGGAAAGGTAAATAAAAAACACAAAAAATCCTTAAATTTCGCATAGGAAATAAAAATCGAAATTTCTCATTCTCAAAAATCCCCTTTGACTTCTTCAGAAAGCACAAAGTGAGGATAAATCCTGAAATATCAGTATATCTTTCTCTGTACTCTAATCTTTTAACATTTTGAATATTTTGTTAATGAATGAGAAATTTCTTTTATTAAAAAATGCAATACAAACCTAAAATGCACCGAAAAATGAGCTTTATTTAAATTTTAAAAATTATAAATCTATAAATTATTTATTTTTTCTGAATTATTATTAATTCAACTTTAGATTTTTCATTTGATTAGGGGTGTACCCGCATTCCGACAGACAACGGATTTTGTATTCAATCCAAACTTGTGTATAAAAATGTTCTCAAAAATAATAAATAAATCTTTTTTCGATCAGAGCTGTCATTAATTTACTGCTAATTATAAGTTCAAAAACCTCCCCAGCGGCGCCGACCCCTAGCTCAAAAAAGTGGAAAAATAATGCTGGGAAATTTTGATGTTTAAAAAAAAAATTTTTAAATTATTTATATGATTGCAAAATTAAGAATACTAAACGGATGGATAAATTGCAGAAAGCACAGCAGGAATATCTGGACAAACTGAACAAAACGCAAAATTATTTTACAGTTCGTCATTATTATTTTAAATCAAAATTAGCCATCCAAAATTTGTTTTAAAAATTATTTATTTGTTTAAGGCCGTCGTCCATGAAAATTTTGCATTTATGGACAGAAAACCACTTCAAAAAATGGCGAAAGGGCTCATTAAGAAACAAAAACAGCAGAATAAAACGCAACAGAAAAAGTCGAATAAAAAAAAATGCGACGATTTTCAATTGAATTATTTTCAGAAAAAGCAACGACGACCGGTCGCTGTGATGAATTGTTTTATAATTAAGGAAAATTTATAAAAATGAAAACTTTAGGCAATTTTATTTTTTAATTATAAAATTCGGTGGTGTACATATGCCACTTTACTTATATGAAAATGTTCTACTAACAAAGGAGTCGGCGACAACACTTCCGATCAAATTTGATGCACGCGAAAAAAAGCCGGAATGTGCGGATTTTATTGGGATAGTAAATGACCAAGGTGAAAACAACAACGGTGGTGTGGGGGGTAGTAGTGTTGCTCGAGAGTATCGACTCGAGAAAAGTCTAGTCTTTTTTTTGTCCTTAATGAAAGTTACAATCACTATATACCAAAAAACTTCAACAAATATACAGAAATTATCAAGGAAATTTTTGCCAGCGGCGCCTATCAGTATAGGGGTCCGGCCCCCCCTTTCTTCTGCAAAAAATTTGTTTGAAATTGGGCGGTAAAAAATTTTCAAATGATTTTAGACAAAAAGCTTTTTTTTCAAAAATCTGAATTTTCGTATAAAAATTAAATTTAAAATTGTTTCTTTTCGTTTTTCTTTTGTATTACTTAGAGTTGAGCGGGACCGGGACTGGTACTGAAAAAAACGGGTACAACTGAGTACCCAGTCCCGGTTTGGACCAGTTTTGACCGGGACCGGGAAATTCCCGGCCTTTTTCCCGGTTTTCCCAGCCAAAAAAATCCCGGTTTTTCAACTCGAAAATTTCCGGTCCCGGTTTTTGTCAAAATTCCCGGTCCCGCTCAACTCTAGTATTAATCCATCATTTATGGCTTATTTACTCTTTGATCAAATGATTAATATGCAGAAATAATTAATTAACATGGAATTGCGCTTCAGGCAGGAAATGTTATTCGGGTTGGGCCCTTTCCGCCGCGGCGGTGCTCACCGACCGAATTTGCATTGAACGACTCAAAAAGGGCATTCGCTCGTACACCAATCACGCTTCATCGTTTGCTTCCGCGTAAGACACGCAAAACTGTATGTCGTAAAATTATTTTTAATAATTTTATTTACCGATTTTAAGACCTAAAAACTTCAAAAAATATCTGGGTAGGATTTAGGAGGAAGGTCTCAAAATAGGAGCAAAATGGGAAAATATTAACTAAAAGGTCCACCAAATTTTGGGGATTAAAATTGTTTAAAAGAATTTTGTCCTTTAGATTATGATTTTAGTCTAAATTTGGGCTTTTTGAGGGTATTGATGGCAAAATTTCAATCAACAAGTGAAGTTTTTTGAAATTTTTGAGCAAATTCGTAAAATAAACCCTTTCTTTATTCTTGACTAAACGAAAAAATTTTACGCCGGTAAAGAACGAATTTTTAAAATTGGGGTGAGCAATGGACAAAAAGTGCATAAATAAAACATTTGACATTATCAAAGCAATTAAATATAAGTGCATTTGTTTCCTTTTGAATTATTTAATTTTTTTACATAATTTGAAAAAAAATCACCTGTTTTCGCACTTTGTGTCCCATGACTGCATCTGAAAAAGAAAGACAAATAAAAAGCCAACATAGGAAATAAAAATAAAATTTATTAAAAAACAATTTTCAGTTTTATTAGTTTTTAAACTTTTCATAAAATAATATTTGACTGACGAATTCACAATGAAATTCTCATATAATTTTGATCCATTTAAATTATAATTATTTAATGCTACAGAATCTTATTTTCAAAATTATGTATCACTGACTTTTTTCCGGGAGCCAAAGGGATAAATAATAAAGTACTTTTCATTGATCAGCACAAGAAGCCGAGACACAAATAAGTATTTCTTTTATTTCATCATTAAAAAGTTTGGCATTTTTTTATCTCGGCACAGGGGTCCATTTGGCAGAATTGAAAACATTTTTCTTAAGAACCCAGGTGTGCTCTATCTACCCAAAAAATCTCATTCCGAAATCCCACGGACACTTGGCCACCTCCCTTTGTTAGGAAGGGGGGGGGGCCATCTAGGTTTTCAAGTCGTTTTATTTTGAAAAATATTTCATTTCACAGCATACCTTTTTTAAACAAAAAAATAATCCGTCAGTAAATTGTTTTATCAAAATTTCTATAAAAATTGTTTACAATATTTTTAACAGTCAATATAAATTAGTTTCAACGAGTTATAATGCCGTAAAAACCTGTATAATTTTTTCAGTATTTTAAAATTTTTACCGATGGTTTGTGTCCATTACTAATGGATTTTCCATGATGGATTTTTATTGTCCTGACGCCGGTTACAGGCTTGAAATTTCATAGCAATTTCATCATTTATCCATTTAAATCTTTTAGCTGGGGACTGAACGGACTTTTCAAATTGCGCCGTGGGACAGATGAATGCCGCATTGAATCTTATGATATTGAAATATATGAACGAGCGGGGAAGCCTTTGAGGGAAAAACTATGGGGCGGGCCGGCTTTGAACCGGCGTCTCTGGCTTTCCGGACCAGTGTTCTACCAGCTGAACTACCGACCCTGCCCTCTCCAGCTCCCCACTTTGCTCGATCATATAGGATCAATTGTTGCCTCAATTGATCCATTAATCTTCCTCTCGGGGAAGCTTCTTCTTCTCTATCTCAATATCAACTTTGGCACTCCTGATGTTTGAGAAGGCTTAACGGACTTGGAATTTACTTCACATTGTTTCATCGATGCAGAATAATTATTTATATGAAATTTTTAATAAAAAATTATTCATAACTTTGTTCCAAAGCAACAAACTTTTTAATTGATTATTCGGTCGATAGTCTTAAATGTTCTCTATGTATCAGTCTGCAAAATATAAAAAAATTAGTTTAGTTTCAGAAAAGGTATGAGCAAAATTGTCTTTTGAACATTTTTGGTCATAATAACTTATTTATGAGTTAATAAATTTTTTTGAAATTTTCCATGCTAATAGAGAACACTTTGGGCTATCAAATGATAAAATTGGTTGCTTTAGGTCAAAGTTAAAAGCAACATTTTTTATTTTGATGATTTTTAAATAAACGACATAGCACCATTTAATCCGTTGTTCATCATTGAAAATATTTGAAAATTCATTTATTGAAAAATTATATTTTTAGAATTCTGAGCTAATCTGTACATATTGGCGAACGCCCTTATTGATGGTTTTTATTAGAGTAGAGCGGGACCGGGAATTTTGGGCTTAACCGGGACCGGGACCTATTCGGGTTGAAAAACCGGGAATTTTTGGCTGGGAAAACCGGGAAAAAACCCGGGACTGGTCCCGGTCCCGGTCAAAACCGGGACCTCGGTACTCAGTTGTACTCAGTTGTCCGTGTTTTGGTCCCGGTCCCACTCTACTCTAGTTTTTATATAACGACATAGCACCCAATTTGTACTATTCTACCTTGTGGTCACAACCCCACTGCGCCATTTATTTGTAAATCGTGGCCCACTTGAAAATTTACTTTATTTAATGATTTTTTATTTTTATTTATTTAAAATAAATTTTTGTTTTACTATATTATCAATTCTAGAATTTTACAATTTTTTCAATAAAACTTTCTAATAGTTGTATTTAGGTTGGTTAGTTTTAATTTTAAAATAACCATTTTCGTACGAAACGAAACGAAAAACCGAAAATTTTTCAACAAATTTCATTTTTAATTAAGAACTTTAAAATTGTATCCTCTAATAGAGCCCGGCGCGGGATTTTGCGGGATACCGTCCTAATTAAGAGCTTGTTTATTAGCTATAAGACTTTAAACTTTTTGAAAATTTGATTCTAGCTTAATAATAATTTATGCTCAAATTTTCATCGGAAGCTGCGCGGTGAATTTCACGTAAACTGACTTAAAAAATAAGGTAAAAATTGTTAAAAATTCCCCAAAAAATATTATCCAACAAATATAAGAAAAAATGGTGGAAAATATTTACAAAATTTTTAATAAATAATTGTATTACCTCACTTCCACTTTTCACGAATGCATGTGAATGAATGTAAATTGACAAATAAAATGAGTTAAAATCGTTAAAAGTGAATTGAAATTTTATTTTGTCAAAATTATAACCACAAATTGATTTTAACTATGGAAAAATTAACTCAATTATCCAATGATGTAATCAAATAAAAAAATATTTATGAGTATTTAAATGCTTTCTTAGCAAATGGCTTTTTCACATTTATCTAAAGAATTGTTATTTCTTTTTTAAAATGCTTTTTCCATTAATTTTTCTAATTTCATTCCCAACAATAACAGACGCAAAGCAATTGGTAAGAATTAGAGTCGCTCAAGTTTCTGAGTTGGGAAATCCTCGGGTTTTTCTGTATCGGTTGGGATTCTCGCATTTCGTCTTGATTAAATGGCATTTTTTAACCCCCTAAAAATTGTGTTAAGAAAAAAAGTAAAACTAATTTATTGAGTTAGAATTAATGTTTTTTGATATTTGAACATAATAAGATTTATTTTGAGTGATAGAATTAGGGCGCGCTTGTCCCTTTTCAGGCCAAAAAGCGCCAGGATTTGAGTGCCAAATCCTAAGCAGTAAAAAATTATAAAAATTATTCTATTTTTTCAACCCATTTCAAACCTTTTATATCGATTCAGACCGTTTTTAATATGACCGATATTTATCCTCTTTTTTTTGTAATTTGATAAAATTCCAAAAATTAAAATTTTCGTATTTTAAAATGAATTTTATAATTTTTTATCTGTTCTGTCTGGAAAATAAATGTTTTAAAAAAATTCGCTATTTTTAACAGTTTGACGATGACAATGTGCTGCTTGCATTTGTGAGAGGACAGTCAAATTTTGAGCAATTTTTGGTGGAGGAAGAGCTCAATGATTTGGAAATAAAATATCCGCCACCGCAGACAATGAAGGAATATTTGATGCTTCAATATGAGAGCCAACTTGGCATTGTGTGTTTGATGCGACGGCATTGGCACTGTGCCAAAATTGGGAGCGAATTTGCAGACAATGAGCAGAGAAAATGCCAAAAATTCCGCAATTATTTGGACATTTTGTACGAATATTTGTTCACTGAATTTATGGGGCTGCCAGCAGTGAAACCGCAGTTTTATTTTGCCGAAATCTTCACATTCTGCACATTGTCCAATGTGATGCTTAGTCTTAGCTGGCTTTTCAAATTCTTTTTCGATTCGAAATTCAGCAAAATGAAAGGGCACAAATTGGACAGATATTTTTTGGAATATTACGAACCCAAATTGGCCAATGAGGACAAATTGGACTACAAAGTTGAATTGGACAACCCAAACGAAACATTTGAGGATATCATTGTACAAACGGCACTTGAGACGGGAAATGAAAGTCTTCGCAAATTAATGAGGCATATATTTGGCAAAAATTTGGAGAAAATATTTAGAAAAATGGAGCAAACAACAATGGAATCACTAATCGGACAACAAATTACAGTTGGGACACAATTCTCAGAATGGAATTTGTGGCCAAATGATGGGGAAAATTTGAACAAAATTTTGTTTTATTTGTACGAAATAGGAATCCGCAGAGAAAGAATGAAGGTAACAGTGAAACATTATTCGAAAAACAAAT